>CM053026.1:431477958-432015458 GCA_028564925.1 Lithobates sylvaticus | reverse complement strand
TCTGGATCATCCTCTGTAGTCATCTTGGACAAAAAGCGAGCCACATGGATGGCTGAGGGCTTGTCTCCAACATCAACGTTAGCAGGTGACCACTGTGCTATTGTCTCCACAACCTCAGACAAGGTTTTCCTATCTGCTTTTGCATCAGTGGCTAGCTGTTCAAACAGCCTCTGCGTTTGTTCCTGTGCGATAGCATTAGCTTGCTGTTGTGCCTGGGTAGATTTTCTCTCACTTCCTGTCCTGTCTCCCTCCGTTTGTAAGTAGGAGTCGTTTGTAAGTCGGATGTTTGTAAGTCGGGGACCCCCTGTAGTATATATATATATATATATGTTCATACTTTTACACATAGGATTGTAACACATATAACACATCTGGTGGGGTTATTGAAAGTTCATTCTCTCAAAGTCGTAAATCTGTAATTCTTGAACTTAGTTAAATGTTATCAAGATGAGGAGGGTTTGATTTAACACAGCTGGATAAATATCATAATGTATCTTATAAAGCATCAATATCATACAGTCTTAGCGAAAATGTCATACTCATTACAGTACACCTCCCCACTTAGTTTTATCATTTTTTGAGGAAAAATAAATAATAATTTGTTAATCATAATTGAACATTTTCTCAAAGTAGAACTCTACTCATAAAAATGTGATAAAAATAATGTTTATTAATAAGAAAAAATACATTCCACCTTAATTATGCAGCTACCATTTTACTGAAGCTCACAACCTCTGAGCAGCAGTAGAATTTCAGGCAGTCAACAGACTGGCCTCCAGATTTCAATCAGTGCAAAAAATAAAGCACAACAGAGCATGTACGTAGCAGGGTGAGACAGTGGATTTTAAACAGTATAGGCATTTATTTTACTTATAGCTCATAGTTTCATGGCTATGTCTGCAAAAGGGGTCCGCCTCAAGTGATCCAGCAGGACTTAATTTTCTGACCAAAGTTCCACTTTAAGGTGTTCACAATAATAATACTTATGACATATATAACAAACAAAACAGTAAGTCTCTACATACAAAGTATCACATATAATTTTTTTTTGTTCAATATCTTTTTTATTAAAGGAAAAAGGAACATACAACAACAAAGCATTTTGACACGCCAGAGTGCCAGAGATTCACAACTTACATGGTATGAGTGAACATAGGACTCCTAAGCTCCCATCTCGTGACCTCAGCTATACGGGCCACATTTTCAGATGGAACGAGTTAACTGTAGAGTAACCTGGCAGGTCACCTCTTATCATATTATAGTATAAGACCGTGTTGTAGAAGAGTAGCAGAGTAGACAGAAAGGGAGGGGTAAGGAGGGTAGAAGGGAAAGAAAGGCAGAAAGAGAGAGGTGGGAATGGGGTAGGGTGGGGGGGGGGGGGGGTTGGCTCGTATGGCTATTACTATAAAAGAATATAGACTCTAAACATAAAGGAATATGCGTTCCTGAAACAGCCTGTGACGGACCTCGTACTCAATATGTCCGCCGTAAATGCTTCCTCTGTCCGGTACCACACAATCCAAGGCCCATTAGCTCACCCAGTCACCAGACAACACCAGTGTAGGCTACATCAGGAATCAATCTTTATTTGACATGTCACACTTATATACAGCTAGATGACTAAAGCTTAACCTAATTAGCATGAGCTAATTATCTTAATCAACACTGGACTCCTTCATTCAATTGCAGGGTTAATTAGCACATACAACAATAGGTGAAATACTCTTACAAGCCAGACTATATGCATTAACACAACAGACAGGTGGCTGGAGTTCATGAGTCATGACATTAGCGTCTCTTGCTAATATGCCAAATACACATACAGATTCTATGTGTATTGGGGGGCCAGCATGGACCTGAATCCAAGTACCACCAGCTCAGGGGTCCCAGGCTTGCAGCTCAAAGAGCACCGTTCCCCCAAATGCCAGGGCCCATAATCGCAAGGTAATAGGCTCGCCTTCAGTCCCCTCCAACAGCCTGTGTCCAGGCTAGGTCTGTCACACAGCCTTCTTATGAAGAGTCAGACACACGGAAATCTATTAGTGAGGAGAGATGGATACGTAAAAAGGGGGGGAACCCCTTAACTTCTACTTAGTGGACTGTGTGAGGCGCTGAGCGTGCTCCTTTTTTTTTCCTCGTCCCTAGTTCAATAAGGCAGCCCCTTATGGTAGACATGTGAGCCTCTCACAGAGTTGCAGGAGACACTTCAGGGGAAGCATTTTCTCTGAAGTATTGGGATATTGAGGCAGTGAGCATGTTAACTTCTGCTTCATTAGAGAGCAAGGAGTCGTTTAATTTCCAGTTGCAAGAGCGATTAGGTAAGGAAGGCAGGGACAAGCACATGGACAAAGGCCTGTGGTAAGAAATGGTGGCTGAGTGGATAGTAGCTGAGCGCAAATGTGGGAGATGAAAATGGTCTAAAAAGATATTGTCTATCCTAGAGTAAGAAAGGGGGGATTTAGAGAAGTGGGAATAGTCCCTATCTTTGGGATGTAGGATGCGCCAAACGTCTATGAGCTGCAGTTTTATTAGTTTTTTCTTTACCCGACTTATTCTCTTGAACGGGATATTAGACCGGCCCGTGGAGGTGTTGACATTGGGGTCAAGGGGCATGTTTAAGTCCCTGCAAAAATAATCATGCCTTCGGCGAAATTAGATAGTTTAGAAAGGATTTGGAGCAGGAATGCTGGCTGATTTTGATTTGGGCTATATATGTTCGCCAGGGTGCACGGAAAGTTACCTAAGTGACCTTTAAGGAGTAAGTATCGACCATGATCGTCTGCTAACATATTAGATAGGCGGAAGGACGCACTAGAGCTGAATCCAATGGCTACCCCTTTCGCTTTGTTATTGTCGGAGAGACTATAAAACCAGGTAGGATAGTGCCGAGAATATAATTTTGTTCTTGTGGAATGCGTCAGGTGGGTTTCCTGTAAGAAAGCCACAGAGCAGCGTAGACGATGCAGTTCACGAAGCACTTGGTGCCTTTTAGCTGCGACATTTAAGCCCCTAACTGATGCGATTTGTAGGGTAGCCATTACATCAGAGATGAGTGCGCCCCTATACCATATAGCCATACGAGCCAGTGTAGGTGGGAGACAGCAAGGGTAAGAAACATTGTAGTCCCGCAGAAATCTGCAGTGGTCCCATAGGGGGGAGGGAGCACCAGCGGTCTTCATAGACTCGGCAAAGGGGTCCATGAATACGTTATACATGCCGACAGTTCTCACCCACCCCAGGATGCTTACCGTTATGGCTGTGTATTACCACTCTAAATAAAACCAATTGTATTTCCAAACTTATCTGAGTCTTCCTACCTGATAGCTGTCAAATTTAACCACTTTAGGACCGCCTCCTGCACATTTACGTCGGCAGAATGGCACGGCTGGGCACATCAACGTACAGGTACGTTGCTCTTTAAGAGCCCAGCCGTGGGCCACGCGCCCGCGACACGGTCCTGAGCTCCGTGGCCGCGGGACCCGCGGACACGATCGCCGCTGGTGTCCCGCGATCGGGTCACAGAGCTGAAGAACGGAGAGAGGTAAGTATAAACAAACCTCTCCCCGTGCTTTCTAGTGAGGCTGTCACTGATCGTCTGTTCCCTGTCATAGGGAAAGACTATCAGTGATGTCACATGCCAAGCCCCGCCCCCTACAGTAAAAAAACACACACAGTTCACACTTAACTCCTCCCTGCCCCCTAGTGGTTAACCCCTTCACTACCAGTGTCATTTACACAGGAATCAGTGCATTTAAATAGCACTGATTGTATAAATGACAATGGTCCCAAAAATGTCCCATGTGTCCGCCATAATGTCGCAGTCACAATAAAAATCGCTGATCGCCGCCATTACTAGTAAAAAAAAAATATTAATAAAAATGCTATAAAACTATGCCCTATTTTGAAAATGCTATAACGTTTGCGCAAACCAATCAATAATCCTTAATTGTGATTTTTTTTTTACCAAAAATATGTAGAATACAAATCGGCCTAAACTGAGGAAAACATTTATTTTTTTTTATTTTTTTGGGGGGGATATTATAGCAAATATCGCTCTATTTTTGTTTATAGCACAAAAAATAAAAACCGCAGACGTGATCAAATACCACCAAAAGAAAGCTCTATTTGTGGGAAAAGAAGGACGCCAATTTTGTTTGAGAGCCACGTCGCACGACCGCACAATTGTCAGTTAAGGTGACGCAGTGCCGAATCGCAAAAAGGGGCCTGGTCCTTTGGCTGCAAATTGGTCCAGGGCTTAAGTGGTTAAAGTTAACTGTTACGAATATCGTATTCATAGACTTCCGAAGCTGTGATCCACACTATCCAACATAGTTTTCTGCCTGAAGCATTACACATACATTCCTTTTAGTGGCTTTGATCGGAACAAGAGATCACATCAAAAACAAGGATCTGTTTAGAAACAAAACTACACCAATTTAGTTAATTCTTATGAATACATGGACATTTTATCTCCCACTGTACAGCATTGTCTAAGCAACTAGCATTTGCCTCTAGAACTCCTAAAATTAGTGACAAATCTATCCAAAGTTTCATATGGCCCAGTAAATTGTATTTAATTTGGTCTACAACAGCCCATACATCCTGTCCACCAATCAGGGCTGGACTGGGAATAAAAACCAGCCCTGGAAAAATATCATACCAGCCCCATAGCATTATTTATACCAGCCCAACATCATAACGTCATTATTTCCTTGTTCATGAAAATCATGCATTTTAAAGCACATTTGAAGAGTGTATTATATACATAGAAGGCAGATATGAAAGTGCACAGGGATTCCAGTTAAAAGTGGTAAAATTGGTCCATCATCAAGGGGCACCCCAGAAACATGGCGACGCTGTCACTGACCTCCTCTCAGGTGCACTATGCAGGGCTCAGTTAGACGGCTCCAGGTTGGTGGCTCTGGTTTCATCCTATAGTCTCCTCTCCACAGTCCACACACATCTGACTTCTCCCATGACCCCCATCCCGGCGGCGCTCCCACTCTTGACTCCTCTCCAGACTCCCCCTCAGAGACTGCAGACATGATATAAGACAATAGATGGTCAGAGGTTGCAGACATGATACAAGAGATGGCTAGAGACTGAGGACATGATACAAGAGATGGTCAGAGGCTGCAGGCATGATACAGGAGGTGTCAGAGGCTGCGGGCATGGTACAGGAGATGGTTAGAGACTGAGGACATCATACTAAAGATGGCCAGAGACTGCAGACATAGTACAAGAGATGGCCAGAGACTGCAGACATAGTACAAGAGATGGCCAGAGACTGCAGGCATGATACAAGAGATCAATGCAGCCTTGCTGTGCCCACCAATGCAGCCTTGCTGTGCCCACCAATGCAGCCTTGCTGTGCCCACCAATGCAGCCTTGCTGTGCCAACCAATGCAGCCTTGCTGTGCCAACCAATGCAGCCTTGCTGTGCCAACCAATGCAGCCTTGCTGTGCCAACCAATGCAGCCTTGCTGTGCCAACCAATGCAGCCTCGCTGTGCCCACCAATGCAGCTTCGCTGGGCCCACCAATGCAGCCTCACTGTGCCTACCAATTGCAGCCTCTGTGTGCCCACCACTGCAACCTCTGTGTGCCCACCAATTGCAGCCTCTGCGTGTCCACCAATTGCAGCCTCTGCGTGCATCAGTGCAGCCAAGCCGTGCCCACCAATGCAGCCTCGCCGTGCCCACCAATGCAGCCTCGCCGTGCCCACCAATGCAGCCTCGGCGTGCCCACCAATGCAGTTTCTCTGTGCCCATGAATGCAGCCTCACCGTACCTACCAATTGCAGCCTCTGTACCCACCAATTGCAGCCTCTGTGCCCACCAATTGCAGCCTCTGTGCCCACCAATTGCAGCCTCTGTGCCCACCAATTGCAGCCTCTGTGCCCACCAATTGCAGCCTCTGTGCCCACCAATTGCAGCCTGTGTGTGCCCACCAATTGCAGCCTGTGTGCCCACCAATTGTAGCCTGTGTGTGCCCACCAATTGTAGCCTGTGTGTGCCCACCAATTGTAGCCTGTGTGTGCCCACCAATTGTAGCCTGTGTGTGCCCACCAATTGTAGCCTGTGTGTGCCCACCAATTGTAGCCTGTGTGTGCCCACCAATTGTAGCCTGTGTGTGCCCACCAATTGTAGCCTGTGTGTGCCCACCAATTGTAGCCTGTGTGTGCCGACAAATTGTAGCCTGTGTGTGCCCACCAATTGTAGCCTGTGTGTGCCCACCAATTGTAGCCTGTGTGTGCCCACCAATTGTAGCCTGTGTGTGCCCACCAATTGTAGCCTGTGTGTGCCCACCAATTGTAGCCTGTGTGTGCCCACCAATGCAGCCTCCCTGTGCCTACCAATGCAGCCTCCCTGTGCCTACCAATGCATCCTCTCTGTGCCCACCAATTGCATCCTCTCTGTGCCCACCAATGCATCCTCTCTGTGCCCACCAATGCAGCCTCTCTGTGCCCACCAATTGCAGCCTCTCTGTGCCCACCAATTGCAGCCTCTCTGTGCCCACCAATTGCAGCCTCTCTGTGCCCACCAATTGCAGCCTCACTTTGCCCACTACTGCAGCCTCACCTTGCCCACCAATTGCAGCCTCACTTTGCCCACCAATTGCAGTCTCTCTGCCCACCAATGTCAGCCTTACTATTTTCTGGTAAACACAGCGCTCTCCTCCCTCTGTCCTCCGGCGCTCCTATGTCTGTGTGCAAGGTCCCACCCCCCTAGACCGGCTCGTGTGATAGGCGGAACACTGATTCAATTCACTATAACATGAGCCGGTCTAGGGGGCGGGACCTGGCACACAGCGGCATCTTAAAGGGGACGTACCTGTACGCCCTTATGCCTGTCCGTGCCATTCTGTCGACGTACATCGTCGTGCGCCGGTCGGCAAGCGGTTAAAAAATAAGACAACAGTAACGTTAGCCCAATTTTTTTTATATTGTGATAAGATAATGGTATGCTGAGTAAATTGATATCCAACATGTCATGCTTCAAAATTGCACCTACTCGTGGAATGGCGACAAACTTTTACCCTTAAAAATCTCCATAGGCGATGTTTAAAAAAATATTACAGGTTGCATGTTTTAAGTTAGAGGAGGTCTGGGGCTAGAATTATTGCTCTCGCTCTACCGATCGCAGCGATACCTCACGTGTGGATTGAACACCGTTTTCATATGCGGGCGCTACTCACGTATGTGTTTTGCTTCTGCACGCCAGCTCGCGGGACTGGGCGTGTTTAAAAGTGATCTTGCGGCGAATCCGCCTCGCAGAGACCACTATTTCCGGAAACCGGACCGCCGGCTGAACAAGAAGCTAGCTGCTGCCATAACGATATCCCCCTTCAAAGTAAGGATGTATATCAGCGTGCAGCGGTCCGGAAGTGGTTAAACTTCTTCCGATTCTGCCATCACTCTGACATTGGCATGGCATTAAGTGGAGGGGGTTTTATTATTTTGCCACCAAACTTACCTTTGGCTCTAATAGTAGCCCCTGGATGTTTTATTGTTTCTCACAAGCACTCAGCTGGATACTCACACACACAGATTTGTCCAGACAATTGTCAGGAAGTTATCCACTATTTGGACGATTTTCTCCTCATTGAGAGTGGTGAACAGGCCCCTGTCGACCTTCAGAAACTGACATCGGTTTTTACGGCATTAGACATCCCACTGACAGTTAAGAAATGGAAGGCCCAGTTACTAAACTTACTTTCCTGGGGATCATGCTTGACACTCAGTCCATGCTGGCCATTCTTCCTACAGACAAACTGGTAAGGATCAGAAAACGCATACATGCGTTCACGATCTCCCAAGTCTGTACCAGGGTTGAATTACAGTCTCTGCTGGGTAAGCTGAATTTTGCGATGAGGATTATTCCCCAGGGGAGGTCTTTCATTTCCAGGTTATTAGCTTTGTTACCTTCAATCCCCGACTCTGATTCTCGTGTCAAACTAGATCCTTCCGCTTTGTTGGATTTACACATGTGGGATGAGTTCCATCAACACTGGAATGGTGTTAGTATGTTTATCCATGCAGAGTCAGGATTTTCCCCTCAGATTTCTACAGATGCAGCAGCCACAAAGTGCTATGCGGCCTTTTTTTTTGGCTCACACTGTTTGGTGGGGCCTTGGCCGGACGAGGTTATGTCTATTCCGGGGTTCACAGAGACATCAGCTTTGTTCGAAATCTACCCAATAGTTGTGGCAGCACAGGTGTGGGGTCATTTGTGGTCAGGTCAGGCTATTTTTTTTTCCACAGATAATCAAGCCACGTCAGAAATGGTCAACAAGGGCAGATCCCAGGTCTTTACTTATGTCTTTTGTGCGTAGGCTCATTTGGCTGTCCCTCCAATTTAACTTCCGCATACACTGCGGGTTCATCAATGGTGTAGAGCAGGGGTCGCCAAACTGCGGCCCGAGGGCCAGATGTGGCCCTTTGCTAGCCTTTATCTGGCCCTTGGGGCATTATTCGTCCCACTGATACCAAAAACGGAGCACTATTTCTTCCACCGATATCAATGAAAGGATACTACTCCTGGCTACTAATTAAGCAGGGATCCAAGGTCAGCAGGAGACAGGAGGGACTGGTCCAGGATGGGATCGGGAGAGATCAGGTCGGGTCAGATACAGGCTCAAGGTCAGAGTACAGACAACCTGGAGAGAGTGATACCAAGGCAAGCATGTGTGGGCTTGCCGGGTATTTATAAGACTGCAGTAATTGTCCTCATGTAACACCTGAGCGCAGGAAGTGTTGTCTACCCCATAATGCCAGGATCCATCTGCTGGTGGACACCAGTACTGCAGCCCAATGATGACATAACACCAGCAGGTAAAGTCTCTCCTGACAGTTACAAACTGCCAGGAGACACCTGCTGGTGGACCACAGTACTGCACTCCAAATGATTGATCTTGCCAGCGGACGGACCCTTTCCTGACAGTACCCACCCTCAAAGGAGCGGCCTCCGGACGCTCCAACTTGCTGAAATTGTCCATAGTCTATGGCGTCAAGCAGAACAATGGATGGGAGTATGTCAGGCTGGGCAACAGGCGCTTCAGGCAGGGCATCAGGACAGACAGTGGGCACATCAGAGCAAACCGTCTGCTCCGGGTCATCAAGCTGGGCAGCAGGCATGGGTACTTCGGGCTGGGCAGCAGGCTCCGGGTCGTCGGGCCGGGCAGCAGGCTTCGGGTCGTCGGGCCGGGCAGCAGGCTCCGGGTCGTCGGGCCGGGCTGCAGGCTCCGGGTCGTCGGGCCGGGCTGCAGGCTCCGGGTCGTCGGGCCGGGCTGCAGGCTCCGGGTCGTCGGGCCGGGCTGCAGGCTCCGGGTCGTCGGGCCGGGCTGCAGGCTCCGGGTCGTCGGGCCGGGCTGCAGGCTCCGGGTCGTCGGGCCGGGCAGCAGGCTCCGGGTCTTCAAGCTGGGCTGCAGGCTCCGGGTCGTCGGGCTGGGCTGCAGGCTCCGGGTCGTCGGGCTGGGCTGCAGGCTCCGGGTCGTCGGGCTGGGCAGCAGGCTCCGGGTCGTCGGGCTGGGCAGCAGGCTCCGGGTCGTCGGGCTGGGCAGCAGGCTCCGGGTCGTCGGGCTGGGCAGCAGGCTCCGGGTCGTCGGGCTGTCTACTCCATACTGCCAGGATCCATCCGCTAGTGGACACCAGTACTGCGGCCCAATGATGATCACCAGCAGGGAAAGTCTCTCCTGACAGTTACAAACTGCCAGAAGACACCTGCTGGTGGACCACAGTACTGCATGCCAAATGATGGATCTTACCAGCGGACGGACCCTTTCCTGACACTACCAGATCCTTTTCCATCCTCCCATTCCCCCAGAGGTTCTCCCCCTAGCAAGTAACTTGCATTCATATTTTTAGCTCCCAAGTACATTCATTTACATTTTCCAAGGTAAACATCACCTGCTAAATAGCTGGCCACCCCCTCTATTTTAACTAGATCTTCTTGTAAAGTTGTTGTATCCTTTTGCTTGGCTTTGTATCATCAACAAATGCTGAGATTTAACTATTTATCCAACTTCTATATCATTTAAGAACAAGATAAAATGAATTGGTCCCAAGACAGAGCCCTTTCTCAACCATGTCAACACAGAGGAACCCTTGAATATCTTCCCAATGTCAGGGAACCCCTACTTAAAATTAATAGATCTAAAACTCATGATACATTAGTGTGGTGGTCAGTGAGAAAAATGTTATTTACACTTACAGATGGCTAAAAAGTTTTAAGGTGACATTGGGAACTAATTTTGAGAGGTAGAAATTGCTCAAGGAACCCATGGAGGAGCCCTAGGGTTCCATGGAACCCTGGTTAAGAAACCCCCGCTCCAAACCATTCAGAAACAATATGCCATTAATCACCACCCTCTGGCTGTGTTACTGTAACACAGTTTTCTATCCAGGTACATGCAATATCATTAATGCCAAAAAGTGTTTGTCGGCAAACAAAGCATTGTATATTCTGATTGTCCAGGTACTATCCCCACAAACAAAATATATGTTTAAAGATCATTCCTCCTCCTGTCTGATTACTGTGGTCAGATACAAAAAAAAAACTGCCCCTGGCTGTATGCTTCAATGCAAAAAATAATTTTTTTTCTAGTTGTTGTATATGCAGTATTTTTTCAATTAAAGTGGCTGCTGTCATTCAGTTGAAGAAATAGTCACCATTCAATCTTGAAACCATAATAAAGAGCGTTTATCTCAGTTTCCGTTCGTAGTCTGCAGATCTCTGTTCCAGTGTGCCTGTGTCTCTCTTCTCAGTCTCCCAATTCCTTCTAGGTTGTTTTTCAGTGAAGGTAGAAATACCCTTACCTGTCCAGAGATACTTTTTTGTCTACTTGGGGTTCGCAACACTCCACGCTTTCTACAAGTTCAAAGGTAGAAAAAAAGGCAATTCTCCTTGTGTAATATATATATAAAAACACCATCAGAATTTGTAAATGCACTTACAGAATGTTTTTTCTATTTCATTCATATTTAGTGCAGGTTATTCTTCAGTGAAGGTGCATCCACTCTTTCCTTTCCAGATCAGTTTTCTGTCTGCTTATGTATATCCGGGTCTCCAACACTCCTCCAGACTCTCTGTAGACTCAGAAGAAAGTAAAAAAAATTACTCTTCTTGAGTAATATGTTAAAAACACATCAATTTATTAACTTATTTAAAATTGCACTCACAGTATGCTTTTTTCTTTCATTCACATATCAACCTGCCATACTGGGTGCAAACTATCCACTGTTCCCGGTGACCACGATGCCACCTCGGAGCCAACGTTGGTTCCCAGAAAGTTTTACAGATTAATATGGTTTTCAAAAAGTCCATGCAGGGAGTTCAATAAAACATAAAAATAGCTAAAAACACCTAGTCTAATTAGACTTATTATTAAAATCATGAACACAAATACTATTGTGTTCACCCTTTTCAAGAAGCATAGATACTTATTTGACACTTTTCAGACACCACCTGTGTCATTTCTCAGGAAACAAGTAATCTATGCTTTACAACTGTTGTCTTCCTCCTTTTTTTTTTTTTTTTTTTTTACAAATCTTCTATTTATTTGGACAAAGTGAGAGGGTCATGGACCTCTGACACAAAATAAACAACATATCAAAGTGTACAGAACATATATAGATCAGCACCGTAGAAAAAATAGACAAGAAATGGTAATACAACAATCTAATCTGCTCCTAAAAGAAGGTATAGTGTTCAGTACTGTAATCCCATGTATCTCTCCCCCTTCGTTTTACCTTACATAACATATATACAGGAACCAGCTACCGCTGTGAGAGCACAGCGCGCTTGGAGAGAGGAAAATTAGAGAGAGAAAGTGTTAGACTAGAGAATAGATTAGATAGAGAGAGGTGGGGTAGTTGGGGGGGGTGGAGGGGGGAGGGGTACCAAGCTGGAGAAGGGGGGGTCAATCTCTCTAGGACCTAAATGATGTATGTCTGCTATTTTAGCCTGAATTTGTGTTACCAAATAAAATGCGGCCCTCCTCAGAATAGACAAACATGTTCCAGAGTGACCACGTCTTGGAGTATCGTTCTTGTTGGTGTCGAGCTGTTAGAATTAGGTCTTCAAATTTATTAATTTTGTTCTACTTTCTTTAGCCACATCCCGATAGTCGGTGAATGTGGTGTTTTCCACATCAATGGGATGCATGATTTGGCCGCGTCAAGGAGGTGGCTATAATTGATTTTTTATATGATTTTACCAGAGCAGCTGAGACGTGGAGAAGGAAGAAGGCCGGGTCTTCCGGTATTTGCCGGTCTGTGAATTTCTGGGCAATGTTCTTGACTTCCGAACCAGAATTGTGTTAAAGCTGGGCTGGGATGTCCAGAAGACGTGTAGTAGCGTACCCTGCTCCTCCTGGCATCTCCAGCATCTATCTGAAGTTGCTGGGAAAATTTTACTTAGCCTCGCTGGTGTCCTATACCACCTGGTTAGAATTTTGAAATTGGTTTCCTGCGTTTTCGTACATATCGATGATTTATATGTGAAGTGGAGGATACGTTGTTTTTGTTGCGAGCTAAATGTGCGGTTTAAGTCTCGTTCCCATTCAGTACAGTTGGAGGGCGTTCCAGAATTTCAGATGAAAGGGTCCCTGCGGGGCCATTAAGGCTTGTAATGAGGGCCAGTTTCCCTGTGTTAGGAAGTGAGAGGCCCAGGAGTACCCTGAAAGTCGTACGTGCTTAAATGTTTCATCCTGTTAGACTGGTGGAAAGTTGGAGTTCCCCAAGATTGGGAAGACTGGTGAGGATTCGGAAGAGAGAGATCCTTTTTTGAACAGGAGGGAGCATATCTTTGCTGTCTGGCCAAGTATAGGATGCAACTTTACCTCAGCAGGCAGGGAGCCTTAACACGATGGGGTACCATTCAAGGGAATAGGGCTCAGAGCCTGTTCAAGTTGAACCCTCAACTTGGAGGATTCATGCCTACACCAATCCACCAGTCTACCAAGATGGAACCGCCTGGTAGTATTTGTGCACGTCCGGAACTGCTAGGCCCCTGTATAGTTTTGGCAACGTGAGCTGGGATCTCTTCAGTCGGGATGTTTGTGCGCCCAAATAAAATCAAAAAACACCTTTCGTATTTGTTGGAAATAATTGGATGGGATGCGTATGGGTAAGGCTTGTAGCATGTATAGAAATTTAGGGAGTATACTCATTTTAAGAATGTTGCAATGGCCGAAACACGAGTGTAGCCCAGTGTTCCATTTATCAAGAAGCGTTCGAACCTTTGTAAGTAGCGGGGGGAAATTTAGGGCAAAAACCCTTGATGTGTGGGTTGGAATCTTTGTACCTAAGTATGTCAGTGCTGCGTCATTCCATTTTAGCCTAAAGTTTGAATGAAGTTGGACTTTAAGTGGTTGTGATAGATTAATGCCCATTGCCTCTGATTTTATGAAGTTTATTTTGAGGTTGGAGAGGGCTCCGTATTACTCTAATTCCCTAAAGAGGTTTGGGATGGATATCACAGGGTTCATAAGGGAGAACAACATGTCGTCTGCGTAAGCCGAGACTTTGTGTTGTAGACCTCCCACCTTTATGCCGTTTATATCTGGGTTTCTACGAACTGAGCAAAGGAAAGGTTCCAGTGACAGGGCGAAGAGGAGGGGTGAAAGTGGGCATCCTTGCCGCGTCCCGTTGGAGATTTTTAAAGAGTCCGATAAGACACCATTAGCCCGTATGCAGGCCGTGGGTCTCGAGTATATGGATGAGATCCATTGGGACATCTTGGTGCCAAGTCCCACATACAGGGTGTCCCCTACTTACAAACATCTGACTTACAAACGACTCCTACTTACAAACGGAGGGAGACAACAGGAAGTGAGAGGAAATCCACCCCTGGGAAGGGAAATTCACTCCTGTAAGAGTTAATATGGGAAAAAGGTGTCTCCACTGATGCTTTATCACCAGTCCATGTTTCCCTAACAACCCAAAATTTTCAAAATCCAATTGTCATTGGGACAGAAGGTGAGGTGAAATCTTCTAAACAGGGGCACAGACAGCAAAACAAATGTTACAGGGGTGATAACCCTTCCCTATGTTATCCAAAAATAGATTTTTTGGCTGAAGCTACACTTAAAAAATTTACCTGTTCCGACTTACAAACAGATTCAACTTAAGAACAAACCTACAGTCCCTATCTTGTTTGTAACCCGGGGACCCCCTGTATTGCAGAACCGCATGCATGAAGGACAAATTCACCCTGTCAAAGGCTTTTTCCACGTCCATGCTTAGAAGCACGCACGGGGTGCTGGATTTGTTTGCTGTGTGTATTAAATTTAGCACCTTGATGGTTTTGTCCCTTGCTTCTCTCTGGGGTACGAACCCTACTTGGTCCAGGTGGGGGATATGTTGTTGGATTCTATTTGCAATTATCTTGGTGAACAACTTAATGTCAGAGTTTAACAGTGATATCGGCCTATAAATTCCACAGAGGGATGGGTCTTTACCCTCTTTTGGTATAACGGTTATGTGGGCCTGTAATGATTCCACTGCAAAGGGCGAGTTAGGGCTTACTCCGTTAAATAGTTTAACCATATAAGTGCTCAGGGCCGGCATGAAGGTTTTGTAATAGCAGATGGTGAGACCATCTGGGCCGGGGGCTTTCCCAGGTTTATTTGCGGCTATCGCTTCTTGCACTTCCTCGATCGTAATAGGGTCTTCTAAAGCATCCCGTGCTGTCTCCGATAAGTGTGGCATTTGTGAGGCTGATAAGTCTGACTGTAATCTTTCTAGTGAGGGGGGTCTCTATCTATGTTGTATAAGGATGTGTAGTATTTTTGGAATTCTTGGGCAATGTCTAGTGGTTTGGAGACTCTGGTTCCTTTTGGCTGTTATATATGGGGAATATACGTTGCCATCCTCTGATCACAGAGAGAACGCGCCAACATTTTGCCGCATTTGTCTCCTGATTTATAGGCCATTTTTCTGCAAATTTACATCAACGCCTTTGCCCTAAACTGTAGTAGGTTGTTAATTTGTGATCATCTAAGGAGATCAGTCTCTAAGGAGGGGGATGGCGTTTGCTTCTGTCGTGCCTTCAGTTGTTGTAGGTCTGCTAATAGTGAGTCTAGTTGTTGGGTACGCTGTTTCTTAACTCTCGAGCAGTGTTTAATAAATATCCCTCTAATGACCGCCTTGTGAGCTTCCCAAACGATACCGGGGTTGCAGTCTGCTGTGTCATTAGTGTCAAAGTAGAACTGCAGTTCTCTAGTAACTTCTGAGATTACATCCTTGTCTTGCAGAAGGCTTTCATTCAGTCTCCATTGTTTAGTTCTTGTAGTAAGGGAGTCGGTAAGGGTGTATGATAAGGAGATTGGTGCGTGGTCAGACCACGTAATGGATCCAATGGTGGAGTCTCTGACTGCATGTAGTTGTGAGTGCGGTAATAGGAAGTAGTCTATACGGGAGTACACTTTGTGGGGTTTAGAGTAAAATGTATAGTCTCGTACTGTGGGATAGAGAATACGCCACACGTCAACTAGTTGGGCCTTATGTAGGGCTTGATCGATTCGTTTACGAGAACCAGGGGGAACAGCGGAGCGCTTCGAGGAGGTGTCTTCCGCTGGGATCATAGGGACATTTAAGTCTCCCCCCACAATCAGCTGCCCTTCAGAAAATCTCAACAGTTTTTCTATTGTCCTTTCCAAGAAAACTTCCTAGTGAATATTAGGGACATATAAATTTGCCAGCGTCACCTTGACGTTTCCAATCATGCTTTTCAGGAATAGAAACCGGCCTGCTGTATCCCGCACGGAATCTAGGAAGGTCCATGAAACTTTACTAGAGAGCACTATAGAAACTCCCTTGGATTTTGAAGCCGCGTTCGTCGCATGGTACACTATTGGGAAAGCTTGATTTTTAAGAATGGGCAGTTTGTCCCATCTGAAGTGGGTCTCCTGCAGGAGAGCTACATCCGCTTTAAGGCGGTGAAGGTCTTGTAGAAGCATACGCCTCTTTTCTGGGACATTGAGACCTTTTGCATTAAGCGAGAGAACATTGAGCACATCCATGATAAGGTATAGGGGAGAGGTGGGTGAGGAGGAGGGGGGGAGAGGGAGGGAGGGGTAGGTTAAGAGAGAGTGAGACTGAAGATGTTGAAAGAAAGGGAGAAGAAGAGAGAGAGAAGGAAAGCTATAAAGCTGAGAAGAGAATCTAGATATGTAGCAAATTTGCTAGCTCGCTCACCAAGGAGGAAAAGAAGTTCCTCAGAGACTGAGCAAAGGCCTATTTGGGGGTTCGGACAGACACAGCCGGGGAAGCGGCTCCGGCTATCCCCACCCACCTCGGCTGTAAGTGGTATTTGAACAAATTAACCTCAAACGTTTAACAATCGACAATCAACATATTTTAACCATTTAATAAGCTTAACCCATACAGAAGAATGAACCTTTCAAGCTACTGGACAACCCCATCTGAGTATTGCAGGGTAAACCTCCATGAAGGGGGAGGTCGACCGAGCCACTGATCGAGCCAGTCTGATTTGTGAGTCCCCCCTCCCCTGTGGTTGGGGGCAGGGAAGTGGAGGGAGAGAAAAAAGGGGGGAGAAGGGGATGGGAGGTGAAGGGGGGGGATAAAGGGAAGGGTAGGAGAAGAGGGGGGTGGAGGGGGAGTTAGAGGAGTGGGGGGAATGGGGTGAGGGGGAATAGGGAGGGGGGGTCAGGAGATATTTATCACCCGCCTATACGTGTCACAACCTATTGGAGCCTGGATAAAGAACTCCCCTTTTTTGCAACAGAGCCCAAGTTGTCACCTCCAATAAGTTGTGATATACCTCCCAGCACACCAGGGTTTGCGGTCTTGTTACCGGTTAGCAGACATCCAGGCTTAGCTAGAGTCCGGTTCCGGAAAACCTGTAAATCCAGTGGAATTACACTCATATTTATAGCCGTCTAACTTTTGATGTTCTGAGACCTAGTCTGGAAAGCTGGGGCGATGGAAGGGAGGCCCCCCACATGTTCCACTTGGACTGCTAAAACATTGGGGTATAGGGACCCTCCTTGCAGAGTGTCACAGGAGGCTAGTGAGTGTAGTCAGGGGCTGCTGCCTTACGTGATATGGGTCGAGAACAAACAGGGCGAGACTGCCTTAAATGCCGTCAGCAATAGCGGGGGCTGTCCAGGGTAATCGCCTTCCGGAAATCCTGATGTATCCGTCTTGAAGTTCAGTGGTGGATTATTAACCCCCTGTTGGTTGGATCAGACAGAGTCCTCAAGACTGGTGCTAGAACTTCCCAAGGGGGGGGGGGGTCTCCCCCTGCAACCCATCTCGGGTCAAATGTCACTCAGGGAGGGGTGAGGCAGAGAGAGGGGAGGGGGAACCTGTTAAACCAAACCTTGAAGCGGGGACATCTCGGAACGTCCATTTAACTCTTTAGTATTCATTAAGAGGCAGGGTTAGAGAGCTGTAAACCAGAAGGGAGAAAAAAATAAAGATGACAATCAAAAAAGAAAGAAACCTGGAGGTATGCACTAGGCAGCTGAACTTCGCATTCACGCTTCCTGGGATCTCTCTCCAGAAGGGGCTCTCGGTCTCCTCCAAAATCTCTGAGGGCGTGCTGCAAAGGATCCCCTTGGACCAGCTGGTCCAGGACGGTTTGTGGTGTTCAGGAGAAGCAGAAGCCAATCCGGAACCTGGATGGGCTCTGCTCCCAGGAAGCCAAACAGTGCTGGTAGGTCTGATGGTGTTCTCAGCATGAAGTAGACAGATTCTTTCCTGAAGGTGACAGATAGTGGGTAGCCCCATCTGTATGTGAAGCCCTGATTTCTTGCTAAATCCAGTAGTGGGCGTAGGCGAGCTCGGCGGTGCAGGGTAGCACGGGAGAGGTCGGGGAGGATCCTGATAGAAGCACCGTCGAAGTCCACCTCTCCACACTTCCATGCTTTGCGGACAATCTGTTCCTTCAGAGCATATTTGTGGATTCGGCACACCACATCTCTGGGTTTGTTCGGATCTGTCGATCTGAGCCCCAGAGCTCTATGAGCCCTATCCAGCTCTATGTTGGCTTGCGATGCATCCAGGATCCGTTGGAAGATGGCAGTTACTGTTTCAGTTTTTCAGAGCCTGTTGCTTCCGGGAGACCTCGGAGTCGCAAGTTGTTCCTGCGGCTCCGGTCTTCTAAATCTTCCAGATGGAGCTGCAGTGCAATAGTTGATTCTGCCTGCGTTGCAGAGGATTGTTCCAGGTCGTCTATGCTAGCCTCCAGCGAGGAGATAGATGATTCCCCCGTATCTACTCTGTCTGATAGGGCGCCAATCTCAGATCTCACCGCTTGTATATCTCTGCGGTGTGCCTCCTCCACTCGCTGTATGAGCGACTCAATATCATTCTTTGTAGGTGGAGCCTGGAGGAGCGCACGGATATCTCCGTCCATTAGGTTATGATCCCTTCTGTCTGGGGATGACATCTCTTCCGATAGTCCTGAGTGGAAGAGTGCAGGGGTATTTGCGAGACGGTGTCTTTGAGCCGACGATCATGTCCGGTATCTTTTAGGCGCTATCATGCCGTTAGTTGAGGCTTTAATTCAGTGATTTTTGCCGAGGTTGGTAAGGGTAAGCCAAGAGCTCACTAAAAACGTGTCCTCAGCCAGCCATGTCCAGGCCACGCCCCCGTCTTCCTCCTTTTATCACCCATTTATAAAAAACAGTTCAGGTCGAAATCTACATTTAACCCTTTTTTGGTTTCAGAATAGATCTATTGACCTTCTTTTTGTGATAATGTCCGTGCTGTTACTCCCTCTCCAGTAGTTTCCCTTAATTTGTTCTGTGGCATACAATTTCAAATGTTTGGGATTACACGCATGGTTTTCAGCAAAATGGGCAGATTCATTGTTTTTTTAAAACCTTTCTTTGCTGTGTGTTCTTCTATCCTTATATGCAGCTCCCTATTTGTTCTCCCAACATATTGCATAGGGTAGCTGCATTCTAACACATGCACTACCATTTTTGTACTGCATGTGATAAATTGTTCTATCTGGTGTTCTTTCCCATTGCTGATGGATTAGAAACTCATTATGGACCTTCCTGGTCTATAACCACTCCTGCATGCTTGACAGTGCTCCTGTCCTCCCGTGCTCAAGAGCAAAGGTGAACGCACGTGTCAGTCCCGCGTGCATGTAAACAGCGATCGTTCCACACATGTGAGGCATCACCACAAGCGTCCGATCATGGGCAGTAATTTTATATATGGCACTTGGACTAATCATGTCTCGGGGTCTGATGAGGAAGCTGCAGCTGTTCACTGTGCCCGATTTTAGTTTTGCCTAGGGCAGCACCAAACCAAAATACACCACTGCTAACCTAATTGTTCTTTTTTTTCTATAGATTAATTTTGGTTTGTTAACACTTTATTCAGAACTTCATCTCCTTGTAAAAGATGCTATTTTTTTGTATTTTATTTATATCCTAAATTCTTTTTCAATAGTCTGTAATAGATGCTACATTGTTGTCCTATGGTTTGTTCCCTTTTCTCCCCTTTCTTTTAGTAATTCCTGTATTTTGCTTAAAGAGGTGTATCCCTTTAAAAAAAAAAACAGTAAATAGTGTTATCAGCCCTCTGGCAGGGATGGCACGTTTTTCAATAAAAAAGCCACTTTATTTGGGTGGGGAGTGAACCAAATTTTAAACTGATCTAAGATTTCCGCAGTATATTAATCTTTCACATTGGGAAAATAGAACAAGAAAGGACTTTGCGGTCAACCAACCCCCGGACTTTAAAGTGTCACAAATAGAGATCAATGGGTATTAATTAATATCCATAACAAAAATATTTTATTAAAGCGGGACTGTACTGAAATTTTTTTTTTTAAAAGCCAGCAGCTACAAATACTGCAGCTGCTGACTTTTAAAAAACGGACACTTACCTGTTCCAGGGTCCAGCGGTGTCGGCAGCAGAGGCCGATCGATCGCTCGGCTCTCTGCTGTAGCCGGCGCCATTCTCGATGAGGGAATCAGGAAGTGGCTTCACTTCCCGATTCCCTACTGCGCATGCGCGAGTCGCGCGGCGCAATGAGAATCTTCAGCGCTGTCTGCCGGGACACGTGTGTGTCCCGGCAGACAGCGCGCTGGGACAGGAACTTGCGTAAACTCCCGTGGGAGTTTATGCCGGAAGTGGGTGCAGATACCTGTCTTAGACAGACAGGTATCTGCACCCCCCTCCCCCCTGAAAGGTGCCAAATGTGACACCGGAGGGGGGGAGGGTTCCGAAAAGCGGGAGTTCCACTTTAGGGTGGAATCCCGCTTTAAACAAATTCATAACAATAAAAATATATTTCCATAAAGCATAGGGAAGCATCAAACATTAAAGTTTTCTTAATTGAGACGGTTTAACTAGCAGTTCTACATATACCACTCAACATGTTTCGCTCATCTGGGCTTCCTCAGGAGTTTAAGGTACATGGTATGATAAGCTAGAAATAGATAAAGACACAACAAGGCTTCATAGCATATGTGAAATGTACATGATATACAAAATATAAATATCTTCAGTTAAATATATATCGGAGTCAAAATTTATATTTATATTATATAGCAGCCCTCAAAATTTACACTCGCCTGCTCGCATTTTGCGAGTAAATTTTGAGGGCTGGCGAGGAAGGGCTGTCTGGGAGCGAGGGGGGGCGAGCACTGCCAGCCGGCGAGTCCCTTTCCCAGTGCTCATGAAGGGGAAGAGAGAGGACAGAGCCGGCCGGATGATATGAGCGCAGGGAACATAATTAGCGGCGCCGGCTTTGATTTAAATCGCCGTGTGTTCCCTGCGCTCGCTTTCACACACAGCCCCGCCCCCTGGTCCCGGGGAATTTGATAGACAGATCACCCGTCCAACCCGGGACGAGTGATGTGTATCAAAGTTCCCTGGCCAGGGGGCGGGGCTGTACGGGACGCAGAGCGGCGGGAAGACACGGCGATTTGAATCAAAGCTGTTCCAGCATGTCCCTCGGAGCTCATATCATCCGGCCAGCAATGCTCTTCTCTGCTCCCCTTCATTCAGGACACAGGTAGGCAGCATTGGTGGACAAGTGTGTGAGGCTGCAGTGGTGGACAAGTGTGTGAGGCTGCAGTGGGGGACAAGTGTGTGAGGCTGCAGTGGGGGACAAGTGTGTGAGGCTGCAGTGGCGGACAAGTGTGTCAAGTGTGTGAGGCTGCAGTGGCGGACAAGTGTGTGAGGCTGCAGTGGCGGACAAGTGTGTGAGGCTGCAGTGGCGGACAAGTGTGTGAGGCTGCAGTGGCGGACAAGTGTGTGAGGCTGCAGTGGCGGACAAGTGTGTGAGGCTGCAGTGGCGGACAAGTGTGTGAGGCTGCAGTGGCGGACAAGTGTGTGAGGCTGCAGTGGCGGACAAGTGTGTGAGGCTGCAGTGGCGGACAAGTGTGTGAGGCTGCAGTGGCGGACAAGTGTGTGAGGCTGCAGTGGCGGACAAGTGTGTGAGGCTGCAGTGGCGGACAAGTGTGTGAGGCTGCACAAGTGTGTGAGGCTGCAGTGGCGGACAAGTGTGTGAGGCTGCAGTGGCGGACAAGTGTGTGAGGCTGCAGTGGCGGACAAGTGTGTGAGGCTGCAGTGGCGGACAAGTGTGTGAGGCTGCAGTGGCGGACAAGTGTGTGAGGCTGCAGTGGCGGACAAGTGTGTGAGGCTGCAGTGGCGGACAAGTGTGTGAGGCTGCAGTGGCGGACAAGTGTGTGAGGCTGCAGTGGCGGACAAGTGTGTGAGGCTGCAGTGGCGGACAAGTGTGTGAGGCTGCAGTGTCGGACAAGTGTGTGAGGCTGCAGTGTCGGACAAGTGTGTGAGGCTGCAGTGGCGGACAAGTGTGTGAGGCTGCAGTGGCGGACAAGTGTGTGAGGCTGTACTGATGAGCATGGATTAAGTTGCTTAATTTGCATAAAACATTTAAGAGCAATTTCATGATATAATTTATGAGGCCGTGTTTAGAGGTGGAATTAGGGGCGGGGCAGGGCAGGGGTTGGGTGGGGCAACTGGTGGCGAGTAACCCTTAAGACCTGGCTAGTAGCTCAGGACTTGAAATTTTGAGCCCTGTTATATAGCATATGTGTCCAAATGAAATCTTACCAGTATTGTCCAAGGAAAATCACTTAGATGATATCAAAAAGAATTAATGCTCATTAAAATCAGCAAAAGGTACGTCTATGCGCATGGCAGTGGGCACTCCCTCTATCAACCAAGACCAAAACCAAATAAATTGAGACCGCAGGAGGATATAGAGTAAATTACTCAACACTGAAGGTGAGAATAAATGGTATTAATAAATATATACTAAAGTATACAATAATAGATATATCAAAAAAGATTTTAATTTGAAACAATTGAATCCAATAATGAAACTGTAATGAATTAACATTCCTCACCACAATCCAGGTGTAAAAAACTTTCCGTTTAGGCAGCTCAACAACTGACAGCAATCGTTCCCAATAGGGCCAAGAAAAGATGCATCTAAAAACAGGGACAAAGTGATTGCTCCTTTAGCCCGTTATAGAGTGGTTGCATAAATAATAGATATACATGGTATATAGAACAAGGAGCTAGGCTCTAAAGCCAATGTTGATATTACCTGATATTAGGATAAGGATATGGCCGGAAGTCTGTGTGAAGGACAGAGAGATCTCATCTCCCTGCAACGTTCGCCAGCATCAGAGAGTAGCAGCAAACGCTGCACTATTATAGTCCTCCCGGCAGCGTCTGACGTCACCGCCGGGTCGTGGACATTTGGTGAGGAATTCCCATTGGGCGGGCTTATGGGCGGTGCATCATGTATGGCGCCATACAAGTCATGGCGCATGCGCCGTCAGGTGTGTGGAGTAGATAGGCCAGTGGGAAAGCCCACTCTGTGTGTGAGAGATGTAAGCGGCTGTGAGGGCTCACAGCTGATTGAGCTCCGGCACCTGGCTGATTGATTCTATTCCATTCAGAGTGCACTGCACACCACTCACAGAAGGCTGAGCTTTTCTCCCTTGCTCTGCTCACTGCCCGCGTCATAGGCTCTGTTTGATTTATGTGCCAGAGCTGTTCTACGGCTTTCTGTATTCCCCATGCTCCGTAGGTCCTGTGGCTCTTTTTCGCTGGGGAAATTATCGGAAGATCCACCCTGCTGCTGAGATGGCTCTCTGGATCTGGTTCCTGCTGCAGTTTGCAGATGAATTTTCCGCTGGGCTGGCTGACTTCCTCTTTTCTTCCTCACTCACCTCTCTCACTCCCCTCTCCCTTCATTGAGAGGCAATTGACGGGACGCTGTGTGTGGGGGGTGTCGAGTATCCTGCTGCTGAACTGGTAGCAGAAGCTGTCATGTTTAAAAGTAAGGAGGGGAAAGGCACTGCAAACATCACCAAAGCCTTGCTGGATCCTGGAGGATTGGGAAGCACTAGTGTAGTGCCCCCCTCCCTCTCAAACCAGAGCTATTACAAGAGCTGACAGAGCAAGAGGGATGCTGCCCGGCGAGAGGGCACTAACCTGGTGCAAGAACATAATGGACAATTAGAGGAATGTAGGGCAGTCCCCTGCATTGAGGGACCCTGCCCGCAGCTGATCAAAATAGATGCCGAATGACCTCCTTTGTCTTCATCCTCTTCTTCACTTACTGTGAGTATGAATGCAAATACATCTACTGTTCAAACTGTCTCTATTCACAATGTCTCTCCTCAGAAAACGAAGGGTAGAGTACAGTTGAGGAGGTCTTTGAACCCACACTAAGGGATGTTTATTCTTTGTTACAACATTGTTCCTCCTCCCTTTACAGAATGAGGTTGTTCATATACATGGGAATCTTCAACATGTACAGAAACGTGCTAAGGCAGTAGAAAGCTGGGTTAGTGGCATAGAGGATACTTTTCCTCCGTTGGTAACAGAGATGAAGTCTGCTACACGCAAGCTTAATACTACTATTTCTAAAGTTGAAGACATGGAGAACTGTTTACATTGTAATAAGGTTCGGGTACTGGCTATACCAGAGAAGACCAAGGGTAATGACCCAATTAAATTTGCTAAACAGTGGCTCATTGAAATCCTTGGCAAGGGCTATCTTTCTTCATTACTTATAGTAGAACGGGCTCATCGGGTCTATACCCGGCTTCAGAAACCGGGAATTACACTACAGTCTTTAATAACACCCTAGAGAATAAAATGGCGGTCGTTGCAATACTTTTTTCTCTTATATTCACCGACCGACACAGCTCCTCTCTGTAACAAATGGGTTGTTAGCCTTATCACTAGGAGAATACTAGGCATAGTTGTAATACAACACTCAGAAATCTTAGTCCGGCCCAGGGGGCGGTCCCTTGGGTAACAACCCTCCTGTCTGCAGACAGACCTCAGTTTTATTTTGCCTAGTAAAGGAGAAAGACCTAGGAACCCTGCGGGCCCATCGGTCCGTGTTTTTTTTATGCAGAAGCTTGGCTTTTTGCGCAAGATGACTGATCCTGTGATCTACTATCAACAGCCGGCTGGGTGACAGGCTGGATACCCTTATCCTTGTAGTCTCCCCAGTCTGGCCATCGAGCGTGTGCAGGTCGCAGCTACGGCTCGGCGAAACCTCAGCTCCAGAGGTGTTCGTGAGCTTTTATGCTCCAGGGCATACATATGACCGGGCTACTGATGTCTGTGTCACAGTATGCCGAGGCCAGCAGCTACCTCTGTACCGATCAGAGAGTAGATCTGCAGTGGTATGTCTCCCAGCTCTTCAGGACTGGTAAGTACAGCTCTCCCTGCCTCGGTGGGGCTGAGCAGCTGGGCATTCCCTGGGAGGTCGATTCGGGGGTTCCTCTTCTCCCTCTATAACCTCTCCAGTCCCTATCTTCCCTCCCCCCCTCCCTGGTGGGGTGCTGAATGTGGCTGCTGAGCGGTGTATGTCTGTATATACAGGGATCTTTGTGGGCTCTCACCTGAGATGCTGGCTGGCTGGGGGTGTCCTGGGTCCTGTGGGTTATGCTCCCGGAAGGTGCCTGTGAGGATCTGCTGTGGTCTGGTGCGGTGCTGTGCTTCTGCTATCATCTTTGCTTTCTGTACATCATGGAGCTGCTGGGAGGAACCGGGGTCTGTCGGACTCGGTGATCCCAATTGTGTTGAGAGCACGGAAATCTTCTCGGAAGATATACCATCGTACCTGGAAGGCCTACATCTCCATGTGTGAGGAGAAAGGATGGCATCCATGCTCCTTTTCTATATCCAGGATCCTACTGTTTCTTCAGCAAGGAGTAGACCAGAAATTGGCATTAAGCACCATTAAAGGGCAAATTTCAGCATTAGCTGTCTTTTTTTTTTTTCAGCGACCCCCTGGCATCTCACTCCTCAGTGAGTACCTTCGTTCAGGGGGTACGACATGTAGTCCCTCCGGTGCGTCCACCGCTACCCCCTTGGGATCTGAACCGGGTGTTGGCGCTACAAAAACCGCCATTTGAAAATATCAGGGAGATTCCCCTGTTGACTCTTTCCCTGAAAGTGGCCTTCCTAGTGGCCATCACATCGGCCATGAGGGTTTCGGAATTGGCGGTCTTGTCTTGCAAGTCAATCTATCTGGTTATCCACAAGGATAAGGTGGTGTTGTGTCCGCAACCGTCTTTTCTACCATAAGTGGTCTCGGCTTTTCATATCAATGAGGACATTGTATTGCCATCTCTGTGTCCTAAGCCGAAGCACCCTAAGGAGGTGTCCCTTCACGCTCTGGATGTGCTTCGGGCTCTTGAGGTGTATTTGTCTGCCACGGCTCCCTTTTGGAAGTTGGACTCACTGTTTGTTTCGGTGGCTGGTCCAATGAAAGGCATGGCGATCTCGTCGGCCCCCATTTCCAGGTGGATTGGACAGATTGTAGCACCAGCCTACGCCTTGAAGGGGCAGGTGCCCCCCTTTCCGGTCACGGCCCACTCCTCAAGAGCAATCGGAATGTCTTGGGCTTCCGACACCAAGCGTCTGCCGCTCGGGTGTGTAAAGCGGCCACCTGGTAGTCTGTCCACACGTTTACCAAGTTCTACAAGGTAGACGTCGGTGCATCGGTTGATGCCTGTTTTGGCTGCAAAGTTTTGCAGGCGGCCATGTAGTTGCAATTGAATATGCAATATATATTTTCATTTTTTTACTGTTTTTTTCGAGAAAAACACAGTACTGTTATGTTAATGCACTGTTGCATTACTTCCGCAGTTTGATGTGGTTTTGGGTGATCACTCCTGTTGAGGATACCCTGATTTTTGTGGTGGTTTTTCCAGCACTGTTTTTTGTGGGTAAAGTTTCACTAGTTCCCACTTGCCACGGTGGATGAAGTTTTTATGCTGTTTGTCCCACCCCTCGTTTGGCACTGCTTGGGGACGTCCCATTTGTTAGAGAGGAGCTGTGTCGGTCGGTGAATATAAGAGAAAATAGGATTTTTTGTACTCACCGTAAAATCCTTTTCTCTGTAATTCACCGACCGACACAGCACCCGCCCCTCCTTTTATCTTTGTTATACTGCTTGTTGACGTACTGAGGTCTGTCTGCAGACAGGAGGGTTGTTACCCAAGGGACCGCCCCCTGGGCGGAACTAAGAGTTCTGAGTGATGTATTACAACTATGCCTAGTATTCTCCTAGTGATAAGGCTAACAACCCATTTGTTACAGAGAGGAGCTGTGTCGGTCGGTGAATTACAGAGAAAAGGATTTTACGGTGAGTACAAAAAATCCTATTTTTCACACCGTATTTGCGCAGCGGTCTTACAAGCCCACTTTTTTTTTGAATAAAAAAATAAGACAACAGTAAAGTTAGTCCAATTTTTTTTTTATATATCGTGAAAGATAATGTTACACCGAGTAAATTGATTCCCAACATGTCACGCTTCAAAATTGCCCGCTCGTGGAATGGCATCAAACTTTTACCCTCAAAAATCTCCATAGGCGACGTTTAAAAAATTCTACAGGTTGCATGTTTTGCGTTACAGAGGAGGTATAATAATTGCTCTCGCTCTACCGATCATGGCGATACATCACATGTGTGGTTTGACCACCGTTTTCATATGCGGGCGCTACTCACGTATGCGTTCGCTTCCGCACGTGAGCTTGTCGGGACGGAACGCTTTAAAAGAAATGTTTTTCCTTTTTTCTTTATTTTACTTTATTTTATTTGTTTTTACACTGTTTTAAAAAATAAAAATAAATTGGGTCACTTTTATTCCTATTACAAGGAATGTAAACATCCCTTGTAATAGAAAAAAAGCATAACAGGTCCTCTTAAATATGCGATCTGGGGTCAAAAAGTCCTTAGATCTCATATTTGGACTTAAATGCAAAAAAAAAAAAAATTAAATTTAAGAAAATGACATTGAAAAAATGTTCCTTTAAGAGGTATGGGCGGAAGTGACGTTTTGACGTCGCTTCTGCCCTGCTATGGTATAGAGACGGGTGGGGGCCATCTTAGCCTCACTCATCTCCATACCCAGCAGGTGAAAGGACCCGATCGCCTCCGCCGCTACCGACGGCTCCGGTAAGCGGCGGAGAGCGGCAGGAGGGGTGGGTGCACTTCTCCCGCCGCCGATAACGGTGATCTCGCGGCGAATCTGCTGCGGAGACCACCATTATCGTAAATGCGACCGGCGCCTGAAGAGATGAATATCTCGGTTGTGGCAGCAGCTGTTGCCGTTACCGATATATCCCTCTTCAAAAAAGGGACGTAGATCGTCGTGCACTGGTCGTAAAGTGGTTAAGAAACATCTGTTACTCCAAGTATTAAAATATTCTATATGCTATCCTGCTCGTCTGCGGGTGGTCCATGAAGGCAATGTACAAGTATTTGAAACACCCGCGGATGCACAGGACTGGCTTGATGGTCAATTTAAAAATGAGAACTTGGGGCAATGGGCCCACTCTATTGGCAAATTCATAGAAAGCTGGTTGTAGGGACAACGGTGCACATTTAAGTATAAGCCAGGTTTTCGGAGGCCTAATCAGCGATACCCACTACATGTTTTTTTTCTTTTCAGTGGCTTTTTCCCGTATTAAACTGTTTGTTTGTTTTTTTTTTGTTTGTTTTTTTTTTACTCCTTGGAGTATTTATTAGATTTTATACCTATGTGCTTTCTATTATTGTACTTAGTGCGGGTTTGCTGGCTAGTAGTTTTATTTTACCTTTGTACAAATATGGTAAATCAATCAGTTCGAATTTTCTCTTGGAATGTAAGGGGAATGAATAATACTTTAAAAGACAATCTGTCTTTGATTAGATTTCCTCTTTCTGCCCTGCCCTTGTCTGTCTGCAGGAGACACTCCACATGCAATGTGACTAGATTTTTGAAACGTTGTTTTGTTCGAGAAGCATACCATTTGGTTTTTACCTCCCATTCAAGAGGGGTTTCTGTTTTCATTTACACCGACAGTGTTCTCTTGCAGTAGGACTATGGTAGACGTAATTGGCAAATATTTTTTTTTACAATGCAAGTTGGATGAACTTGAGTTAATTCTGGCTGCTATATATATACCTCCTCCATATAATCCAGAAATACTTTGTCAGCTTATTTCCTTTGCAGGGGCCTCCCCCAGATGCCAATATTGGTACTTGGAGATTTCACTAATGTAATTGATCTGAAGCGGGACAGATGCCCAGCTCCAAGCTTAATGACCTCTGAGCATCTTTCCCCTCTTGGAACACTATGCAGGGAATTAGGGCTCTTTGACATGTGGAGGAGGCTACATCCTGAAGAATGTGTTTATACATGCTATTCTAAAACACACAATTCACGATCAAGAATTGATTTATCTCTGTTTGGCAGATCTTGTACCATGCATAGTAGATGTTGGTATAGAACCTCAAGGAATTTCTGATCACTCCCCTTTTGATAGTCACCTTAACATCAGGGCATCGGATGTCCAATATGCCATTGCGGTTGAACCCCTTTTGGCTAGAACTATTTCCCAAATATGATGTTACTGCTGCTCGCATTATGGATTTTTGGTCTCTTAATTTGGGCTCTTCTGCCATACTGGTTGTATGGGATGCTCTCGAGGCCTACCTTCGGGGACTGTTGATCCAAAAAAATTATCAACACTGCTTCCCGTAGAAAGCTCGAGCTTACAAAGGCTGATACCTCTGCAGCGGAAGCCCTATATATTCAGGATCCCTCTCCTGATGCCCAACAGGAATGGCTTTCATATCAAAAAAGGCTGAATGAACTGTTGCAATCCAGGGCGAGGCATAAACTTTTCTTTCAGAAGAGACTTAGTTGGGCAGAGGGAGAGACGAATGGTAGACTGTTGGCTCAGATAGTAAGGTCTTGTTTTAATTCTGTTTGTTTCAAAAGACTCAACATATACAAAATACATCCATATACATTACATATTTACATAACGCATTACATTTAACAATTAACATTCCTGCAGTAGACAAGAGAAAACTTGTACCAAGCTAGGTCTTATACTTTTTACTCTGGGGTTTCGCACTCCCACCATCCAACTTTTACAATTTATACCATCATTACACTGAGGGGCAGGGAGAGAAAAACAACAAAAGGAAAGGGGGGAGGGAAAATAGAAGTAAAGTAAGGGGAGGGAAAAAAATCCTTGTCTATAAATTCCCAATCTTATTATCCCAGTGCTCCTAAAATTAATCAAATATTAAGGGGTGGGTCTATGGGGGATTTAACATTGCACCTACCCTCCCATTCCACCCTATTTCCATGTTTCTGTCTTACCCAAGTACTTCAAATCTTAACTTAACCTACCTTTAATAAAATGACCCAAAATTCTTTCCCTAATAACTCATTCCCAATAACCCTAATCAATCAAAGGGTGAGAATTACCTCCAAAGTGTTGGGAAAGTGCTCGGACAACAACAACAAAAAAAGGGGGGGGTGCCTCAATCTCTCAAATGGTTCCAGTATACTTCCATTTGTTTAAACTCCAGCCATCCTCTCCAAATTCTATGGAATTTTTGTCTACAATCATTTTATGAGGCTATCAATTCTTCCATCAATCTAATTTTATACACCTCTCTAAACCAATCCTTAGAGGTTTTTTTTAATTTCCATTGTCTCGGTATTGGAGTGTTCACTGCATTTAATAAGTATGTGTAGTGATCTAATATGTATAGTTCGTAGATGGTATGTAGTTATTAAAAAAGTACTTCTCCGCAGCAAACCCAATTCTCCAGAGAGGCGCACTTTATTAGCTTCCAAAACAGAACAGTCTTGTAGTAGATGATAATCCAACAGAGTACATGACAACGAATATATTCCTCTTAGACCTATGCCTTCATAATCACAGACCCTTCTCTGAGATAGTTTTTCTTAGACTGAAAGCCATATTATATCCCCTAAGATGAGCAATTTGCTTTGATCTGCTCCTGTCTTTCAGAGTGACAGCAGATAACCCCAAGCTGTGGACAGCTGTAGTCATAAAACTGCCCTAATCTACATTCTTGCATATTCCCACTCATTCATTATCTGTTCCCCTTTGATATGTGGAATAATTCTTGTTTGGCCACTCTCCCTTTGTCTGGAGACTGTATATCAACAAGCCCCCTTTGATATGTGTAACAGATAACAATGTGGCCTGCCTAGAATGAACTTATCTTAGAATGCCTAAATAAAATGCCTATATGAAATTCATAAAAAACACTACATATATCTAATATATATATATATATATATATATATATTATATATATATATATATATATATATATATATATATATATATATATATATATATATAATTAGATATAACATACTACAGTATGGTACAACTGTTGCTCTATACTTCTTCCTTAGCTCCACCGTAGCGTGGAACAGACACTGCCAGGGATCCTGCGCGATCTCAACCCCACTAAACTTTTTAATCATCTTCAATATCACTCTCCAGAAAGGTTGGATCTCAGTACACTGCCACCATATATGAGCAGGAGTACCCTCCAACCCACACTCCCTCCAGCATAACGTGATATCTCTGGATCCATTTTGTGAAGTTTTGTTGGAACGTAATACCATTTTGTTAACAATTTATAGTTAATTTCTCTTATTCTCATATCTATTAATGTGGAGTGTACATAATCTATGATTTTATGTTTCATTTGCTCTGATATAGTTTGATCTTATTCTGATTCCCAGCTCTTTAGAAGACGTAATGACCCCAGGCCCGGGGAGGAGATCAACATCCTATATATATTAGATATTCCCTGGCCCATTCTCCCCCCCCCCCCCCCCCCGATCCAAGAAATGGGGTTAGCTCCTTAATAGAGCGTAGGGGTTTTGGGAGAGTATCTACGAAGTGTTGAAGTTGCATATATCTCCGCATGTACCATGGTGATTCCCCATATCTCTCACATAGTTCACTTATTGAACAAAGAACTTTTCCATTCATAACATCTTTTAATCTTAAGCTATCAGAGGAAGTCCACCTCAGGTATAGTTTATTCTCCCTCCCTGGTGGGAAGTAGCTCGTGCCCCAAAGGGGCATCAATGGGCTGTTGTATTGCCATCGCCTAGATTTAAATAGGCTATCCCAAGCTCCCAAGGTTTCCTTTGTTATTTGAGCCACCTTGTTAGTGAGGTCCCTGTACTGCCTTGGTACCCACATTATTTGACTTAAATGTCTTTCACATGAATTTTCTTCTAATGAAACCCATTTTTTCTGGGAAGCAACATGGACCCAATCAATTGTCCTCTGTAACACTGCTGCCTCATGGTACCTCTCAAAATCCGGGAGATATAATCCCCCCTTGGACCGCGGCCTCATCAAAGACCCAAAGGAGATGCAGGCTTTCCTATCCTTCCATATAAATTTTCCAACCAACATCCCGAGAGTCTTAAAATAGGCACTCGGGGTGTTTATCGGCAGAGTCTGAAATATATACAAAGCCCTTGGCAGTGTCACCATCTTGATCACGTTTATCCTACCAAACCATGTCAGTTTATTTATCAGGGTATCCCCTCAGATCTTGCTTAATTTTATTTAATAAAGTTAAGTAATTATCCTGGTATAAGTCTGCTTCCGAAGTAGACAAGAGAATACCGAGGTACTTTAGGCCCCTATGCTTCCAGGCAAAGGGATACTGAAATTTAATAAGCCTGTTATCTGCCATAGGAATAGAAACATTTAATATCTCTATATTAAAGTGGTGTTGCCACCAAAAAAAAAAAGTCTTAATCATAAAAAAAAAAATAATTGGAAAAAAAAATTGTTTTACTCACCTCTAAATGCCTGTTGCTAGGGGGTCCCTCGTAGTCTGCCACCTTCAGTGCCCAGCAACTGACGTCACTTCCCCTAGGCGCCGCACAGTCATCTGGGACCTGTCACGTGTCCCAGATGAGTGAGCGTCGAATCACGGCGCACGGCGCTGCTCACGCATGTGCAGTGGGTGCCCGGCTGTGAAGCCACCACCGGGTGCCCACATTAAGAATGCCAGAGCGGGGAACGAGGGGGGGGGCTCGTTCCCTCGCATCGCTGGACCCTGGGACAGTTAAGTGTCCGATTATTAAAAGGCAGCAGCTGCAGTATTTGTAGCTGCTGACTTTAATTTTTTTTTTTTTTTGTGGGCCCTCCTCTTTAATCTTTAAATTAGAAATTTCTCCATACCTTTCAAGCTCTGACATTATAATTGGGAGGGATTGTCCTGTGTTAGAGACATACAGTATCACGTCATCCGCAAATGCAGAAATCTTATGTTCCTGCCCGGCCAATTTCATCCCCCTGATCTCCTGATTTGCCTGAATGGTCGCCAAAAAGGGTTCCAGGGAGAGAACAAAGAGCAATGGCGAAAGTGGGCATCCCTGACGTGCACCGTTGTACAATGCAAATGTTGTACAATTTATTTGTACCTGTGCAGTTGGTCCGGAGTACAATGCCTCTATCCATCTATACATTCGTGGGCCTATGCCTGCGTGTCTCAAGCATATACTCCAATCTATCAAAAGCCTTTTCGGCATCTACTGATAGAAGTAACAGTGGTTTCTTTACCCTTTTGGCTTCACTCATCAAAAGTAGTGTTCTTATTACATTGTCTCTCGCCTCCCTGCCAGGAACAAAACCTGCCTGGTCCTTTTCTATCCATTTTGACATAAGGGGCTTCAATCTTTCAGCCAATATCTTTGCATACATTTTTATATCTTCATTTATCAAAGATACATCAACCAGATAGTAAGGTCTCAATCCAACCCCACACATTTCTCGGCTTTAATGAATGGAGAGGGGGATGTTATTAACCAGATTAGTCCTATCGTATCCACCTTTAAATCCTACTATCAGGATTTATATACTTCTAGGGCAGACTATACGTTAGCAGAGTTATCTATCTGGCTAGCATTAATCTTACAATGGAAGAGAGGGAGACTCTCAACGCTCTACTTACGCTATTAGAATTGGAGAGTGCGGTGGCTAGTTTTTCTGTTTCCAAAGCTCCAGTGACTGACGGTGTCCCTATAGAGATCTAAAAAAAATATATAATAAGGAGATCCTTCTTGCCCTTTTTAATATATTAAATGAGGCTTTCTATCTAGGTAGGCTTCCAGACAGTATGGTCAATCTATTATAATAGTTATACCTAAAAAAAAGATAAAAACCTGTTACATCCTGACTCCTATAGACCAATTTCCTTACTGTCCACAGATGTTAAAATTCTTGCCAAAGTCATCGCTACCAGGTTAAATAAGGTTATTAAAGCGGAGCTCCACCCTAAAGTGGAACTTTCGCTTATCGGATTCCTCTCCCCCTCCGGTGCCACAATTGGCACCTTTCAGGGGGGAGGGGGGTGCAGATACCTGTATAATACAAGTATCTGCACCCATTTCCAGGCGAGATATCCGGAGCTGCCCCGCCTCTATCCGCAGATGCCCCGTTGTGTCTTGGGAAACACAGTTCCCAGGACACAATGGGGACCAATAGAGACGCGCAGTGCGACTCACGCATGCGCAGTAGGGAGCCGGGCAGTGAAGACGTTGCGTCTTCACTTCCTGATTCCCTGACAGAGGATGGCAGCGGGGCAGCCCAGAGACGAGCGGTCGCCCATCACATTCTGCCGACACCGCTGGAACCTGGAACAGGTAAGTGTCCATTTATTAAAAGTCATCAGCTGCAGTATTTGTAGCTGCTGACTTTTAATATTTTTGGTCCGGGTGGAGCTCTGCTTTAAACATATTCACTCAGATCAGGTAGGATTTATGCCCAATATGTCAACAGCAGTTCATAATAGACGTGCATATTTAAATATGCAGGTTCTAGCCCCTGATCATCTAAATCCTGTCTTTTTGGCACTGGATGCCATAAAGGCCTTCGATATTATTGAATGGCCTAAGCTATGGGCCATGCTGGAAAAATTTGAGCTTGGTTCTAATTTTTGCCAATGGGTATATTTGTTGTATGCAGCTCCTATGTCATCAATTAGGGTTAACGGCCTCCAATCTTCTAGTTTCAGACTTTGCCAGGGCACTATGCAGGGGTTCCCATTGTTCTCCCTTCTCTAGCTATAGAGCCCTTGGCTTGTCTTATGCGGGCTTCATATGACGTTACCGGTCTGATTAGGTCAGATATGGAGGAAAAGGTATCACTATATGCAGACGATCTTCTTCATTAACAGACTAATATCTGCTCATCTTTACCGGCAGTAATGAAATATGTTAAGGAGTTAGGTCAGGCCTAAGTTGGGAGAAGTCCATGTTGATGCCCTTAGATCTTCCCCAGGACCCACTACCATCTTCACTTTCTCAGCTCAGGGTTGTGTCTTCTATAAAATATGTGGGCATAGCTATTTCTGATTCCCCAAAGTAAAATCTGGAATAAACTCTCACTCTCGGCGTGTACGGAATGGCGCTGGGAGCCGACGCGGGTGTCTGAGCATCCAAGGACCGGCGCTAAAATCTTTGATTTATCGGGTGCTAACCCACCTCAAACGGCGCTCCTGTGTCCCCCTAGCTTTGGCAGCCTCTCCGGGGCATGCACAGGAGGAAATCCCAGCCGAAATCTCAGAAAAAGGGCGTAGTGCCGGACATCGCTGGCAAGGCCACGGCCTCTCCTAAAAATCCAGCCTGGATGGAGAACCAAGCCGAAAACCCTGAACAGCTGCCTGCCACAGCGGCCGATTTTTTAAGCTATCACCACCCTGACCGATAAGGTAGATAATATACAGGCCAACATGGAATTTATAAGGAAAGACTTTGATGCCTTCCGTGGCCGAATGACTGAGGTGGGCCAGAGGGGGTCTCAGAACGAAGATACGGTACGTGACCAAGGGGCTGACCTACATACACTGAAAACCAAGGTTAAGGTGCTAGAGGCCCGGGCTGAAGATGCAGAAAATCGCAACAGGAGAAATAATTTGCATATTCCTGAGGGGGATGAGGGTGCAGACCCCACCGCCTTTGCTGAACGTTTACTACAGGGGTCTCAAAGTACGGTTAAAAATGGCCCGCAGGCAGGGCTGATCCAGGACGGAGAGAGGGGGAGGCGCCAAAAAACTTTACCTCTCCATCTGCTCTATCCCAGTGGCGTACTAACTAGGGGGCGGTCCGCACCGGGTGCCACACACTGGGGGGGGTGTCAGGCCGCGCCCCTGTCCTCCCCTGTTAGAAACGGTGACAACGAGCAGGCTTGGTTGTGCAGCGGCGATGTGACAGTCATCGCAGGGAGATCCCAGCTCAGGTGGACTGATCCATCGGGCATAAATATAGGGATGTCGGCTGTACTTTACATTACATTCTAACAGCCAAGTGAGTACAACCCCCCCCCCCCCACAGAAATGGAAGAGGCTGCATCGGCTCTGCCCCCCCTCCCTCCCCTCCTTTCCTGTGTCCCGTTCATGCTCCGTGCAGCCCGTGTGCTGCGTTTGAAAGGAATGTGGGGGCGGGAACATTTAAACAAGTAGCTGACAGCTACAGAAGCCGCGGAGTCCGACTGATCCAGTGTGAGCATCCTGGGAACATCCAAGTGAGTTAGTTAGCAGCACTGTCACTTTGTCCAGATTCTGCCCCCTCTCTCTCCCAAATCTTTCACTCCCCCTCTTTCCTCTGTTGTCCTCCAGCAGAATCTTTCATTAACTCTATCCAAAACGTTTTCTTTTAACCAGCCCATGCTAATAGTTTGCCCATCATGTTCCTTTAGCCAGGGTTTTCACTAGTGTGATCATAGACATTGCATGTGATTCGCACCACATTGCAAATCACATGCAATGTCTGTGCGATGAAAATTCAGCAATACAAACTGTATGGCTGAAATCGCATTTGCACCAAAACAGTGCAGGACCCTTTTTTTGGTTCGCACTGGGGTATTTTATGGAGTGTGGGGGGTAATTATGGAGTATAGGGCTATTTGTGAAGTGTGGGGGGTAATGCTGGGGGTTAATAATGCGTTTTGCTGAGACCAGTGCTGGGGGTTAATAATGCGTTTGCTGACAACTGTGCTGGGGGTTAATAATGCTTTTGCTGACATCTGTGCTGGGGGTTAATAATGCGTTTGCTGACAACTGTGCTGGGGGTTAATAATGCTTTTGCTGACAACTGTGCTAGGAGTTAATGCGTTTGCTGACAACTGTGCTTGGGGTTAATAATGCGTTTGCTGACACCAGTGCTGGGAGTTAATAATGCGTTTGCTAACACCAGTGCTGGGGGTTAATAATGCGTTTGCTGACACCAGTGCTGGGGGTTAATAATGCGTTTGACAACTGTGCTGGGGGTTAATAATGTGTGTGCTGACATCTGTGCTGGGGGTTAATAATGTGTGTGCCGACATCTGTGCTGGGGGTTAATAATGCACTTGCTGGCATCAGTGCTGGGTATAGTATAGTATATTATTGCTGGTATAGTTTATTTTTTGAACTTTTGAAAAAGTTTGCATGCGGCCCCCATGGGATATGAAAACTTGTCATGTGGCCCTCTGGCAATTTGAGTTTGAGACCCCTGGTTTATTACAACAATTACACCTCTCAGCATGTTTTTCTCCATTCTTTACTGTGGGGAGAGCTCATTGCATACCCTCCACCAGGGAGCACCACCCCGCACTTTTATTTTCAAACTGCTTCACTTCCGAGATGGGGATAAGGTGAACTCCGCTTTGAAAATGCTAAACTCCTGATCTTTCCGGATTATTTGTTGGAAACTCAGAAGCAGCGCAAATCCTATGATGCAGTAAGAGCTAGACTCCGCTCCGAACACATCAAATACAGTATGCTGTTCCCTGCCAGACTGCGGGTGGAAGACAGAGAATCCAATTTTTTTACATCACCCAAGGAGGCCTCCATGTGGATCGAAACGCTACCACGCAGATAAGTACTTGTCCTGGCAACCTGCTTATACTGGCCAAATTTACCCGCTGCCTTACAAATGTGCCCTTTTTTGTATACACTAACCCGGGATCAACCCCTGACAGTTCCCATGTGTCAGTACGCATCCCATTCCATGGCTCCTAGGGACCAGGAGACTATGTTCCTTGATATCCCGTGAGGCCTAGTTGCTGGAGGTTAACCTACATGTTTCAACCTCCTGCCTCCCCCCCTTCTCCCTCTCCTGGGGCCCAGGCCTTTACATTTGGCCGCTTATGTACCGTTGTTGTTCAAGTTTGTCCCCCTGGCGGATGCTGGGAGACTGCACCTCCATTTTTCGATCTGGTCCCCGGCAGAGGACTAAATGTGTGACATCTGATTGCTGGACTGTAGATGCCATTCCGCACACGTTTCTCCATTGCAGGCGTGTTCTCCTCTGTTCCGAGTTGGGATCCTAAGCCTCCCCAAAGTTGGGGCTGGGGGGATTGGTTGGGACTGTTTTGTCCGTTTTTTTACTATACTCTCACAAGCGATGTTTAAATGTATGACTTGGGATGGCATATCCTGATTTGTGTGGTGGTCCGGGTTCAGCTCCTGGGCCCAGTGGTCATGCTCCAGCTTAATGTAGTGATACAGGGGACATATGCCTGAGTGTAATATAATTTTGTGGAACACTAGGGGCCTAAACTCCTCCATGAAGAGATCCCTGGTGATTCAGTTCCTTAATACTTACCGTCCTCAGATCTGCATCCTACAAGAGACTCACCTGACAGGCAGCAAGCTTTTGAGTCTTAGGAGGCCCTGGGTGGGACATCAGTACCACTCCACCTATACCAATTACTCCAGAGGGGTTAGCGTCCTAATTCACAAATCCCTACCTTTCAGGCTGTTGGCGCTGGAGCTTGACCCAGACGGTAAATATGTTATACTGCATGCTATGATAGACAGGTTGGAGCTGGTGGTGGTGGGTTTGTATGTATCCCCCCCCCCCCTCCTCCATGAGACTACTCAACCAGCTGATATCCAAGATTGCTGTATTTGCTACAGATAATGTGGTGATTCTGGGTGACTTCAATTTGGTCCCAGAGCCTGGGATGGACAGATTGTCTGCCGGAGCGGGCTCGCTCCTGGAGCTGCTTACCTGGGCGGAAGCCTCCAACCTGACTGATGTGTGGAGGTGGCGTTATCCTCACCAGCGAGCCTACACATGTCACTCAACCTCACACAAAACCTTTTCACGTATAGACCTTGCCTATGCTGGGGGGGTCTGTCCTTTCTAGGGTTCGGGACATCTCCATCCTCCCCCGAGGCAAATCTGATCATGCGCCTCTTGCTTTAAAGTTGAGCATGTCCACAGCACCAGGGGTCAGCCTGTGGAGACTGTCTAGGTTTTGGCTGTCAGACTCTAGGGTCTCTGAGCCATAAAGATCCGAGGTGGTACAATATTGGCAGGACCTTGACCATTCTATAACCTTGATCACATCCTGACGGGTCGCTGCTGACTGACCCCACGTCCATCAATGGCCGATTTGCATCGTTCTATCAAGAGCTGTACATCTCCCGGATGGCATGCACGGATGAGGAGCTCACAGCATACCTGGAGGAGATGGAGCTACCTTGCTTGACATCCACGTACAGAGATGCACTAGATGCGCCTATTACGCTAGAAGAGATTTGTGGGGCAGTGGCTTCCCTTCAAAATGGTAAGACACCGGGTCCAGATGGCATCCCTGCTGAACTCCTTAAAACGTACGTGGAGGAATTGCTCCCCACATTTAACCACTTCAGCCCCGGACCATTTGGCAGCCAAAGGACCAGAGGTCTTTTTTCAATTTCGCACTGCACTACTTTAACTGGTAATTGCGCGGTCATGCAATTTTGTAACCAAACGAAATTTGCGTCCTTTTCTTCCCACAAATAGAGCTTTCTTTTGATGGTATTTGATTGCCTCTGTGATTTTTATTTTTTGCGATATAAATGGAAAAAGAGCGAAAATTTTGAAAAAAAAAGAGATAGAAAATCTCTTTTTTTTTCAAAATTTTCGCTCTTTTTCCATTTATATCGCAAAAACTTTTTGTTATAAAAAAAATGTAATAAACTCAATTTTAGTCAAACATTTGGGCCAAAATGTATTCAGCCACATGTCTTTAGTAAAAAAAATGCCAATAAGCGTATATTTATTGGTTTGCGCAAAAGTTATAGCGTCTACAAACTAGAGTACATTTTCTGGAATTTACACCACTTTTAATTTATGACTGCCTATTTCATTTCTTGAGGTGCTAAAATGGCAGAGAAGTACAAAACCCCCCCAAATGACCCCATTTTGGAAAGTAGACACCCCAAGCTATTTGCTGAGAGGCATGTTGAGCCCATTGAATATTTTTTTTTTTAGTCCCAAGTGATTGAATAAAGACAAAAATAAAAAAGATTTTTTTTTTTTTCAAAAAGTTGTCACTAAATGATATATTGCTCACACATGCCATAGTTATATGTGGAATTGCACCCCAAAATACATTTTGCTGCTTCTCCTGAGTATGGGGATACCACATGTGTGGGACTTTTTGGGAGCCTAGCCGCGTACGGGGCCCCGAAACCCAAGCACCGCCTTCAGGATTTCTAAGGGTGCAAATTTTTGATTTCTCTCCTCACTACCTATCACCGTTTCGAAGGCCATAAAATGCCAAAATAGCACAAACCCCCCCAAATGACCCCATTTTGGAAAGTAGACACCCCAAGCTATTTGTTGAGAGGCATGGTGAGTATTTTACAGCTCTCATTTGTTTTTGAAAATGAAGAAAGTAAAGAAAAAAAAAATTTTTTTCTTTTTTTCAATTTTCAAAACTTTGTGACAAAAAGCGAGATCTGCAAAATACTCACCATACCTCTCATCAAATAGCTTGGGGTGTCTACTTTCCAAAATGGGGTCATTTTGGGGGGGTTTATCCCATCTGGGCATTCCATGGCCTCCGAAACTGTGATTGGCAGTGAGAAGTGAAATAAAAAAATTACACCCTTAGAAAGCCTGAAGGCGGTGCTTGGTTTTTGGGGTTCCGTACGCAGCTAGGCTCCCAAAAAGTCCCACACATGTGGTATCCCCGTACTCAGGAGAAGCAACAGAATGTATTTTGGGGTGTATTTCCACATATGCCCATGGCATGTTTGAGCAATATATCATTTAGTGACAACTTTTTGTAAAAAAAATATATATATATTTTTTTTTTTCATTATTCAATCTCTTGGGACAAAAAAAAAAAATATTTAATGGGCTCAACATTGCTCTCATCAAATAGCTTGGGGTGTCTACTTTCCAAAATGGGGTCATTTGGGGGGGGTTTGAACTGTCCTGGCATTTTATGCACAACATTTAGAAGCCTATGTCACACGTCACCCACTCTTCTAACCACTTGTAGACAAAGCCCTTTCTGACACTTTTTGTTTACATGAAAACATATTTTTTTTTTGCAAGAAAATTACGTTGAACCCCCAAACACTATATATATTGTTAAAGCAAAGGCCCTACAGATTAAAATGGTGGGTGTTGCATTTTTTTTTTTCCACACAGTATTTGCGCAGCGATTTTTCAAACGCATTTTTTGTGGAAAAAATACACTTTTTTTTATTTTAATGCACTAAAACACACTATATTGCTCAAATTTTTGATGAAATAAAAAATATGATCTTAGGCCGAGTACATGGATACCAAACACGACATGCTTTAAAATTGCGCACAAACACGCAGTGGCGACAAACTACATACATTTTTAAAAGCCTTTAAAAGCCTTTACATGATACCACATTAGATTCACGGAGGAGGTCTACTGCTAAAATTACTGCCCTCGATCTGACCTTCGCGGTGATACCTCACATGCATGGTGCAATTGCTGTTTACATATGACGCCAGACCAACGCTTGTGTACGCCTTTGTGCAAGAGAAGGGGGGGCAGGGGTGCTTTTTTTTTTGTTTTTTTTGTTTTTTTTTTATTTATTTAGCTTTTTTATTTTATTTTTAAACTGTTCCTTCCATTTTTTTTCTTTGTTATGATTTTTATTGTTATCTCAGGGAATGTAAATATCCCCTATGATAGCAATAGGCAGTGACAGGTACTCTTTTTTTGAAAAAATTGGGGTCTATTAGACCCTAGATCTTTCCTCTGCCCTCAAAGCATCTGACCACACCAAGATTGGTGTGATAAAATGCTTTCCCAATTTCCCAATGGCGCGGTTTATATCCGGGAGGGGGGACATTCCCTCCCACTGCTTGTAAAAGCAATCTAGAGGCTAATTACCCGCTAGAATTGCTTTTACATGAAAGCCGATCACTGGCTGAAAAGAATGATACCAAGATGATACCTAAACCTGCAGGCATCATTCTGGTATAACCATTCAAAGTCCAGCAACATACTGGACATATATTGTAATCTTTTTTTTTTCATGCAGCCTCTTGGCTGAACGAAAAAAAGAGATTGATTGGTGGGTATGCCCACCATTAGAATACCTCCCTTCATCCACCCACTTCTAATGATGGGCATACATGCACCATTTATATATGCCGATGCATGGGGGCATCCTCCCGCAAAAGTTATGCCGTGTACACACGGTCGGAATTTCGACCGTATGTACGTGGCATTAGGAGCCAATCGCTCCTCCGCCCCCCCCTGCTGCCCCCATGCTTCGGCATATATGCTCTTTTTTTTAACTGTGGTGGTGAAATCACCTCCTACAGCGTTGGAGTCGCGGCTTTATGTATCGTGGGAGCAAACGCTGTTGCTGTCAAGATAAATAAATCCGCGTTGCAACTGAATGGCGCACCTGAAAACAAAAAAAATGCTTAACACTGAAACACAGTAAACAAAATTACATACCTGAAAAGCAAGCATGATAAAACATAATAAAACATTGCAGAATAGAATGGAGTAAAAAAAGAGCAACGATAGAGAGAGAATAGAGAGAGAGAGAGAGAATAATAAAACAACAACTATTTTATTTTTTTTTATTTTTTTGAGATTCACAGGTAAAAAAGCTCCTGACTGAAGCGACTGAATCAAAGCGCTACCACAAAAAAACTGTTAGCGATCGCAGGGATCAGGCCTGACTCTGCGAACGCTGCAGTTATGTGTGCTTAGTGTTTTGTAAGTGACAGTGATCGATCGATACTGCACTTGGGTGGGCTGGGCGGAGGGGGAAAACGCAGGTGCTAGCAGGTATCTGGGCTGATCCCGCTAACAATGCGTTTTTTTTGGAACCCTAAACTGCTGGGACGCTAGTATAGATCTGATCAGATCAGATATTGATCTGTAAAGATACTATACCACTAAGGGAGGTGTATGCTTTGCGCGTGGGTGTTTGCGGTACTGGCACTAACCTGGGGCGACGCAGACCTTATTTGACCCTAAAACCTAATTGATATCACCCGCCGGGCGATCAGGGGGTTAAACCGTTATTGGGTAATAAATGGCGGGTGCCCTGACAGTATAAAAAACAAGCTAACTAACCAGCGTCACCCGTAACAGTAATACAAAAAAAAACTGGCTACCTAGCGGCACCAGTGACACTAATGCAGCGATCAAAAAAACAATCGCTTAGTGACACTGGCAAAAGGGGGTGAAAGGGTTAACTAGGGGCAATCAGGGGGTTAAACCTTTATTAGGTAATATATGGGGGTACCTGACGCTATATAAAAACCTGACGGGGAACCTAAATAACGAAATAACTAACTGGCTAACCAGCGTCACCAGTGACAGTTATATGGTGATCACTGGTGAAAGGGTTAACTCTAGGGGCAATCAGGGGGTTAAAACCTTTAGGTTGTAATATGGGGGTACCTGACCTATAAACCTATTTATGAACCTATATAAACATGGCGGTTAACCTAAAAAAAAACTGGTTACCTAGCGACACTAATGCAGCGATCAGAAAAACGATCGCTTAGTGACACTGGCAAAAGGGGGTGAAAGGGTTAACTAGGGGCAATCAGGGGGTTAAAACCTTTATTAGGTAATATATGGGGGTACCTGACGCTATATAAAAAACCTGACGGGGAACCTAAATAACGAAATAACTAACTGGCTAACCAGCGTCACCAGTGACAGTTATACGGTGATTACTGGTGAAAGGGTTAACTCTAGGGGCAATCAGGGGGTTAAAACCTTTATTTAGGTTGTAATATGGGGGTACCTGACCTATAAAACTATTTATGAACCTATATAAAACATGGCGGTTAAAATAAAAAAAAAATGGTTACCTAGTGACACAATGCAGCGATCAGAAAAACGATCGCTTAGTGACACTGGCAAAAGGGGGTGAAGGGGTTAACTAGGGGCAATCAAGGGGTTAAACCTTTATTAGGGGTGGGGGGGGGGGGGGGGGGGGTAGGGGGCTACCTAGGACCTAAAACTAACTGCCCTGACAGTTATTACAGTCACACTGACACTAAATGCAGTGATCAGTAAATAAATGATCACTGCAATTAGTGACACTGTGACTGGGGGGGGAGGGGGTGATCTGGGGGGTGATCAGGGGGGTGACAGGGGGGGGGAATATGTGCCTAACTGTACTGGTGTCAGTGTACTGTTGTGCACTAACCTTTACATGTTCGCCGCTCGGCGTCTCCGGTCACATAGACCGGCGCACCGAGCGTGACATCACTTCCGCCTTCCTGTCTATACAATAGACAGGAAGGGGAAGCTTTTCATTCGCCAGGAGCGATCGCGAGGGGGTGGCCAGAAACCACTGGCCGTCCCCTCGTCCCGGATCGCTCCTGAAGCGATGCCGACCGTCCCCGCCGGCGGAGGGGGGTCCGATCGGACCCCCCAACCGCCTGAAGAATGGCACGTACAGGTACGTGGTTCTGCCTGTACGTGCCATTCTGCCGACGTATATGTACATGGGGCGGTCGGCAAGTGGTTAAGCTCATGCTCCAAAAAGCCATGGAGGAGAACTGTCTCCCCCGACCATGGCCGAGGCAGTTATTGTAGTCATTCTCAAGCCGGGTAGGGCCCCAGAGCAATGCTCCTCGTACCGACCAATATCCCTCCTAAATGTGGAAGCCAAACTATTGGCTAAGGTATTGGCCGGGTGCCTGAACACTGTGATCACTGCTTTGGTACATGCAGATTAACCCGGATTTATGCCAGGACGGGGAACTGATATTAATACCCCACGGCTCCTTACACATCTCTCCAGGGCAGACGGGGGCGGTTCGGAGGTGGTGGCCTCCTTAGATGCTGAGAAGGCTTTTGACTCTGTGTAGTGGCGCTACCTCTGGGCCGTCCTACGTTAATTCAGGTTTGGCCATCGGTTCATTATATGGGTTCAAATGCACTATCACAACCCCACGGCCCATATTCACACTAATAATTCACTGTCACCTCCCTTACCCCTGACCAGAGGTACTAGACAGGGGTGTCCGCTTTCCCCCGGCTTGTTTGCTTTGGCCATGGAACCTATGGCGGTCCGCATTAGATCTGCCCGCACGGTCGAAGGTATTAGGGTAGGCGTGGTCATAGATAAAATATCCTTATCCTCTACTATTTCTCAAAGACATATCCTCCCTCTCACCGGCCCTTCACATAGTGGATTTGTTCGGCTCATTCTCTGGCATTAGGGTCAACTGGGGTAAGTCACTCCTCTTCTCGCTCCATGCGTCAGGACATCACCCTCCAACAGGTACCCCCTTGAATTGGACATCTGAGTTTAAATATTTAGGGGTGCTGATTAGGTCTCTTCTGTCCTCATACTGAACTGAACCTCACGCCGCTACTAAAGACCTTCTTGCAGAAATGCATGGCTTGGAAATCTCTCCCTTTTTCACCAGTGGGTAGGGTGAACTTGGTCAAGATGATATACTTGCCTAAATTCCTATACTTCTTCTGTAACGCCCCACTAGTCCCCCCAGCCTCATTCTTTGCCAAACTGAAAGGTATCATATCCTCCTTTGTATGGAACAGCAGGCCCCCACTTTTAGCCATTTCCACCCTACAGCTTCCCATTACACTGGGGGGCATATCCCTACCCGACTTTCAGGTATATTTCTGGGCAGCGGTACTGGTAACAGTCAGGTGGTGGTTCTCTCAGCCCAAAGACAACCCAGCAGTAACCCTTGAAGTGGCGATTATGGGGTCATACTCTTGCCTGTCCGCCCGGGACATTATCCCCTCACACCCCCCTATGGGGAAACCCCAACCTCCTGCACCTCAACAAAGTCCCAGATCCCCAGATCTGGGCAAGGAAAGGGATAGTGAACCTTAAGCACATTGTCACAATCTTTCCCCGACCTCAGAGATGCCTATCAACTGATGCTATTTCGATACTACCGACTCCGCCACCGTATAATAAGCAGTTCCCACCTTCCCTTACCCTGGAATCAGACCCCGTAGAGGGACTTATTATTGCCAAAATTATAGATAAACCTTCATCTTCCTTATACTTCCGTCTGTCCATAGTCCCCACAAAAAAAACGGGAAAAACCTTAGACAAGTGGAGGGCAGACTTCCCTGGCCTGAAAGAGAAGGACTAAGATGCTTGTCTATCCTCCTTTGTAACCAACATGATCTCAGCCAGGGACCGTTTCATGCAAGTCAAGTATCAGATCAGAAGTAGGCGGCTCCCACCCAGCCGTTTATATACAGTGGCCGGGTGGGAAGTAGTTAAAGAGGAGGGCCAACTGAAGAAAAATGTTTTTAAAAGTCAGCAGCTACAAACACTGTAGCTGCTGACTTTTAATAAGCACACTTACCTGTCCAGGGTGCCCGCGATGTCGGCCGCCCCGTCCCTCGGCTCTCGGGTCCTGGCGCTGCCATTCAAACTAAGGGAAACAGGCAGTGGAGCCTTGCGGCTTCACTGCCCGTTTCCTACTGCGCATACACGAGTCACGCAGCACTTTGTGAATGGGGCGCGCTGTGTTCTGGGACACACACAGTTCGCAGAATACAGCATGCCCCATTCCCCAGAAGACAACGCGAGGAGAAGACTGACGATCACCACGGTGTAGGAAGTGGCAGATTAGGACGATCTGCCTAGCAGCAGCCATTTTAAATGTTTTTTTTTTTTCATTTTTAGGAACACTTTGATGTAATTTTTTTTTTAGGGTTGCCCTCCACTTTAAGCTATGCCGCATTCTATGCACGCAAAGAGATATTCCTCCACTGGAAGGACGCTGCACCTCCTACAGTGCCTACATGGCGCTCGGTTTTGAACTCAATGCATAGCATACTAGCTCATTATGTAATCACCTGAGATCATCGCCCTTGCTGCGGTGCCCGTACACAGCACCAGCCGGCGACATCACGCCCAGGGGTTACTTTCGGGTATCGTGGCTCCGGCGCTGTGATTGGCCAGAGCCGCGATGACATCACTCCCGGTAACAGCACATTCACTGAAGCAACGGCACATATGCTTCAGTTTGTGTCAGTGCGCATGTGCCGATGACATCAGCACATGCAAATACAGGGGCTATGCATCGGTTTAGGAGATATCCTGGGTAGCCTATAATAAGGCTTACCTGTAGCGAAAGGTGGTCTGTAAAGGTTTACAACCACTTTAATATAGGTATCTATGGGTAAATATGTTTTGGGTTTTTCTTTTTTCCAGTATCCTGGGTATCCTTTTCTGAGTTTTCTCAGTATTTCTAAGCATTAAAGGTTTTTTCTTTTTTTTTTTTTTTTTTTGAAACCTACAGGTAAGCCTATAATAAGGTAAAAAAAATATTTCCCCGTGCAATGTGCCACTGACTGCAGCGGCGCATGCGCACAGGGGATTCTCGGCTGAAAGGCCAGCAGAATTCGAACCCTGCCGGGAAGAAGTCTCCCGTGCGCATGCGCAGGAGTGACGACATCGTGGCTCCAGCCACTCACAGCACTGAAGTCGCGATACCCGGAAGACACGCCGAGGCAACATGTCAGCTACCTCGGCGTGGACCAGGTGAGTTACGGACGCCTCGTTCTAAGGTAAGTATTTCATAATGAGCTAGTATGCGGTGCATACTAGCTCATTATGCCTTTTGCCTTACAGGTGTACTAAAAGAAAATAAAATTTCAGCAGGTTTACTACTGCTTTAAAAAAAAGGAAAGTTCGCTCCACCCTCATTCTATGTTTATTCTTAATGACATGAAAGACCCTGCACTGCTTTTCCTTCCAAACATAACAAGTAATACAAGTGCATGTTGTAGAGAAAAATTTTACGGGCACAGGAATCCTCAATGTACAGAAATAGTATAGTATCATGGCAAGAACATTCATCTTTAATGCTGCCATTTTACCAATCCAGGACAATGCAAACTTCCCAACATGCATTAATTCTTTCTGTATTGTCTTAAAAGAGAAATATGGAATCTTTTTTTTTTTTTTTTTTTTTTTAATCCTACTTGCCTAAGTGGATGCAGCATCGGTCCAACTGAGAAACAATCGATTAAAGACCTCTGATCGCTCTGTTCTCAGAGCTCCATGAGTAGAGAGCTTGGTGACTTTGAATAACCAGTATGAAAGGAGCCTTATCAAGAGATCTATCAGCGTAAGTATCACAGGCAATATCACTGGCAAAACGGCTTATTTTGTGGATATAGTTATCTATTGGTATGCTTTAATACAGGGATTGCTTCTGCCAGTGGCTACTTTACTAGAGTGAAAATTATTTGGAATAGTGGGCACCCTTGACGGGTCCCATTTGTAATAGTAAATGGCATAGATAGGTGTGCATGTGCTGAAGGGGAGGTGTAAAGTGCCATAAATGCAGATGATATCCTGCCTTCAAATCCAAATTTGTAGACGGTCCAGAACAAATGCCTTCTCACATCCAAAGCAAGAAGCAGAAAAGGCATCCGATGCAGTTGGCCTGAAGCCCGCTGTCGACTGACATCACTGAGGCTGTCCAGGGATCCACCCACAACCCTTGACCAGCACCTGGCTCAGCCTCTCAGTGAGCCCCTGAACCCAGCCACTCCTGCCCCCTCCACACCCCAGTGCTCCAGTGAGTGCGGGGGGGCAGAGCAGAGAGCCAGTGGCAGTCACAGCTGACAGTCACCAGCTATCTGCTCATGGAGCTCTAAGAACGAGTGATCAGCAGCCTTTAATCGCATGGTTCCCAGTCTTAGAGCAGGCAGGGGACAGATGCAGCATTGGACTGATGCTGCATCCACCTAGGCAAGTATGATTAAAAAAAAAAAAAAGCGTACTTCTCTTTTAAAAGAGATATACAGCAGACCTGAAGTTTTGCGAATGAACTGATTCCTTTCCTGATTTGGCCAAAGGTAACAATATCGCTTAAGAGAGCCAGAGGATACAGCCTCATTATAGACATTGACCATAAAAGGAACTAAGGAATCCTTAACTACTTGAGCTCCAGAAGATTTTACCCCCTTCATGACCAGTCCATTTACTGCTATTTGGCAATTTAACTGGTAATTGCACGGTCATGCAACACTATACCCAAACAGAATTTATATAATTGTTTTTCACTGAAATCGGGCTTTCTTTTGGTGGTATTTGATCACCGCTTTTTTTTTCTGCAATGTCAGGGTGATAAGGATGTGGAACTCTCTTCCACAATTGGTGGTGTCAGTGGGGAGTATTGATATTTTTAACCACTTCTGGACCAAGCCTATTTCTGATACTTGTTTACAAGTTAAAATCAGTATTTTTTGCTGGAAAATTACATAAAACCCCCAAACATATATATATATATATATATATATATATATATATATATATATATATATATATATATTATAGCATAGGCCCTAGAGAATAACATGATGGTTGTTGCAATATTTTATGTCCCTGTTTTTGCATTTTGTGAATGATGATGTTACACTGAGTAAATAGATACCCAACATGTTCCAGTTTAAAATTGCACGCACTTGTGTAATGGCGACAAGCTACGGTACTTAAAGATCTCTATAGGCAACGTTTAAAATTTTTCTAACGGTTACCTCTTTAGAGTTACAGTGGAGTTCTTTTGCTAGAACTATTGCTCTCGCTCCAACAATCACAGTGATACCTTACGTGTGATTTGAACACCTTTTACATTTGCAGGCATGACTTACGTATGCGTTTTCTTTGGTATATTGATTGGTTTGCGTGAAAGTTAGAGCGCCTACAAACTATGGTATACAGCGGATAAAATAAGTACACATCACCATTTTTCTAGGTAAATATACTTCTATTGGCATGAAATTCTCACCACATGTCAGTAACAACCCATGCAATCCATACATACAAAGAAACCATAACAAATAAGTTCAGAAATTAAGTTATGTGTAATAAAATGGAATGACACAGAGAAAAAAGTATTAAACGCTTTAACTACTTGCCGACCAGCCGCCATCGTTATACGGCGGCAGGTTGGCTCCCCTGCGCGAATCGCTGTAGCTGTACGGCAGCTGATTTAAGGGGTATAGGAGGCGTGCGACCCTGGAGCCGATGCATGTGGCGGTACATGCCCACCGGGATCCTGAGAGTATCAGCTGCCTCAAGTGCCCCCACTGAGAGCAGCTTTCCATGGGGGCACTCGTGTGGCTGTACTCCCGAGTCCTGCTGCTGCATCATGTGACACAGACCACAGGACTCGGCCCCACCCCTAGCTCCTGTGTCACTGGATTTGATTGACAGCAGTGGGAGCAAATGACTCCTGTTGCTATTAATCTGTCCAATGAGGACCCGAGACAGTGGCTGGAGCTGCTGGGCTCATCTTTGTCACTGGAACGATCGGTTTCAGGTAAGAAAAGGGGGGGCTCTGGGGGGTTTATTAGATATTTGCATAGTAGGGGACTTTTTATGACACCGTTCCAGTACTTGAATTTTGGTCAATTAGTATGGATAGAGTATGCATCCACTTTATGCTTTCCCTGGTACTAATTTGAATAAAAATACCCCCGGATATACCACAGTGTAAAAAGGCTCAAACCAGGCATGGGTTTCAAACAGAAATTGTCACCAAGATGTAAGTCAATGAGCGCCTTTTTAAAGAAGGTTCACAAGGATGGATAAGTTGTTGCCCTGATTGTGATACTTTTTTTTTTAAGTTCAAGAGCTATTGAGCCATGATCTGACCAATTAATGCTTCCAAAAGTGGCTGCCTTAACGTGCTGTAATAGCTAATTATCTGACAGGAATAGGCCTATACGTGAATAGGTTTTCTGCCAGGAGAAATTTGAACACACACATCTCTAGACAGGGCAGCCATCAGCAAATTTTGGGGCCCCTTACACAGCTGAGCTGAAAATGGCGTGGTGCCCAAACCAGCATACAGTCTGCAGGGAGAGGCAGAGTGCAGATGATATTACTCCACATTTCCCTTGCATCCAGAATTAAGTGAGCTGCATTAGCTCACTCCATGGCCACCCTGCTTTAGCAATTGCTACTCACTACAGCAACAACTTGGTCTCGTTGGCCCCTACCAGGGAGATAGTGAACTGTGGCGTGCGTAGTGCGCCGCAGCAAAAAGTGAATGTGCCTAATTATGCTACATATTGGGTGTGGATTTTATTCTTATTAAAAACAACAAACACACTGTCCTGCCCTCTCTACACATTGCGCCCCCCCCCCCCCCATATACACTCCCCTGTACACACTGCTCCTCTTTTCCCCTGTACACACTGCTCCCACTTTATTTACACCATCCCCCTCCCTTTACACACTCCCCCCTGTCATTAAATGCCTCTCCCAGCCTTTCAGCAGCCTGTATTTATGTATGTCTGGACACGGTGCAGGGGGCAGGAGAACACAGTAAGGGGCGGGCAGGAGGACACAGTAAGGGGCGGGCAGGAGGGCACAGTAAGGGGCTGGCAGGAGAGCACAGTACAGAGTGAGCCAGGCCGACGCAGTACAGAGTGGGCCAGACTTCGCCCCGGACCTGAGCATTCTTCTCTGCTCAGTCACTGTCTGTGTCTCTTGCTGACCTAATCCAAGGGGAGCATTTCACCAGGAAACCTGTTAGGAATGCAGAGCTCTGTGATCTGGAAAGGGCATATTAGGACTAAAGTGTCAGGTTTACCGTGGCCATCTGAAGAGCAAAGGCTTCCAGGACTCCTGTGTGCAACTCTAGGTGCTCTGCTCTCATGCTGGTGGTGGGAAAATGTCAGGCTCCCGAGCTGTTTAAACACAGTGTCATCAGACGTCATTTAAAGCATGCCACATTCCAAGCTCAGCTGCAATGGAACGGCTGACTGTGCACGTGCAGTTTGTGTTTACTAGTGGAGCTGTCATTATTAGTGCATTAGTTACTCCACCGTGTTAAATGACATTTCACATGTTCACAGAGTGCCAAAAGCAAGGAATGTGGGGGGGGGGGCGGCGGTCGTCCTTTTTGACTTTTTGCCTTTATTTCACCTTATGATCAAGCCAGTAACACACTTCCTGTCTTGGGGTGTCTGCATTCTGGATGTAGTAGTGAAGTAAACACCTATGGACAGCAGCATTGTCAGTGTGGGGAGAGGGTAGCGTTAAACTAGCAGATTTGGATAGACTTGACTAACAAATCGAAGCTGAACTTTAGCTAACACATTTAGGCAGTTGCCGCAAACCATTTTTTCCTTTTCAGATACAAGTTTTCCATAAATTATTAAACATGACCATTGTAAGAAACCCTGTCAGTGTTAAAGGATTTGTCTCAACCCTCTAACTGCTACTTTGTATAAACCGTCTGGTAAAGAAAGTTGAAAAATATCACTGAGGCTACATTTGTATTGGCGTCTAGCACCGATTCGAATGACAATGGCAGTAATCTGTTGATTCCTGCAGCGGTTTCTGCCACCTGTGAGCTGTGGCTGCCAAGCCCTGTACACTTCAATGACAGGTTGCGTTCAGCAGCGATCACTGCAGGTAATGGCTGGTTGGTCAGACAGCCACAGATAGCTGCAGCTGCTGACCTGTCAGTACATGAAGTATACAGGGCTCGGCAGCTACAGCTAGCTGCTCGCAGGTGGCAGAAACAGCTGCAGGAATAGGCAGATAACTGCTGCTGTCATTCACACCAGGGCCAATGACCTGTGCGAATGTAGCCAAACTGGCTGGATCACCAGGTGAAAATAAAGGAAAAACATTGGTTGATTAATGAGCTTTGTACATCCAGCCTGCCCACACATGGTTCAATCTCTAAACATCAGGAAGTCTGTTGTATATGAACTGTCTCTATGTCTTGGTCCGCAGGTATCTGGGTGGCCTTGATTGCAGCAGGAAAATGTATTTCTTCCGTTAGAAAAAATAGTTACAATGGACGCATGTTTTTCAGAATGCGATGGCATGCTGGGCACCATATCTGATCAGGAGAGCTGGTTCCAGGAAGAGCCATGGCTACTAGTCAACTTTTTGTAACTTGTAGTGTTGTGCTTTTTAAGGACAGTTCCCACACAATTTTTAAGTAATTTTTAACGAGGATATTTTTAAGATACAAAATCAATCTATATGACACAGTCTATACATGTGAAACTTATTCACAGAGACAAGCGATCATACAAAATGGTTACATTTATTTGTTGACAAAAAACAAATATTTACATTAAATTAAAATACAGATTGCATTGCATGAACATCTTGACAATTAAACACCCACAAAATGGGAGTGTAGTACCTTGGACGTAATATCACCATGATAACTTCTCAGTAGAATCAATAACCTTATGATAATTGACAATTAAACAGAACGTCTGTATTTCACACATCCAACTGTTACTATACTGCAGGTAAGTAAGTGGTTAACAATGTGAACTAAATTAGACGTTTGTCAATAAAAGTGTCAACTATGCAAAAAGCAATATTGAATTTTAGAGAAAAAAAATCTAAAAGGTGGTTATTGACTCTGGAGAATGATTATCAGTAGTAGAATATTTACTACATCAATATTTGAGAGAACATACAAGATATAATCAACATGACCTAATTACCCATTCCAAATGGCTACTAGTCTGGAATGTTGGTTACCAGGATTTTTAAGATGGCTGCCGTGGCTTTCAACATGGAGGATTTACTTCTTACGACCTCCGAGTTCCAAGGAGCAGGGTTCATCCGTTCTTCATGAATGTTAAAATATGTATTCATGCATGGTGCATGGGTGTCAGTATGCCTGGGAGTATGTGCATCTCCCAGTATCCCTTCTCAGGGTGGGTCCCTGAGCCTCCTCTCTCCTATGGCATCCCACCTGCTCCTAAATACCATGTCAGACAATGAGATCATAAAATTATAATAATTTCTGCCCAAAAGGTATGTGTTCCCTTTTCATTGGTAGTCAAAACGTAATAATTTAACTTTCTAGGAGCCTAATGATTTTAAGGTAATAGCACCTTCAACCACCAGGTGTCTCACATGTTTTTGGTGTTTATCTGTAATGTGTATTATTTTTATCTTAGTGAAAAGAATATTTATATATTTAGTATTCAGGGATGCTAGTAACCAACATAATATAAAATACGCTTAGCATAATTTTGATTAATCCCTATTACATAAAATTATTATATATATGTATATTTATAAATCTAGTCCATCTATTAAGGACACAGGTTATCTATATCAATCAATATCACACTGAATGATTATTTATATTGATACATGTATAATTCTGGTATATCTGATTAATATTTGTTTATCTAAACAGAGGTTAAATTCTTATATAGTTATAATCACGCTTATATGTTTATCATAATACTAATTAGTTTCTTCTACTTTCATATATATATTTTCTTTATAACAAAGTTCTTATATCATTAGATACTAAAATTTATAATATCTCTGATCTACAATATCATACATAATTTGACTTATAATCACCATATAGATACTTTGAAATATTTCTGCCTTGCACAAACTTCACAGCTTTCTAACATATGTTGAGATTTACTTTGAGCAGTCCAAAAAATGTTTAGATAGCTAGCTGTGTCCACAACAGTCTTTACTTGAGCACAATGGTGTTTTCTAGTTAAGGATTATTTCCATGTGACAAGTTATTCCCTGTGCAGGTTTGGTCTTCTTAATCTAACTAACAAAGATAAGTACACATCTTTTTGTTTGGTGACAAAAGTTACCATTGTTCCAGTCTCTTGTTTCAACACAGGGTTTGTAACAGTTTTCAATAGTTGACGTAGTAACAACTTGGAATACATGAGATCATCTAAAAAGGTCTCCAGGAGGTAACCAGTTCAATTATTGCAACCCCACAGTTCATCTGCTTTTTGAGGCCTATTGAAATTTTAAATTTTTTACAATAACTATTAAATGTATTTCTTCATGAATCCACAACAGGAGTGACCTTCATTGAATGGACACTCTGAGGGGACATCAGTGTGAGTTCATTCAGACATTGTCATTGTGGTGGCTTATATCACCCATCAAGTGATACAAGAATTTTGACAGCAGTGCAAGACAGTAGTATAGTGTGTTTGTGGTTCCCCGTTACTTATTGTTTCAATGACAATGGTCACTAGGATAAATGGTAAATCTGTCTAGCAGGGATATAGACATCTATAAAACGTGACAGGGGTTCTAATCATTCTCTATTCTGTTCTTAATTAAAAACGTTTTAGCTATATATATATATATATATATATATATATCTTATTATAAGTTATGAAAACATTTCTTTTGAAGGCTGGATAGACTTCACTGATGTTTGTTTTAGTACTGTGCAATTTCAAAGACCATTCATCAAGTTAACTCATAAGGCACCTATTAACCTATACTGTTTTGATAATAATTTTCTTCCAGTAGAGTTAATCATGTTCAACTTGACCTGTTTTGTAATATGCTGATATTTTTCCACTCATCCAAGTTGCTTTCTTAGTTCTATCTTTCTCTGTCAATCTACTTTTATAGGTAGAGTTTGATGATGCATCTCAGCTGATGGTAAAACGCAATGAAATCTTTACATTGGAAGAGCCACTGCCAAAAAGAGTGAAATGTCGATTGGTAAGTTCTTCTATGGCAGTCAGTGCAAAAACTGTTTCTTATAGCCTGACTGTAACTTATCTTTAAGTATGTATTTGCTAGCAACGTATATTGCAATCTGACTGTGTAATTTATTAAAGAGTAGTGGCAGATAGACCCCCCTGGTTCGGTTCGCACCAGAACCTGCGAACGGATCGAAAGTTTGCACGAACGTTATAACCCCGTTAAAGTCTATGGGACTCGAAACGTTTGAAATCAAAAGTGCTAATTTTAAAGGTTAATATGCAAGGGATATAGGGATATATCAATGCAATTTTTTTTTTTAACTACTTCCCACCTGGCCACTGTACATATACGGCCGGGTGGGAGCCGTCTACTTCTGATAGGACGTTCCGGAACGTCCTTCAGAAGTAGAGGGATCGCGCGCGCGTGCCCGCGCAGCCCCGATGCGGCCGTATCACCCGGACACGGCACATCTCGGATCGGCAGGAGGGCTCGGTGATTGGCCCTCCTGATCACATGACGGCCGTGTCGAATCACAGCCGTCATGTGATGTAAACAAACAGCCGGTTGCTAGGCAATCGGCTCTCCTCTCCTCACACGGAAGTCGTCGGTGAGGAGAGGAGAGAGGATCGCTGCAGCCGGCTGGTGATCAGTGAGTATTAGCTGTTTTTTTACAGCTTTTTACTCACTGATCACCAGTAGTGTCCCCACAGTGTAAACACACATGTCCCCACTGTTAAAGCTGAATTTCTAGCTTAATTCAACGACCATAGATACAACAATGATAAAGTGAATAACGCGATTAAACCTTTGTCTGTATAAGAATATAAACGTACGATAACAGTGCGAAAAGGATAAACAATTACAATTTATTTATATAGTAAAGAAACATTTTAGATTACCCAACATAGTATAGAGATGTTATAAATGCCATGTTGCCAGTGTTTACAAAGATAGTTAGTTAATGCAGAAAGGGGATATAATTACAATGGACATACACAGGCGGTTACTTAAATCTTAGGCAATTTCTTAATATAAAAGAATAGTAGGGAAGAGTAAAAAGAGATAAGGGAATACATTACACTTCCCAGAGAGAGAGAGAGAGAGCGAGAGGGGGAGAGAGAGATAAGGGAATACATTACGCAGTCAGCTTACATGTCCAGACCATCAGGCTAAGAGAGCCCGAGCATCCAGCTCTAGACTTATTTATATGCCAAAAATGCCCCTTCTCCAGTCTCAATGTTCATTGGCTCCCGGGGGTAACTCTCTGATAGGTTAATTTCTTTGGGCTAGCTCCGTGATTGGTCCTTTTCTAAAGTCAAAAACTCCTGTTGTCAGGTAGTCTCCAAGATTTAGGAATCACCAGTTCTACCTAGGTCTGACATTAGTATGTTAATGACCCCTGGGGAGAAGGAGCCACATTGTCTAGTGAAACCCCGGGAAAAGGGAGGGACTGGTGACTCACAGGTCCTGATAACCAGAGATGACAATAGTATGTTAATGACCCCTGGGTAGAAGGAGCCATCTATTGTAAGAGAACAAGAGATATTCAATTAACACCTGGGCACAGTCAATCTATGGATTAACGAACCAATGTCCTAGAGAAAAAATCTAGCTTGCCTGTCAAAAAAATATATATAAATATATATACACATATTTATATATATATATACACATATATACACATCCGATGGGGCATGGCAATCCAATTCCATTTTAAATATTCAAAATCTCCAACATAGTTCCCCCTGAAGGTTTCTCCGCTTGGATCGGACCGCGAGACAGCACTTTTCAGCATGGTGAAGAACAGTTCAGGGTAGTCTTACTTGTCACATTTGTCTCAAGAGATGACTTGATTGTCTTCAGGTGGTGGTTGGGCGGGCCTCCAGACCGTCGTTCATGAATACATAAAACAAACAAAAAACAGAATGTCAGTGTACAGATATTGGAGGAATGCCAGACAGGAGCATCGGTCATCAAGACTTAATACTTATAAGGGGTGCAATGGGGATGAGTAAAGTGGGCTCCCCACAGGGAACGGAGTCCAAGCAACAGACAGTATCATCCATGGCCCTTGATGGTAGGGATAGTCAACACTGCCTGTCATTGCAAGGTCCCGGGGTCCACCACACTTGCTCACGGGGCTCAGGTTAAAGCAGTAGGTAGACTAAGGGGGTAGCATTACATTAAGACATAAAAACACGGGATGTTCAGGGATACTTTTGGTTCAAAATAAGGTACACTACTGGCGGGCAGGGAAAATCCTTTTAAACAGATACATTATCTTGAGACGATGGATGATGAAAACCCAGAGAAAAATTTAGAATGAAGCAAAAGAAACGGAAGAGAGGTGAGTAATGAAAATGAACGAAAATGGTGGAATTAATAATGGAAAGGGAAGAAAAAAACCTACAGATTTAATGCTACTCCAACCAAGACGGTTAAAGAGCATGGAATCTGGGTTAGGAAAAAAAAAAACAAATATATTGGTTGGAAAAAATAAAAAGAAAATAAAAAGAATAAAAAAATGAAAATGAAAAATAAAAAATAGCACCAAAAAAATAATAATAAAAAATAAAAATAAAAATATAGTTTCTATAAAAAAAAAAAATTCTCCCATACTAGCAATTAGCAGTATTTTCTCCCAGGTCAGGTACACAGATATTAACAATGAGGGGGAGGAAAGAAATAAAATGAAAAAATAAAAAATGATCAAAACCTTTTTTGGAATTTAGGTAAAACCTGACCGCATATTATTACTATAAATTGAAAAAAGGCTTATCCCTAGAACAAAAAAAACAAAAAAATATAGTTCTAGGGTCCTCTTTTAAATGCACACAATCCCCTACGTTGGTCTCTAATAGTTACCCAAATTAGGACAGCAACAGGGTGGAGTTTACTAAAGCTGTGGCCCTAACACTGTACCTGAATTAACTTTTCCCACTAAGAAACTCAACATTAGAGATATCTGGATGGACTGCTCTGGAACTCCTCCACCCCAATATGTCCAGCCAGCCCCTACCCTGACCACCACTAGGTGATCCCTAGAAACTCTTTTAATGTTACCTCAGCTACAGTGGTGTGAAAAAGTGTTTGCCCCCTTCCTCATTTCCTGTTCCTTTGCATGTTTGTCACACTTAAGTGTTTCGGAACATCAAACCAATTTAAACAATAGTCAAGGACAACACAAGTAAACACAACATGCAATTTGTAAATGAAGGTGTTTATTATTAAAGGTGAAAAAAAATCCAAACCATCATGGCCCTGTGTGAAAAAGTGATTGCCCCCCTTGTTAAAACATACTATATCTGTGGTTGTCCACACCTGAGTTCAATTTCTCTAGCCACACCCAGGCCTGATTATTGCCACACCTGTTCACAATCAAGACATCACTTAAATAGGAGCTGCTTGACACAGTAAGGTCCACCAGAAGATCCTTAAAAGCTACACATCATGCCGAGACCCAAAGAAATTCAGGAACAATTGAGAAAGAAAGTAATTGAGATCTATCAGTCTGGAAAGGGTTATAAAGCCATTTCCAAAGCTTTGGGAATCCAGCGAACCACAGTGAGAGCCATTATCCACAAATGGCGAAGACATGGAACAGTGGTGAACCTTCCCAGGAGTGGCCGGCCGCCCAAAATTACCCCAAGAGCGCAGCGACAACTCATCCAAGAGGTCACAAAAGACCCCACAACAACGTCCAAGGAACTGCAGGCCTCACTTGCCTCAGTTAAGGTCAGCGTTAATGCCTCCACCATCAGGAAAAGACTGGGCAAAAATGGCCTGCATGGCAGAGTTCCAAGGAGAAAACCACTGCTGAGCAAAAAGAACATCAAAGCTCGTCTCAATTTCTCCACAACACATCTTGATGATCCCCAAGACTTTTGGGACAACATTCTGTGGACCGATGAGACAAAAGTGGAACTCTTTGGAAGGTGTGTGTCCAAGTATATCTGGCGTAGAAGGAACACTGCATTTCAGAAAAAGAACATTATACCAACAGTAAAATATGGTGGTGGTAGTGTGATGGTCTGGGGCTGTTTTGCTGCTTCAGGACCTGGAAGACTTGCCGTGATAAAAGGAACTATGAATTCTGCTGTCTACCAAGAGATCCTGAAGGAGAATGTCCGACCATCTGTTCGTGTACTCAAGCTGAAACGAACTTGGGTTCTGCAGCAGAACAATGATCCTAAACACACCAGCAAGTCCACCACCGAATGGCTGAAGAAAAACAAAATGAAGACTTTGGAGTGGCCTAGCCAAAGTCCTGACCTGAATCCTATTGAGATGTTGTGGTATGACCTTAAAAAGGCCGTTCGTGCTCGAAAACCCTCTAATGTAACTGAATTAGGACAATTCTGCAAAGATGAGTGGGCCAAAATTCCTCCAGGACGCTGTAAAAGCCTCATTGCACGTTATCGCAAACGCTTGGTTGCAGTTGTTGCTGCTAAGGGTGGCCCAACCAGTTATTAGGTTTAGGGGGCAATCACTTTTTCACACAGGGCCATGATGGTTTGGATTTTTTTTCACCTTTAATAATAAACACCTTCATTTACAAATTGCATTTTGTGTTTACTTGTGTTGTCCTTGACTATTGTTTAAATTGGTTTGATGTTCCGAAACACTTAAGTGTGACAAACATGCAAAGGAACAGGAAATGAGGAAGGGGGCAAACACTTTTTCACACCACTGTAGCTCCATATCAGATAATTCCCAACAGCTATTATTTTGCACCACCCTCCTCTCCTTGGATCATAAACCCCTGAGTAGGGTCCTTCTATTCATGCCCTGCACAGACTGTTGTCATTATCAGATCCTGTTGCACAAACCACCCAACTATCAACTTTTTAACTTCTCCCCGAACCCCAACAGAAGTTTCAGTAGGTGTAAGGGGAGGTCAGGTTTTCCATAAAAACCTTCCTTCAGGGGTGATTGGGGTACAACCCGGGGTTCCTGCTATATCCATGCCAAGGGCAAGAGGAGATGTACAATAGACTCCCCGAGGTAGTGTACCCTGCTGATTACCATTTAACCTGATGCTGAAAACAGTGCATCATTAGACATGTGATACCAGCACCAGTACCCTGGTAACTTTGTTTAGGACCAGTTGGGACACTACCCCGGCCTCCATTAGACACGACCCCCTCCTGTGCCAGCATTGTTGCCTTTTCCCATAGCACAACACCTTCCTTTTTCCAGCACTCATTCGTACCAGTCATCTGAGGCTGTCTGGACTCAAACCATCAGAACAAGATGGACTGCAGGGTGTAACCCAGTAGAGTCTGTTAAAGGCTAGTACCCAGATTGACCGAGATATCTGAGGCAACCTGGATACTACCCTCACCTACCCAGTGCCCCCCCTCCAGCTCCAACGGCAGTCTCCATTAAGCCTCTCTTTATCCTAGGTATGGGAAATAGTCTGAAAACCCGTATTGAAAACCACCTGCCAACAGGTACACTTGATTCTTTATAGAGGCTGCACACCTTCTCCCTCCTTTATCAATTCGGTAATCAGACTATGTTATCCTTCACCCATACAAAATAAACTGCCTATACTATCCAGACAGGACTCACATGAATGACAGGGGCATAGCGTATCACTGGGGCACTGGGCTTCCTGGCATGCATGACACAGAAAGGTACACAAGGAGTCTAGGACAGGAAGGACCCCTATGGGTATTAACTGAGGAGAATACGGCATGCCTATCTTTCCTGCACAACTTTTTCTCCAGACTCAACCAAAACTATACAATACGAGGCCAGACCTATACACTTTCAACTTGTATGCAATCCGGCAGGCCCTCGTACTTCACCTCTGCAGATAAATCTAAAGAAAATTGAAAAAAAAATAAGATAAAAATTGCATAATGTGTATCCAGCTCGAGAAACTTCTGTTACCAAACACCACTGACCAAAGGGCAAAGAAGAATCCCTTGCAGCACTGAGAACACTGAACAGTCGGGGGTACAATTCGAGCCAACCTGTGTGCTTTGAAACCCCCCAGATATTAGCGACAGATATGCCACAGACACATTAGACAATTCATAACACATTGTCACGTAAACATAGTGACACTGGACAGGATGTAGGTTGAATCTTTACTTGGGGACACAGGTTGCTTAAGGGACATTAACATACCTTAGCCTGAGACAATGAGCAGAGCTGGTACAGCCAGGTAACTACTTACTATAACCGCAGGGGGGGTGAAACAGTCCTAAACAGTATTTTTTCCCCCCACAAGTAATCAGTGGAGCACAGAAACTCGTTCTTTATACAGGTTGGATTAGAAAATACCACACCCACTTAGGTAGTCCAAAACACAGCTGAATGGGCTGACCACTAGAAGCATAAACCACATAATGGTGCTGAACCCAGGGAAAATAATTAAAAAATTGTCTACGATTTCCTTCTGGTTCTGAAAGCCGTGAAACCCAATTATCATCTGAAAAACACCAATAAAATTTAGTAATAAACATTCAATTTTTCGCCTGAAAAAAATAATGGTTATATATTTGTAACAAGACATTAGCATATGACACAAATATACATTTACATTACATAAACAGTGCACCTTATTTTAAAATAGCAAAAATTGTTGAGCTCAACTTATTATTAATATGTATTACTTAATACATATTAATACCACGTGGATTTGTTTTATGGTATACCAATAATTCCCCAAAAAAAAATATTCACCATGGTGAGAAAAAAAATAGCAACTCGCAATAAAACGTTTTTTTTTCCATTTTTCAACAAATCATACTTCACCAGAAAACCTCTTGCCGAACTGTCTTCTGGAAAACAAACATTTTAGTAGATGCATCTTTCAATTCATTAGTACAGATCTCAGGTCATTTGCATGTCAATACAGTTCTTTTTGCATACTCACAGATCTGGTCGGAAACAAGGGGGGGTCATTTGGGTTGGCTGTCAGCAGCTGCGACAGACACAGGACACAAAATATATATATGGCATATTCCACACCCTCGCACGATTAGCTGGGTCAAAGATGACCTCTAGACGTCACACATATTTCATATTTTCTATAATAAAAACGCTCACCTTCCAGGGATTTATTCTTGCAAAAACACCCGGAATGAAACATGGTTGGTGACAATTGGATTAGTAGCATTGTTGGTACATACCTTAGGTGTGGAGGCTGTTCCCCTGATCATCACCGTCACTACTCTGGGGATGTGGTTCTATTGGCTGTCATTTGGTGCTATTTCTCCTTACCTCCCACCATCATCTTCCCACGGTGATTGTACCACAGGGCTTCCCAAGTTTTTTTTTTTAGCTTAAAAGTACCTTTTTTAGAATAAATTCTGTCAGTCCAGCAATCCTAATCTTGCATATTTCACAACCCAAGACCCATATTTACGATGGACCTTGAACTGATCCCCCAACCTCTTTCGAGGTTGCCTACTTCAGAGGTAGCTAATCTCTGGACAAGAATTAGGTAGACAGGCCCCACCCCTGCCAACGTTGCTGCCTTTTTTTCACTACTTGCCAGAGCAATATTCTCTGCCCGGCTATAGTCCTTCAAAAAATTAGCCTAGAGACTTCCTGAACCAAATAATAGTCCAATCCCTTCCGTGGACTTTTCAGAAATATTCCAAAAGGAATGCTTAACAAAAGCTTATTACTTCTGTTATCTCAAGAATGTTTAGCACAAACTTGGATAATCAGGACCCTATGCGTATTATTACAGGAGGTAGTTATCTGATGCACACCTAATTGCAATATGATTTATAGTAGTTACAACATCGCCAGTGTTTACAGATCTAATTACAAAACTTACGATTCACAGTTAGCAGTTTATAAAGAGAAAGATTCATACTAGGGCTGAAACAACTACTCGACTACTAATCGACCATAAAATCAATCGACTACTACCTTCACAATTGATCAATCGGCCCGTAACACAATGGGATTAAAAGACAAAATGAGCCCTCTATTGTACAAAAAAACAACAATCACAAATGTAAAATATAGCTTCCACAGTTCTACAGTAAAACTGAACCCCATACAGTAGTGACTATCTGCTCCCCAAAAAGCCAACTCTAGCCTTCTCGACGCCATTACGTTCAAAACCACAAACAGGTCTCAACCAGCGTTAGTCTGCCCCACTCAGCTCTTTAGAGCAGGCAGGGACAGAACGAAAACTAAGGACTCTTATGACAAAAAAAAAACAGTTCCTCCTCTGAGTATCAAACTACACCTCCATCAATGCACTCACCATTACAGATTTCTGAAGCCACAACTGAACTACTTCCAAAATATATATATTTTTTTTTTATTCCACAGCTTTAAGGGGTCTCATGTCCGGAGCCCCAAACCCAGATCTCATGTGTAAGGCAGCTGTCTGACTGGTTTGGGGCCTCACCCAGGGCACCCTTGCACTAATCAGATCAGTACTGCTAGTGACTTATTTTTACAGTACTGGCACCCAGCGTTTTCCAATTATTATACACGGCCTCCTGGTGTGCTAGCGTACTAATCCTCACATTTACATGCTCTACTACCGGTTACCGGTAGCCCCATAAATGTGTTGTCAGGCAAACTGCAAAACACCATGAAATCCTCCACTATTCAAAACAAATATTATGGCTTCTCTCTTGATACCTTGATATTACCATAATTTTGAATGTCTTCCCAAAACAGTATTACAATATAAACCTTATTTTGTCTATCAAGACATTAGAAAAATCTATGGCTAGCATCAGCAAAACTTTTTTTTTTTTTTTCTTCCTGGAGTGGGTGGAATAAACCCCCATGTGGCAATCCCCCTTGACTCACATATCCCCTGGGAAGTCAAACCACCAGTTTTAAAACCAGAATACCACACAACAGTGCAACAAAACTCCTGCAAAAAGACGGCTGAAAAAGGTCAATCAAAGCCCTTCCCTTCCACTGTAGGCCACAAACAATCAAAAACAACACACACCATTTTAAAAGTATAAAAACTGAAATGATTGAATTCACTTAAAAAGAAACAGTGCCTTAAACTGCGCCTCTATAAGCACAAAAAGCAATTCCACCCAAACACAGCGGACACAAAAGTGGCAGCCGGGCCAAACGAAAATCAATACCTGGCCTATGGTGAAAAATGGCGCCATTAATTCAGTACAAGATTCAGCTCGGGGCTAAAATTAGCAGAGACAAAAAGGCAGTTGCAGTAATCGCAAATCGGTCAACGGCAAAATGGTGGATGAAATCCGGACTACAAAAAAATGGCCGACATTAACAAATGGAAACCAACACAAAAACTTTTTTCTCCCTACAAAAAAACTGACCATTTAATTAAGACACCAATACTTATCCCTAGACAAACCCTTTAGACTATGTCAATTAGGGTCTATCCTAAAATATAGGCATATTCAACTAAACAGTCTGCATGCCCTCCCTGTGCCCTGAGGGCAGGGAGCGATGTGCATTCTTGTCCCAAATACAAAGCACAATATTTGGCTCTGAGAGTTCACAGCACTTCCCCCCATTTTCTCAGTTAGAAGCCTGAGACCCCCCCCCCCCCTCCTAGGGTGCCTTATTTTGTCTATTGTGTCCCAACAATACATGGTCTACTGGATAAGAAACAGGTTTTTCGACTTAAAAACCAAACCCTTTAAAAAATATTTTTACACTTATGGGGACTTGTATCTTGGTCATAAAGGTCAAAATCATAGTTCATTTCCCATATACATCACAACTACCTACAACATATAGTTACAGTCAGCCGTTTCCCATACAATATATGGCTGGTCGCACACAATCATTGTACGCTGATTACACATACACTCCGACCCCACCAACGACCAAAAACATTAAACGAGCGCTCCCAAAAAAATATAAAAAAGTACAAAAATAGAATTCACTTAAAAGGAAATGATGCCTACACAGAACGTGACGTCCCGGACCACATGGCTACACCCAAAGGAATCAGAGCTCTGGGATGATTCACAAGCTGAAAATGGCCACCGTCTGCACCCTCATGGTGCTTACAAACAAATCGCAGGCCATCATAAAAATGGGATTTTCCCGCCAAACGAAAACAGCTAACTTACAATAGCTTACATTCACTTAAAAGAGAACAGAAATTATGCCTATAAACAAGGTGGCTCATGTCACACACAAGGGAATGGTGTCTGCACCTTCGCCTATAGGAAGACTCACAGGTCTTTAAAATGGCCACCGACCCTGGTCACATGGCAGACTACAAAAGCCAGGCCGTGACAAAATTGTGCATTTTTCCCGCCAAACCAAACTTCTTCGCTAGCTACACAAACTTCTCCCCACAAAATTACACATTTGAAATACCAAATGAACACTTACAAGCATTTCCCTCTATATACCACTAGAGACCTTGGGAGGCCTCAAACACAGGTTCTCCATCTCCACAAATCCACACACCTGAGACACCACATGAACACTTAAACCATAGACACACTTTAGGAACAGTTCCACTGAAAAGTATGTAATCTCACCGCACAATTGAGAATGTACACTTAGGAACACACGCTATCCAATGAAACAACAACTCTACATAAACCACAATATAACACGGCTCAAACATAAGTTCACATTCCATTCTGAAAGATCACAAGATACACAGGACAAATGTTACTTGCATGCTTATTCAGACCATTAGAGTTCCCTTGCCACAGGGGGTAGCCCGTTCAACACAAAAACAGTTCCTATTGTAACAACCATTTTGCATTGTAAGCATCCTGACTGCCCTTCCCCCAAGGCACATGGCACAAACATGCAGTTACAAACTGCTCAGCCAGCCACATTGTAAGTTGCAACTAAAGCCACATTCGCACGTACAATTTATTTCACTTATACTATTCATATCAGTCTCATCAAAGTATTATTGCAGACAAAATGTAAACAGTAAAGTTCTGATAAGTTTTTTTAGTCTGGGTATTCACATGGGAGACACAAATCCAGCTTTGTCTTCCATACAAGAAATCGCATTCACCCCAAACATTAAACTTCCTCACACGGAGCACCATCTGTTAAAGCTGAATTTCTAGCTTAATTCAACGACCATAGATACAACAATGATAAAGTGAATAACGCGATTAAACCTTTGTATAAGAATATAAACGTACGATAACAGTGCGAAAAGGATAAACAATTACAATTTATTTATATAGTAAAGAAACATAATAAAGAAACATTTTAGATTACCCAACATAGTATAGAGATGTTATAAATGCCATGTTGCCAGTGTTTACAAAGATAGTTAGTTAATGCAGAAAGGGGATATAATTACAATGGACATACACAGGCGGTTACTTAAATCTTAGGCAATTTCTTAATATAAAAGAATAGTAGGGAAGAGTAAAAAGAGATAAGGGAATACATTACAGAGAGAGAGAGAGAGAGAGAGAGAGAGAGAGAATACATTACACTTCCGAGGGAGAGAGAGAGAGAATACATTACACTTCCGAGGGAGAGAGAGAGAGAGAATACATTACACTTCCGAGGGGGAGAGAGGGAGAGAGAGATAAGGGAATACATTACGCATTCAGCTTACATGTCCAGACCATCAGGCTAAGAGAGCCCGAGCATCCAGCTCTAGACTTATTTATATGCCAAAAATGCCCCTTCTCCAGTCTCAATGTTCATTGGCTCCCGGGGGTAACTCTCTGATAGGTTAATTTCTTTGGGCTAGCTCCGTGATTGGTCCTTTTCTAAAGTCAAAAACTCCTGTTGTCAGGTAGTCTCCAAGATTTAGGAATCACCAGTTCTACCTAGGTCTGACATTAGTATGTTAATGACCCCTGGGGAGAAGGAGCCACATTGTCTAGCGAAACCCCGGGAAAAGGGAGGGACTGGTGACTCACAGGTCCTGATAACCAGAGATGACAATAGTATGTTAATGACCACTGGGTAGAAGGAGCCATCTATTGTAAGAGAACAAGAGATATTCAATTAACACCTGGGCACAGTCAATCTATGGATTAACGAACCAATGTCCTAGAGAAAAAATCTAGCTTGCCTGTCAAAAAAATATATATAAATATATATACACATATTTATATATATATATATATACACATATATACACATCCGATGGGGCATGGCAATCCAATTCCATTTTAAATATTCAAAATCTCCAACACACCACACATGTCCCCAAAACACACATGTCCCCAAATAATAAAAACACATGTCCCCAAATAAAAACACATGTCCCCAAATAATAAAAAAAAAATGTCCCTCACATATGTCCCAGTAAAATAACATGTGCCAATGATTATCTGCACACATATGTCCGTGATCACCTGCACACATCTGTACATGATCATTTGCGTACATATGTCCGTGATCACGCGAACCAATTATTATACACTTAACGGAATTTTTTTTACTAAAAACATGTAGCAGAATACATTTTGGCTTAAATTTATGTCAAAATTTGATTTTATTGGATTTCTTTTAAAAAAGAAAAGAGAAAATATTTATTTTTTTCAAAATTTCCGCTATGTTTTCGCTTATATCGCAAAAAATTAAAAACGGAGTCGCGAATAAATACCACCAAACTAAAGCTCTATTTGTGCGAACAAAATGATAAAAAATTAATTTGGTTACAGCATTGCATGACCGCGCAATTGTCACTGAAAGTGCGAGAGCGCTGAAAGCTGAAAATTGGTCTGGGAAGGAAGGGGGGGAAAGTGCACAGTATTGTAGTGGTTAAAAACGGAAGTTTTTTCGGGAGCACTGATTTTAATGACACTTAACCACTTTCAGACCGGACCATTTTACTGGCTCAAGACCAGACCACTTTTTACGATTCGGCACTGCGTCGCTTTAACTGACAATTGCGCGGTCGTGCAACATGGCTCTCAAACAAAATTTACGTCCTTTTTTCCCCACAAATGGAGCTTTCTTTTGGTGGTATTTGATCACCTCCATTTTCCTTTTTTTTTTTGCGCTATAAACAAAAAAGCGCCAATTTAAAAAAAACACATTTTTTTCTTTTTGCTATAATAAATATCCCCCAAAAATATATAAAAAAACAATTTTTTTTCCTCAGTTTAGACCGATACGTATTCTTCTACATATTTTTGGTAAAAAAAATTACAATAAGCGATTATTGATTGGTTTGCGCAAAAGTTATAGCGTTTACAAAATGGGGGATAGTTTTATAGAATTTTTATTAATATCTTTTTTTCTCTTATTCACCGACTGACACAGCTCCTCTCTTAGCAATTGGGTTGTTATGCCACCTTCAGGAGAATACTAGGCATTACTTGTTATGTAACACACAGAACTTTCCAGTTCCGCCCAGGGGGTGGTCCCTTGGGTAACAACCCTCCAGCCTGCCATGCAGTCATCATTTTTATTTTGCCTAGTGAAGGAGAAGGACCTAGGAACCCTGACGGGCCCATCGGTCTGTCTTTTTTTTTCTGCAGAAGCTTGGCTTTTGCACAAGATGATAGATCATGTGATCCGCTATCAACAGCCGGCTGGATACTCTTATCTTTGTAGTCTCCCCAGTCTGGCCATCGAGGCTTCTCCTGTCTGCGTGGAGCTAGCAAACCAACTAGTGCAAGGCCTTAAGTACGTTTGTGACGCGGCCCTGGATACTCTCCCTCTGTTATCCAGGGCTTCAGTGTCGGCAGTGGTGCTGAGGCGCCTGATTTGGTTAAAATGCTGGTCTGCTGACCAGGCATCCAAAAAAGCCCTGACGGATCTTCCCTTCCTTGGCGACTGGCTCTTTGGAGCCTCTTTGGATGACATTATTAAGAATGCCACAGGTGGTAAGAGTACTCTACTCCCACAGGCCAGGAAGGCTAAGGAGCCACGCTATAGGCAGGGGCCTCTTTTTCCGCTCACAAGCGTCTTTTTCGTCTGCCTGGAGCTTTGGCCAAACGTCCCCAGTCCGACAGGACGACCACAGAAGGACAGAAACGTCCCTGGAACCGCAAGCCTAACAAGCCTGCAAACAAAAGTGCTACCGCATTAAGGTTTGCCCCCACCCATGTCTCGGGTGGGGGGTCGCCTTCGGGAGTTTGCAGCCCGGTGGTCCTCTCGACTGTCCGATCAATGGGTCTGCGACCTGATTTCCTACGGCTACAAGATAGAGTTCCTCTCTTGGCCGCCAAACAGATTCTTCCCCTCCAGCATACCAGTTTCCCCGGCTCGCCGGGAAGCCCTCTTGGGGGCAGTAAGGGACCTGCTGAATTTCGGGGTGATTGTACCTGTTCCGGAATCTGAACTTTTCCAGGGGTTTACTTAAACCTGTTTGTAGTTCCCAAGAAGGAAGGGGTACGTCCAATATTGGATCTGAAAGCTCTCAACCACTTTGTGAAAGTGCAGAGGTTCAGAATGGAATCAGTTCGCTCAGTAGTCGCTGCACTCCATCAAGGGGACTTCCTGGCGTCCTTAGACATCCAGGATGCGTACCTGCACATACCCATATGACTCCGGCATCAAAAGTTTCTGCGGTTTGCAGTCGGAGAAGCCCACTTTCTGTTCATGGCTCTCCCTTTTGGTTTGGCACCAGCCCCCAGAGTCTTTACCAAGGTATTTGCTCCAGTTTTGGCATTGCTGCGGCTACGTGAGATCGCGATCGCGGGATACTTAGACAATCTCCTCCTGAGAGCATCTTCCGCCTCAGAGTTGTAGGAGGATGTGGCGATCACCATGCAGACCCTGCAAGAGTTTGGGTGGCTGTTAAACCTAAAGAAGTCGGTAGTAGTACTGACCCAGCGTTTGGAGTACCTAGGCTTGCTGCTGGACTTCAGGGAAGCAAGAGTTTTTCTCCCTTCAGACAAGCTGCAGACTCTCAGAGCCGCGGTAAAACTGCTGATGAACCGTAGGCGGTCGCCGCTTCGCTTCTGTATGCGAGTCCTGGGTCTCATGGTGGCCTCCTTTGGGGCAGTACAGTATGCCCAGTTCCACACCAGAGTTCTGCAGAAGGAGATTTTATCACAGTGGGACAAATCTCAGTTCACCCTGGATCGGCAGATTCAGGTGAGCCAATTGGTCAGGGATTCCCTGCTCTGGTGGCTGAGGTCTCCGGCACTTCGGTCCGGGAAGTCGTTCCTACCTCTGAAATGGACAGTGATCACAACGGACGCCAGCCTAACCGGCTGGGGTGGAGTGATGGGAGTTCAGTCGGCTCAGGGTCTCTGGTCGACGGAGGAATCCAAATTGCCGATCAATCTGCTCGAGCTGAGAGCGATCAGGCTATGCTTCTTCACATGGTCATTGAGACTGCAAGCGCATCCGATCAGGATCCAGTCAGACAACGCCACTGCGGTGGCGTATGTGAATCGCCAAGGCGGAACAAGAAGCTCAGCCGCCGCATGGGAGGTCGCTCACATACTTTTGTGGGCAGAGCGACATGTACCAGCCTTGTGGGTCATTTACATCCCAGGAGTGGAGAACTGGCGGGTGGACTATCTGAGTCGCCAGATGCTGGACCCAGGAGAATGGGCATTGCATCCGGAGGTGTTCAGGCTACTGTGCCTGCGGTGGGGCACACCAGATGTGGATCATCTGGTCTCCCGTCTCAATCGGAAGGTGCCGAGATTCGTGTCCAGGACAAGAGATCCTTGGGCAGACGCGCTGGTGGCTCCGTGGGGGTCAGTATCAGCTGATCTATGCTTTTCCTTCATTGAAGCTACTACCACGTCTGCTCCGCAGAGTGGAGGTTGAGGGGATTCCAGTGATTCTGGTCGCCCCAGATTGGCCTCAGTGGCCTTGGTACGCAGACCTAGTGCGCCTGGTGGCAGACGCCCCAATGGCGACTGACGTTGCGAGAGGACCTTCTGTCTCAAGGTCCGATTCTCCATCCTGCTTTACCATCGTTGGCTTTAACGGCATGACTGTTGAGAGCCAGGTGTTGAGGGACCGGGGTCTGTCGGACTCGGTGATCCGCACTGTTGAGAGCACGGAAATCTTCTCGGAAGATGTATTATCGTACCTGGAAGGCCTACATCTCCATGTGAGAGGAGAAAGGATGGCATCCGCGCTCCTTTTCTATATCCAGGATCCTGCTGTTTCTTCAGCAAGGAGTAGACCAGAAATTGGTGTTAAGCACCATTAACCACTTCAATACCGGGCCATTTTACACCCTTCCTTACCAGAGCACTTTTTGCGATTCGGCACTGCGTCGCTTTAACTTACAATTGCGCGGTCGTGCGACGTTACACCCAAACAAAATTGACGTCCTTTTTTTTCCCACAAATAGAGCTTTCTTTTGGTGGTATTTGATCTCCCCTGCGTTTTTTATTTTTTGCGCTATAAACAAAAGAAGAGCGACAATTTTGAAAAAAAAAAAATTTTTTACTTTTTGCTATAATAAATATCCCAGTTTAGGCCGATACGTATTCTTCTACATATTTTTGGTAAAAAAAATCGCAATAAGCGTATATTGATCGGTTTGCGCAAAAGTTATAGCGTCTACAAAATAGGGGATAGGTTTATTGCATTTTTTTTTTTTTTACTAGTAATGGCGGCGATCTTCGATTTTTTTTTTTTTTTTTTTTCGTGACTGCGACATTGCGGCGGACACTTTTGACACATTTTTGGAACCATTCACATTTACACAGCGATCGTTGCTATAAAATTGCATTGATTACTGTGTAAATGTGACTGGCAGGGAAGGGGTTAACACTAGGGGGCGCTGCAGGGGTTAATGTGTTCCCTAAAGAAGTGATTCTAACTGTGGGGGGAGGGGACTCACAAGGGGAGGAGACCGATCAGTGATCCTCCGTACTGGGATCACATGATCGGTCTCCTCTCCCGCTGACAGGGCGTGGAGCTGTGTGTTTACACACACAGCTCCACGGTCCCGCGCGGTCCCGTTGTTTTAATGGGCAATCGCACCGGGTCCCGAGCGAAGCCGCGGGCGCGCGCGCCCCCCAGGCGGCCGGGAAGGAGAGGACGTCATATGACGCCCACCCAGGATGGGAGATCCACCTTGTGGGCGTCATATGACTATGGGCAGGATGGGAAGTGGTTAAAGGACAAATATCAGCCTTGGCTGTCCTTTTTCAGCGACCCCTGGCGTCTCACTCATTAGTGAGTACCTCTGTTCAAGGGGTGCGACACGTAGTCCCTCCGGTGCGTCCACCATTACCTCCGTGGGATCTGAACCTGGTGTTATCGGCGCTTCAAAAACCGCCATTTGAAAATATCAGGGAGATTCCCCTGTTGACTCTTTCCCAGAAAGTGGTCTTTCTAGTGGCCATCACATCGGCCAGGAGGGTTTCGGAACTGGCAGCCTTGTCCTGCAAGTCACCCTATCTGGTTATCCACAAGGATAAGTTGGTGTTGCGTCTGCAGCCATCTTTTCTGCCGAAGGTGGTCTCGGCGTTTCACATCAATGAGGACATTGTGTTACCATCCCTGGCCCTTCACGCTTTGGACGTGGTTCGGGCTCTAAAGGTGTACTTGTCTGCCACAGCTCCCTTCCGGAAGTCAGGCTCACTGTTTGTTTCGGTGGCTGGTCCAAAGAAAGGCATAGCGGTCTCGTCGGCCACCATTTCAAGGTGGATCAGACAGATCGTAGTACAAGCCTACGCCTTGAAGGGGCAGGTGCCCACCTTTCCGGTCACGGCCCACTCCACAAGGGCAATCGGAACGTCTTGGGCTTTCCGACACCAAGCGCCTGTCCCTCAAGTGTGTAAAGCGGTGACCTGGCCATCTGTCCACACATTTACCAAGTTCTACAAGGTAGACGTCAGTGCATCAGCTGATGCCTGTTTTGGCCGCAAAGTTTTGCAGGCGGCCGTATAGTTGCAATTGAGTATGCAATATTTTTATTTTTATTCCTGGTTTTTCAATAAAAAACACAGTACTGTTAAGTTAATGCACTGTTGCATTACATTCTGCAGTTTTGGTGTGGTTGTGGGTAGTCACTCCTGTTGAGGGTACCGTGTTTTTGTGGTGGATTATCCACGCGCTGTTTTTTTGTGGGTAAGGTTTCACTAGTTCCCACTGGCCTGGTGGATGAAGTATTTTTTATGCTGTTTTTCCCACCCCTCGTTTGGCACTGCTTGGGGACGTCCCAATGGCTAAGAGAGGAGCTGTGTCGGTCGGTGAATATAAGAGAAAATAGGATTTTTTGTACTCACCGTAAAATCCTTTTCTCTGTAATTCACCTAGCTACACAGCACCCACTCCTCCTTTTTTCTCTTTATGTTGTACTGCTTGTTGACGTACTGATGACTGCAGGGCAGGCTGGAGGGTTGTTACCCAAGGGACTGCCCCCTGGGCGGAACTGTAAAGTTCTGTGTGTTACATAAAATGTAATGCCTAGTATTCTCTTAAAGGTGGCATAACAACCCAATGGCTAAGAGGAGCTGTGTCGGTCGGTGAATTACAGAGAAAAGGATTTTACGGTGAGTACAAAAAATCCTATTTTTTTTTACTAGTAATGGCGGCAATCAGCGATTTATTTATTTTTTTATTTTTATATTGTGACTGCGACATTATGGTGGACACATCGGACATTTTTGGGACCATTTATATAGCAATCAGTGCTATACAAATGCACTGATTCCTGTGTAAATGGCACTGGCAGTGAAGGGGTTATCCAGGGGGTGGCAGTGTAGGGGTTAAGTGTGTCCTAGGGGCGTGTTACTAACTGTGGGGGGCGTGGCTGTGTGTTAGTGAACGGTGATCTCTGCTCCAATTACAGGGAGCAGAGATCAGTGTCACTTGTTGCTAGGCAGAACGGGGAGATGCTGTTTACTTCTGCATCTCCCCGTTCAGCCTCCCCGTGAGACGATCGTGGGTATCCCCGCGACGATCGAGTCCGCAGGACCCGCGACCGGACTCACAGGGGTCCCGACCGGCTTGCGTGCCGGCGGCACACACGCGATGGCACGGCAGCATTTTTAAAGGGACGTACCTGTACGCCCTTATGCCTGTCCGTGCCATTCTGCCGACGTACATTTGTGTGCACCGGTCGGGAGGTGGTTAAAGTGACAAATAAGTGAAATATTCCTTTAAATATCGTACCTGGGGGGTGTCTATAGTATGCCTGTAAAGTGGCGCCTGTTTCCCGTGCTTAGAACAGTCCCTACACAAAATGACATTTTTAAAGGAATCATTTAAAACTGCTTGCGGCTTTAACCACTTCAGCCCCGGACCAATTGTCAGCTTAAGGACCAGAGGTCTTTTTTCAATTTCGCACTGCACTGTTTTAACTGGTAATTGCGCGGTCATGCAATGTTGTACCCAAACGAAATTTTCGTCCTTTTCTTCCCACAAATAGAGCTTTCTTTTGATGGTATTTGATTGCCTCTGTGATTTTAATTTTTTGCGATATAAACGGAAAAAGACCGAAAATTTAGAAAAAAAAAGATATTTTCTACTTTTTGTTATAAGAAAAATCGAATAAACTCAATTTTAGTCAAACATTTGGGCCAAAATGTATTCAGCCACATGTCTTAAGTAAAAAAAATGCCAATAAGCGTATATTTATTGGTTTGCGCAAAAGTTATAGCGTCTACAAACTAGAGTACATTTTCTGGAATTTACACCGCTTTTAATTTATGACTCATTTCTTGAGGTGCTAAAATGTCAGGGAAGTACAAACCCCCCCAAATGACCCCATTTTGGACAGTAGACACCCCAAGCTATTTGCTGAGAGGCATGTTGAGCCCATTGAATATTTTTTTTTTTTGTCCCAAGTGATTGAATAAAGACAAAAAAAAAAAAAATGTTTTCAAAAAGTTGTCACTAAATGATATATTGCTCACACATGCCATGGTTATATGTGGAATTGCACCCCAAAATACATTTTGCTGCTTCTCCTGAGTATGGGGATACCACATGTGTGGGACTTTTTGGGAGCTTAGCCGCGTACAGGGCCCTGAAAACCAATCACCACCTTCAGAATTTCTAAGGGTGCAAATTTTTGATTTCACTCCTCACTACCTATCACAGTTTCGAAGGCCATAAAATGCCTAAATAGCACAAAACCCCCCCAAATGACCCCATTTTGTAAAGTAGACACCCCAAGCTATTTGTTGAGAGGCATGGTGAGTAGTTTACAGCTCTCATTTGTTTTTGAAAATGAAGAAAGTAAAGAAAATTTTTTTTTTTCAAAACTTTGTGACAAAAAGCCAGATCTGCAAGATACTCACCACACCTCTCAGCAAATAGCTTAGGTGTCTACTTTCCAAAATGGGGTCATTTGGGGGGGAGTTGTGCCATCTGGGCATTCCATGGCCTCCGAAACTGTGATTGGCAGTGAGGAGTGAAATAAAAAAATTACACCCTTAGAAAGCCTGAAGGCGGTGCTTGGTTTTTGGGGTCCCGTACGCAGCTAGGCTCCCAAAAAGTCCCACACATGTGGTATCCCCATACTCGGGAGAAGCAACAGAATGTATTTTGGGGTGTATTTCCACATATGCTTATGACATGTTTGAGCAATATATCATTTAGTGACAACTTTTTTTATTTTTTTCATTATTCAATCTCTTGGGACAAAAAAAAAAAAATTTAATGGGCTCAACATTGCTCTCAGCAAATAGCTTGGGTGTCTACTTTCCAAAATGTGGTAATTTGGGGGGGTTTGAACTGTCCTGGCATTTTATGCACAACATTTAGAAGCTTATGTCACACATCACCCACTCTTCTAACCACTTGAAGACAAAGCCCTTTCTGACACTTTTTGTTATATGAAAAATATGAAAACATATTTTTTTTTTTTGCAAGAAAATTACGTTGAACCCCCAAACACTATATATATATTGTTAGAGCAAAGGCCCTACAGATTAAAATGGTGGGTGTTGCATTTTTTTTTTCCACACAGTATTTGCGCAGTGATTTTTCAAACGCATTTTTTTGTGGAAAAAATACACTTTTTTTTATTTTAATGCACTAAAACCCACTATATTGCTCAAATTTTTTATGAAATAAAAAATATGATCTTAGGCCGAGTACATGGATACCAAACACGACATGCTTTAAAATTGCACACAAACACGCAGTGGCGACAAACTACATACATTTTTAAAAGCGTTCAAGGTTACCACATTAGATTCACGGAGGAGGTCTACTGCTAAAATTACTGCCCTCGATCTGACCTTCTCGGTGATGCCTCACATGCATGGTGCAATTGCTGTTTACATATGACGCCAGACCAACGCTTGTGTTCGCCTTTGCGCAAGAGAAGGGGGGGGCAGGGTTTTTTTTTTTTGTTTTTTTTTTTTAGCTTTTTTATTTCATTTTTAAACTGTTCCTTCCATTTTTTTTCTTGGTTATCATTTTTATTGTTATCTCAGGGAATGTAAATATCCCCTATGATAGCAATAGGCGGTGACAGGTACTCTTTTTTTGAAAAAATTGGGGTCTATTAGACCCTAGATCTTTCCTCTGCCCTCAAAGCATCTGACCACACCAAGATCGGTGTGATAAAACGCTTTCCCAATTTCCCAATGGTGCAGTTTATATCCGGGAGGGGGGACATTCCCTCCCACTGCTTGTAAAAGCAGTCTAGGGGCTAATTACCCGCTAGAATTGCTTTTACATGAAAGCCGATCACTGGCTGAAAAGAATGATACCAAGATGATACCTAAACTTGCAGGCATCATTCTGGTATAACCATTCAAAGTCCAGCAACGAAACGAAAAAAAGAGATTGGTGGGTATGCCCACCATTAGAATACCTCCCTTCATCCACCCACTTCTAATGATGGGCATACATGCACCGTTTATATATGCCGAAGCATGGGGGCATCTTCCCGCAAAAGTTATGCCGTGTACACACGGTCAGACTTTTCCACGGGGCAAGCCTCCTTCGGAATTTCGACCGTATGTACACGGCATTAGGAGCCAATCGCTCCTCCGCCCCTGCTGCCCCCATGCTTCGGCATATATGCTCTTTTTTTTTTTAACTGTGGTAGTGAAATCACATCCTACAGTTTTGGAGTCACGGCTTTATGTATCGTGGGAGCAAGCGCTGTTGCTGTCAAGATAAATAAATCCGCGCTGCAACTGAATGGCGTACCTGCTAAGCAAATTATGGTTAACATTAAAACAAAGTAACATTACAGTATAACAGTAAGACCTTACCATACCATACCTGCAAAGCAAATACCAAAAAAAAACATAGTAAATAAATAGTAAATAAATAAATCCGTGCTGCAACTGAATGGCGCACCTGAAAACAAATAAATGGTTAACAATAAAACACAGTAAACAAAATTACATACCTGAAAAGCAAGCATGATAAAACATAATAAAACATTGCAGAATAGAATAGAGTAAAAGAGAGAATAGAGAGAGAGAGAAGAATAAAACGACAACTATTTTATATTTTTTTTGGGGGGGGGGTGTACTTTTTTTTTTTTTTTTTTTTACACTTTTTTTTTAAACTATAATTTTAACTGTACTGGTCGGGTCTCAAAATGCGATGGCATTCTTGAGACCCTGTGAAAGTGTATCCTAGCCTGTGAAATGCTGTACCCTACGCTAATACTTCACTAGTGAGTGGTAGCGTTCAAAACATTCATCAATGCAGAGACCAGGATTGTCAGGACAGCGTGGACAATAATAACGGGTGTCACGCCTAAATCCGTGCTTGCTACAGACACGACATCTTTTTTGGGGGGCTCGATTGGTAGGGGTACTCGGGAGGACATAAGAATAATGCCTCTCATGCAGCCGACTTACTGCATTTGGTAGGGAATGGTGAGGTGCAGAACTGTCTGGATACAGAAGGTCTGTGACAACCTCTTCCTGGAATTCAAGGAAGGGTAAAGTCCCGCCTGAAGTCCCGCCTGAAGTCCCGCCTGAAGTCCCGTATAGCACATGAGCAATTCAGCAAAGCCAATTGGAACAAATAAATACACTTTTTTGTACCAGCGTCTAGCCTTACGGGCAACTAGATACAGCGCCAACAACTGGTCGTTGAGATCCACCCCTCCCATATTTTGGTTATATTCGTGGACACAGAGGGGTTTCTCCACAACACCAGCCGCCATACGAATTTGGACTGTCGTGTCTGCATAAAGGGAGGTAAGAACGAAAACATTCTTATTAAACCTCCACTTCACAGCGAGCAAATTATTACACTGAAAGCAGGCTCTCTCCCCCAGCCTAAGACGGGAATCTACAAGCCGCTGGGGAAAGCCCCGGCGATTAGGTCGCACGGTGCCACATGCTTCAATCTGCTGATCAAACAAGTGACTAAACTGTGGCACGCTCGTGTAATAATTGTCCACGTACAAGTGGTACCCCTTTCCGAATAAGGGTGACACCAAGTTCCACACTATCTTGCCAGCGCTCCCTATGTAATCTGGACAGTTCTCCGGCTCTACGTAACTATCTTTTCCCTCATAAACCAAAAAGCTCCACGTATAGCCTGTTGTCCTGTCAGAGAGCTTGTAGCGCTTGACCCTGTATCTGGCGCGCTTGCTGGGAAGGTACTGTTTGAAAGACAAGCGGCCAGAAAACGTAATCAGGGACTCGTCAACGCAGACAACTTGATTAGGAGTAAACAAGGCTGCAAAACGTTAGTTGAAGTGGTTTATGAGGGGCCGAATTTTGTAGAGCCGATCAAATTCAGGGTCTCCATGAGGACGACAGAGTTCATTGTCACTGAAGTGCATGAACCGCAAGATCTGTTCGTATCGTGCCCTGGACATGGAGCGAGAGAACACGGGCATATGGTGGACTGGTGAGGTGGACCAATAAGTCCTCAGAGTCGGGAATTTATGCATGCCCATGTTGAGGGAAAGGCCCAGAAAGGACTTAAATTCGGAAACCGTAATTGGTTTCCAATCTCTGGCAAGGGAAGGCAACTGGGGATTAGCGGCGATGTATTGACCAGCATATATATTACTTTGGTCCACAATAGATCTATAGAGATCTTCCGTGAAAAACAGCGATAAAAAATCGGATGGCTTAAAATCAGCTGTTTCCACCTGAATACCGGGTTGGCCAGTGAATGGGGGGAAGTACGGGTTCTGCAGAAGTGGTGGGCACCCAATCAGGATTGGCGAATTCTGCAGGAAGGACACTATGTTATCGACGGGCCTGCCTTTGTCTTCTTCTTGGTGGCAGCGGGACACTACTTGTGCTTGCCACCTCGCCAGCTTGAACTGCACTTATGGGACTCGCCACGTCACCAAGTGTTACTGCAGTGCTGGATGTACGTCCAGGGTGTACTAGGCCGCTGGTGCTTGCCAGTTCACCAGAAGGAATAGCGGCGCTAGTACTGCTCTGCTCCATACGAGAGACCTGCGGTTCTTGCACCTCAACAACAGCAGAAGATCGGGATCGGGTACGCCTGACCTTAGCAGGGACCACACCTCTGTCGTCAGAGCTATCTGTCATGGAGCCGCTGTCGTCTACTGGATCGTATTCTGAGCCTGATTCTGACAGATGAGTGACCTCCTCTTCACTATCTGACATACTCAGAAACAAGTAGGCCTGTTCACTAGTGTACTTTCGATTTGCCATTTTGGGCTCTAAATTTAGTAGTACACTAGTGAGATTCACAGGTAAAAAAGCTCCTGACTGTTAGCAACTGACTCAAAACACTACCAAAAAAACTGTTAGCAATCGCAGGGATCAGGCCTGACTCTGCAAACGCTGCATTTATGTGTGCTTAGTGTTTCGTAAGTGACAGTGATCAATCGATACTGCACTTGGCTGGGCTGGGCGGAGGGGGAAAACGCAGGTGCTAGCAGGTATCTGGGCTGATCCCGCTAACAATGCGTTTTTTGGAACCCTAAACTGCTGGGACGCTAGTATAGATCAGATCAGATATTGATCTGTTCAGATACTATACCACTAAGGGAGGTGTATGCTTTGCGCGTGGGTGTTTGAGGTACTGGCACTAACCTGGGGCGACGCAGACCTTATTTGACCCTAAAACCTAATTGATATCACCCGCCGGGCGATCAGGGGGTTAAACCGTTATTGGGTAATAAATGGCGGGTGCCCTGACAGTATAAAAAACAAACTAAATAACCAGCGTCACCCGTAACAGTTATACGGTGATCACTGGTGAAAGGGTTAACTAGGGGCAATCAGGGGGTTAAAACCTTTATTAGGTAATATATGGGGGTACCTGACGCTATATAAAAACCTGACGGAGAACCTAAATAACTAACTGGCTAACCAGCGTCACCAGTGACACTTATACGGTGATCACTGGTGAAAGAGTTAACTCTAGGGGCAATCAAGGGGTTAAAACCTTTATTTGGGTTGTAATATGGGGGTACCTAACCTATAAACCTATTTATGAACCTATATAAACCTGGCGGTTAACCTAAAAAAAACTGTCTAGCGGCACCAGTGACACTAATGCAGCGATCAGAAAAACGATTGCTTAGTGACACTGGCGAAAGGGTTACCTGGGGGGGGCAATCAAGGGGTTAAACCTTTATTGGGGGGGTAGGGGGCTACCTTAGACCTAAAGGGGCCTAAAACTAACTGCCCTGACAGTTATTTCAGTCACAACTGACACTAAATGCAGTGATCAGTAAATAAATGATCACTGCAATCAGTGACACTGTGACTGGGGGGGGGCAGGGGGTGACAGGGGGGGTGAAATGTGTGCCTAAGTGTCCTGGTGTCAGTGTACTGTTGTGCACTTACTTGTGTGTCTTCTCAGCTCGGCGTCCCGGTCAGAAAGACCGGCACGAGGAGCGTGACATCACTTCCCCTTGCCTGTGTTTACAATTACACAGGCAGGGGAAGCATCTGATTCGTCAGGAGCGATCGCGAGGGGGTGGCCAGAAACCACTGGCCGTCCCCTCATCTCGGATCGCTCCTGAAGCGATGCCGACTGTCCCCGCCGGCGGGGAGGGTCCGATCGGACCCCCCACCAGCCGGAAGAATGTCACGTACAGGTGACCTACCGGGATTTTGCCTGTACGTGCCATTCTGCTGACGTATATGTACATGGGGCGGTCGGCAAGTGGTTAATGTAATGTCGGGTCCCGGCAATATGGATGAAAATCAGTGAGACAAACGGCATGGGTACCTCCCCCCAGTCCATTACCAGGCCCTTTGGGTCTTGTATGGATATTACAAAAACAACATTCCCATAGACACACTCCTAAACCTTGTGGACAGCCTTCCCAGAAGAGTTGAAGCTGTTATAAGCAAAGGGTGGGCCAACTCCATAGTGAACCCTACGGACTAAGACTGGGATGTCGTTAAAGTTCATGTGCGTGTAAAGGCAGGTGTCCTAACACTTTTGACCATATAGTATGTATGTGTGTATCTATATCTTATTTAGTGTTGGATTTCAATGGTGCACAAATTAAAACGTTTACAAATTTAATTTAAAAATTTATAAAAATACTCAATTTGAGATGATAAAACTCTCCTCTAGGTCCAATTGACTCAAGAGAGATACGCGTTTGTCCTTTATACAGATTCCTCTACTTTGGAGTATCATTACCCATGGTTTACAACATATCAGGTTTAGCCACACACCAATGCTTTTAACGTTCACTTGATGCAAACCCCTCAATGGAGACTATGCCATAGTTAAGATATCCCAGAAAAGGCTGTATAAATTCCACGCGTTTTGTGGGAAATCCCCACTCCAGGAGAGAGGGATGATCTGATTATCCAATGTAGAATGAGAGACAATTACCTTATTTATCGGCGTATAACACGTTTAGGAGGACATTTTAAGGAAAAAAACTTGCATTTAACTGCTTAAGGACCGCCTCCTGCACATATACGTCGGCAGAATGGCACGGCTGGGCACATCAACGGTACGTTGTCCTTTAAGAGCCCAGCCCTGAGCTCCATGACCCCGGGTGTCCTGGGTCACAGAGCTGAAGAACGGAGAGAGGTATGTGTAAACAAACCTCTCCCCGTGCTTCTTAGTGACACTGTCGCTGATCGTCTGTTCTCTGTCATAGGGAAAGACTATCAGTGACATCACATGCCAAGCCACGCCCCCAGACAGTTAGAAAACGCACACAGGGATCAATTAACCCCCTCACCTGCCCCCTAGTGGTTAACTTCTTCACTGCCAGTGTCATTTACACAGGAATCAGTGTATTTAAATAGCACTGACAGTGTCATTTGCAGCCTTCTTAGTGTCATTTGCAGCATCCATCTGCAGCCTCCTCATTGTCATTTGCAGCCTTGCCCAGGCTGCAGTTAAACTGCAGTGACATGTCAGTGTCACTGCAGTCTTGCAGCGTCCATCTGCAGCCTCCTTAGTGAAATTTGCAGCCTTGCCTAGGCCAGTTTGAAAATTGGCGCCATTGGCCGTTCTCGCAGCTTTCGTACGTTCTCGGCTGCCTTCGGCTGATTTCGGCCAATTTTGGCAACGTACGAAAGCTGACGAGAGTGGCCGAAGGCGGGCGAGAGTGGCCGAGGGCGGCCGAGAATGCCCCAAGGCGGCCGAGAATGCCCCAAGGCGGCCGAGAATGCCCGAAAGCGGCCGAGAATGGCCAAAGGCGGAGGAATGCGGCCGAGAATGGCCGAATGCGGAGGAAAGCGGCCGAGAATGGCCGAAGGCGGAGGAAATCGGGCGAGAATGGCCGAAGGCGGAGGAAATCGGGCGAGAATGGCCGAAGGCGGAGGAAAGCGGGCGAGAATGGCCGAAGGCGGAGGAAAGCGGTCGAGAATGGCCGAAGGCGGAGGAAAGCGTCCGAGAATGGCCGAAGGCGGAGGAAAGCGGCCGAGAATGCCCGAAAGCGGCCGAGAATGGCCAAGGGCGGAGGAAAGCGGCCGAGAATGCCCGAAAGCGGCCGAGAATGGCCAAAGGCGGAGGAAAGCGGCCGAGAATGGCCGAAGGCGGAGCAAAGCGGCCGAGAATGGCCGAAAGCGGCCGAGAATGGCCAAGGCGGAGGAAAGCGGCCGAGAATGGCCGAAGGCGGAGGAAAGCGGCCGAGAATGCCCGAAAGCGGCCGAGAATGGCCAAGGGCGGAGGAAAGCGGCCGAGAATGCCCGAAAGCGCCCGAGAATGGCCAAAGGCGGAGGGAAGCGGCCGAGAATGGCCAAAGGCGGAGGAAAGCGGCCGAGAATGGCCCAAGGCGGCCTAAAGCTGCCGAGAATGGCCCAAGGCGGCCTAAAGCTGCCGAGAATGGCCCAAGGCGGCCTAAAGCTGCCGAGAATGGCCCAAGGCGGCCTAAAGCTGCCGAGAATGGCCCAAGGCGGCCTAAAGCTGCCGAGAATGGCCCAAGGCGGCCTAAAGCTGCCGAGAATGGCCCAAGGCGGCCTAAAGCGGCCGAGAATGGCCCAAGGCGGAGGAAAGCGGCCGAGAATGGCCCAAGGCGGCCTAAAGCGGCCGAGAATGGCCCAAGGCGGCCTAAAGCTGGTGAGAATGGCCCAAGGCGGCCTAAAGCTGGCGAGAATGGCCCAAGGCGGCCTAAAGCTGGCGAGAATGGCCCAAGGCGGCCTAAAGCTGGCGAGAATGGCCCAAGGCGGCCTAAAGCTGCCGAGAATGGCCCAAGGCGGCCAAAAGCTGCCGAGAATGGCCCAAGGCGGCCTAAAGCTGGCGAGAATGGCCCAAGGCGGCCTAAAGCTGGCGAGAATGGCCCAAAGCTGCCGAGAATGGCCCAAGGCGGCCTAAAGCTGCCGAGAATGGCCCAAGGCGGCCTAAAGCTGGCGAGAATGGCCCAAGGCGGCCTAAAGCTGGCGAGAATGGCCGAAGGCGGCCTAAAGCTGGCGAGAATGGCCCAAGGCGGCCTAAAGCTGCCGAGAATGGCCCAAGGCGGCCTAAAGCGGCCGAGAATGGCCCAAGGCGGAGGAAAGCGGCCGAGAATGGCCCAAGGCGGCCTAAAGCGGCCGAGAATGGCCCAAGGCGGCCTAAAGCTGGTGAGAATGGCCCAAGGCGGCCTAAAGCTGGCGAGAATGGCCCAAGGCGGCCTAAAGCTGGCGAGAATGGCCCAAGGCGGCCTAAAGCTGGCGAGAATGGCCCAAGGCGGCCAAATGCTGCCGAGAATGGCCCAAGGCGGCCAAAAGCTGGCGAGAATGGCCCAAGGCGGCCTAAAGCTGGCGAGAATGGCCCAAGGCGGCCTAAAGCTGGCGAGAATGGCCCAAGGCGGCCTAAAGCTGGCGAGAATGGCCCAAGGCGGCCTAAAGCTGGCGAGAATGGCCCAAGGCGGCCTAAAGCTGGCGAGAATGGCCCAAGGCGGCCTAAAGCTGGCGAGAATGGCCCAAGGCGGCCTAAAGCTGCCGAGAATGGCCCAAGGCGGCCTAAAGCTGGCGAGAATGGCCCAAGGCGGCCTAAAGCTGGCGAGAATGGCCCAAGGCGGCCTAAAGCTGGCGAGAATGGCCGAAGGCGGCCAAAAGCTGCCGAGAATGGCCGAAGGCGGCCCAGAATGGCCGAAGGCCGCCCAAAGGCTCACAACGGCGGGGGATCGGCGTATAACACGCACCCCTGATTTTCCCCTGCTTTTAAGGGGAAAAGGGTGCGTGTTATACGCCGATAAATACGGTACTTATCTCTGTTGAGTCATTTGGATGTATAGGAGAGTTTTCATGTCTTAAATTGTGTATTTTTATAATTGCAAAATAAAATTTGTATGAGTTTTAAATCGTGTAAAACAGAGTTCCTTGTCCTAAGGAGAGGAGGAAGAGAGGTGCCCTATAGGCTTTCCCATTCGTGTAAACACTTTGGCTATCATTAGTAGGAGACAAGGAGCTGTCGTGACAGCTTGGTCTCAGCTCTGGAGGTGCACTCTCAGCACAAACACTTGTATGGGTTGGACCACTTTTGCTTCAGAACTGCCTTAATTATTCATGGCATAGATTCAACAAGGTGTTGGAAACATTCCTCAGAGATTTTGGTCCATATTGACATGTTAGCATCACTCTGTTGCTGCAGATTTGTTGGCTACACGTCCTTTATGCAATCCTCCCATTCCACCACATCCCAAAGGTGCTACTGGATTGAGATCTGGTGACTGTGAAGGCCATTGGCATGCAGTAAACTCATTGTCATGTTCAAGAAACCAGTTTGAGATGATTTGAGCTTTGTGACATGGTGCATTATCTTGCTTGAAGTAGCCATCAGAAGTCCTAAAGAGATGGACATGGTCAGCAAAAATACTCAGATAGACCGTGGCATTTAAACGATGTTCAGTTGGTACTCAGGGCCCCAAAGTGTGCCAAGGAAATATTCCCCACACCATTACACCACCACCAGTTTAAATTGTTGATACAAAGAATGGATCTATGCTTTAATATTATTTACACCAGATTCTGACCCTATACCATCTGAATGTCACAGCTGAAATTGAGTCTCATCAGACCAGGCAACGTTTTTTCAAGCTTCTATTGTCCAATTTTGGTGAGCCTGTGCAAATTATAGCCTCAGTTTCCTGTTCTTAGCTGACAGGAGTGGCACCTGGTGTGGTCTTCTGCTGCTGTAGTCCATCTTCTTTAAAGTTTGATGTGTTGTGCGTTCAGAGATGGTATTCTGCATACCTTGGTTGTAACGTGTGGTTATTTGAGTTACTGTTGCCTTTCGATCATCTCAAACCAGTCTGCTCATTCTCCTCTGACATCAACAAGGCATTTTTGCCCATACAACTGCTGCTCGCTGGATATTTTCTCTTTTTCGGACCATTCTCTTTAAACTCTAGAGATGTCAGTGCGTGAAAATCCTAGTAGATCAGCAGTCTTTGAAATACTCAGACCAGCCCGTCTGGCACCAACAACCATGCCACCTTCAAAGTCACTTAAATACCATTTCTTCCCCATTCTGATGCTCAGTTTGAACTTCAGCAAGTCATCTTCAACATGTCTATATGCCTAAATGCAATGAGTTGCTGCCATGTGATTGGCTAATTAGCAATTTGTGTTACCAAGCAATTGAACAGGTGTACCTAATTTACAATGTATGTATGTGAGAGCCCATTTCCTTGATTCTGCATTTACTGTATGTGTTAGGCAGTCGTAAAGGGATTAAAGTGATTGCAAGCCTTTTTTTTTTTTTTTTCTTTAAAATAATAAACATGCCATACCGGCTCTGTGCTAAGGTTTTGAACAGAGCAGCCCCAATCCTCCTTCTCAGGTCCCCCGCCGATGATCCTTCCTATAGGGGCACTTGTGCAGGCTCGATATCAAGCCGCTCTGCCTGCCTTCTATAGACACAGACAGCGTGGCTCGTCCCCATCCCTGCTCTTATTAACCGCTTGCCGACCGCCTCCTGTACATTTACGCCGGCAGAATGGCACAGTTGGGCAAAGTAGCGTACCTGTACGTTAATTTGAATTTCCCGCTGTGCACGTGCCTGCCGCGAGCTCCGCGGCTGTGCACGTGCCTGTCGCGGATTAGATGTCTGCTGAAGAATGGGGAGATGCCGATGTAAACACAGCATCTCCCCGTTCTGCCTAGTGACAGGACACTGATCGTCTGCTCCCTGTCATCGGGAGCAGTGATCAGTGTCGTGTCACTGCTAGCCAATCCCCCAGACAATGAGACACTCCCTAGGACACACTTAACCTCTCCCCGCCCCCTAGTGGTTAACCCCTTTACTGCCAGTGACGTGTCAAATTTTACAATAATCAATGCAATTTTATAGCATTGATCGCTGTATTAATGCCAATGGTCCCATAAATGTGTCAAAATTGTCTGATGTGTCCGCCATAATGTCGCAGTCGCAATAAAAATTGCTGATCGCCGCCATTACTAGTAAAAAAAAATATTACTAAAAATGCCATAAAACTATACCCTATTTTGTACACTATAACTTTTGTGCAAACCAATCAAATGCTTATTGCGATTTTTTTTTTTTTTTTACCAAAACAAGAATACGTATTTGAAGAATACGTATTGGCCTAAACTGAGGAAAAAAAAAATGTTTTTATATTTGTTTGGGGAATATTTATTATAGTAAAAAATAATGCGTTTTTTTTTTTTCAAAATGTATGCTCTTTTTTTTGTTTATAGCGCAAAAAATAAAAACTGCAGAGATGATCAAATACCACCAAAATAAATCTCTATTTGTGGGGAAAAAAGGACATCAATTTTGTTTGGGAGCCACGCCGCATGACCACGCAATTGTCAGTTAAAGCGACGCTGTGCCGAATCGCAAAAAGTGCTCTGGTCTTTGGCCAGCCAAATGGTCCCAGGCTTAAGTGGTTAAAGAGTGTGATTGACCGCAGTGGGAAACAATTTCTGTTATCAATCTGCTCTATGAGGAGGGAGATGGGGGGAGAGCCGCTGCTCTCAGGCACAGAGCTGGATCGAAATAGGGCTCAGGTAACTGTAAGGAAGAAGAGGGGGAATCCTCATTACATAAGGTTATTTAAATTGACTTCTAGAAGATTTACCCCCCCCCCCCCTTTTCCTGACCAGGCCATTTTTTTGCAATATGGCACTGCATTATTTTAACTGACAATTGCGCAGTCAGGCAACACTGTATCCAAATAAAAATGTTAGTTTTTCTCACAAATGGAGCTTTCTTTTGGTGGTATTTGATCACCACTGCGTTATTTTTTATTTTTTGCTCTATAAACAAAAAAAGACCAACCATTTTGAAAAAAATTATATAAATCTTTTACTTTCTGCTATAAAACCTATCCAATTAAAAAAATCGAATTTCTTCATAAATGTAGGCCAATATGTATTCTGCTACATGTTTTTGGTAATTAAAAAAAACTGTGAACAACACTGCACACATGGATGATACATGACAGTTGCTACAGCTGTGTCCCCCCCCCCGTATCCTCTCTTCTGGACCTGACCCCTCCTTGTGATGACCACGCCCCTCCTTTCCTGCATTTCACCTCCCCGCCTCTCCACCCTAAACAATAACACCCCCCTCCACCCTAAACAACACCCCCCTCTCCACCCTAAACAATAACACCCCCCAAACAGTAACACCCCCCCTCTCCACCCTAAACAATAACACCCCCCTCTCCACCCTAAACAATAACACCCCCCAAACAGTAACACCCCCCCCCCCCCCCCTCCCACCCTAAACAATAACACCCCCCCTCTCCACCCTAAACAATAACACCCCCCCTCTCCACCCTAAACAATAACACCCCCCCTCTCCACCCTAAACAATAACACCCCCCCTCTCCACCCTAAACAAAACCCACCCTAAACAATAACCCCCCCTCTCCACCCTAAACAATAACACCCCCCCCTCTCCACCCTAAACAATAACACCCCCCCTCTCCACCCTAAACAATAACCCCCCCCCCCCCTCCACCCTAAACAATAACACCCCCCCTCTCCACCCTAAACAATAACACCCCCCCCCTCTCCACCCTAAACAATAACAACTAACACAAACAACCCCCCCCCCCCCTCTCTCCACCCTAAACAATAACACCCCCCCCCCTCTCCACCCCTAAACTAAACAATAACACCCCCCCTCTCCACCCTAAACAATAACACCCCCCCCACCCCCCTCTCTGCACCCTAAACCCACAACCCCCCCCTCTCTCCACCCTAAACAATAACACCCCCCCCCTACCCTATACAATAACACCCCCCCTCTCCACCCTAAACAATAACACCCCCCCCTCTCCACCCTAAACAATAACACCCCCCCCCCCTCCACCCTAAACAATAACACCCCCCCCCTCCACCCTAAACAATAACACCCCACCCCCCCCCTCCACCCTAAACAATAACACCCCCCCCCCTCCACCCTAAACAATAACACCCCCCCCTCCACCCTAAACAATAACACTCCCCCTCTCCACCCTAAACAATAACACCCCCCCTCTCCACCCTAAACAATAACACCCCCCTCTACACCCTAAACAATAACCCCCCCCCCCTCCACCCTAAACAATAACCCCCCCCCCCTCCACCCTAAACAATTAACCCCCCCCCCTCCACCCTAAACAATAACCCCCCCCCCCCTCCACCCTAAACAATAACCCCCCCCTCCACCCTAAACAATAACACCCCCCCCCTCCACCCTAAACAATAACACCCCCCCCCTCCACCCTAAACAATAACACCCCCCCTCCACCCTAAACAATAACACCCCCCCTCCACCCTAAACAATAACCCCCCCCCCCCCTCCACCCTAAACAATAACACTCCCCCTCTCCACCCTAAACAATAACACTCCCCCTCTACACCCTTAACAATAACCCCCCTCTCCACCCTAAACAATAACACCCCCTCTCCACCCTAAACAATAACCCACCTATCTGTTCTAAACAATAACCCACCTCTCTGTTCTAAACAATAACCCACCTCTCTGTCCTAAACAATGACCCACCTCTCTGTCCTAAATAATAACCCAACTCTCCGTCCTAAACAATAACACCACTCCCCACCTCTCTGCCCTAAATAATAACTCCCTCTCCACCCTAAACAATAACACCCCTCCCCAACTCTCTGCCCTAAATAATAACTCCCCTCTCCACCCTTAACCAATAACCCCCCGCCTCTCCACCCTCAACAATTACCCTTGGTGTTTAATGATGTGGTTAGTATGGGGGAGGGGTCCTGTATAATAATGGGGCGTAGTATGGAGGAGGGGTCCTGTGTAATGATGGGGGAGGGGGGACTGTTTAATAATGGGGGCAGTATGGCGTAATGATCTGGGGCGAAATTGCATGGGGAGCCCAATAAAATGTTTGCCCAGGGTCCAATCAATATTAAAGATGTCCCTGGCTGCGCCTGCCACTAGGTGCCTACAGCACCCAGGGGTGGACTGAGCATTCAGTGGTCAGTAAGGGGCCCCATGAGTGGTTCCTGTCGGCGCTTGATGCAGTGGCCCTGGAAGAGAAGGACTTGTGCTGGCTGGGATGAGAGGGATGGTGGAACCATGTGAATGAGGGCAGCCGTTCCTGTTACTTCTTCTCCTGAGGCGGTTCTACATAGGAACACACACCGCCTACTGTCCCACTCTGTGTTCAGTGGAGGAGCAGGGCCACAGTACACATCTCCTCTGTGGAGACATGAATGGCCCCAGGATGCTTTACTGTTGGCCTCACACAGGAATGATGGGACAAGGTTTTTTTTTTTTTTTTTCTTGATGCCCCAAACAATAGGAAAGGGGCTTCATCAGAGAAAATTACTTTACCCCAATTCTCAGTAGTCAGATCCCTGTACCTTTTTACCTATGTTTTTCCCGGAGAGAAGTGGTTTCTTTGCTGCCCTTCTTACACCAGACCATCCTCCAAAAGTCTTCGCCTCACTGTGCGTGCAGATTCACTCACATCTTCCTGCTGCCATTCCTGAGCAAGCTCTGCACTGATGGTTCTCCGATCCCGCAGCTGAATCAACTGTACGAGATGGTCCTGGAGCTTTCTGGACTTTCTTGGGTGCCCTGAAGCCTCCTTCACAACAATTGAACCTCTCTACTTGAAGTTCTTGATGATCCAATAAATGGTTGATTTAGGTGCAATCTTAGGAGCAGCAATATTCTTGCCTGTGAATCTTTTTGTGCAAAGCAATGACGACTGCATGTGCTTCCTTGCAGGTAACCATGGTTAACAAAGGAAGAACAATGATTTTAAGTACCACCCTCCTTTTAAAGCTTCCAGTCTGCTATTCTAACTCAATCAGCATTACAGAGTGATTTCCAGCCTTGTCAACACTGACACCTGTGTTAACGAGAGTCACTGACATAGCAGCTGGTCCTTTTGTGGCAGGACTGAAATGCAGTGGAAATTTTTTAATTTTTTTGGGGGGGGGGGTTTAAGTTCATTGTCATGGCAAAGAGGGATTTCACAAAAAATTGCAATTCATCACGCTTCATAACATTCTGGAGTATATGCAAATTGACATCATAAAAACTGAGGCAGCAGAATTTGTGAAAATTAACATTTGTGTAATTCTCAAAACCTTTGGTCAGGGCTGTATTTTTTATCTATTTTTTTATATTAGTAATGGCAGCGATCAGCGAATTATAGCACGGCTGCGATATTGCAGCAGACAGTGACACTTTTGACACTTTGCGGGAACCAGTGACACGAATACAGTGATTCGTGCTAAAAATATGCTCTCACTGTACTAATGACACTGGCTGGGAAGGGGGTTAAACATCTAGGGCAATCAAAGGGTTAACACTGTGCCTAGCCAGTTTTTTTTGTGTACTGTATGTGCTGCTTTTACTAGGGGAAGAGACACAAAATTCCCTTGATCTGCATTCTGTGTGTTTTACTGACGATCTGCGGATGCCAGTGAACATCCAGTGCCTGGCACCCGTAGATCGGCTTCTGCTGTGATTTATTACAGCAGAAGCGGCACACGTGTCCCCTGTAGGTGAGAAGTGCAGGATCATGTATATATGCGTGATCCTGTACAGGAGGGCCACCCTGTAGCAGTAAATCTGGCGGTGGTTAACTCCACTTTTGTTTACAAAAAAAACAATCCCCTCTAGGTGATCTATGTGCAGTGCAGGGATTTTAACAAACTTTTTTGCAGATTCCTACCCTGTTATTGTGAAGAAATGAAGTGTCCATTGTGAAGTGTCCATATGCTATGTGAATCTGTATGGGAGTGGTTTTATAATTATCAATTTTTGCTGCACCTGCAGGGCTCTAATGAGGAAAACTGCAGGGTCTGCATCCCTTTAGACTTGATTTCCCTTTGGAAGTATCTCACCAAAAATTATATTTTTGTGGCAGGGGATGCTCAAAAACAGATTTGTATCTTGGTGTAGATTTCTGGGAAAATCAGTAAGCCAATTACACAAAGCAAGTCGGGGGGACGTTCTGTACCAGTAAGTGTTTTTCTGCACACGGTGTAGGGGGCGCACGCACTGCCAGAGCGCCGCTCCCGCTGTGATTGGACACAGTGGGAGCCAAGCGGCAAGTCCCGCTGATCGTTCATTGGAGAGATGGAGCAGCGGTAAACCAGGCATCTGTCAGGGAGAAAAAGAGATCTTGTGTTTTCAGCTGAGCTGAAACACGGATCTCTTTTCTTCCAGTGAATCCCTCCCCCCACAGTTGGTAAGCACCTCCCAGGGACACACTTAAACCTTTGATCGCCCTTGGTGTTAACCTCTTCCCTGCCAGTGTTATTTATAAAGTGACAGTGCTTTTTTTAGCACTGATCACTGTATTGGTGTCATTGGACCCCAAAAATTGTCACTTGGTGTCCAATTTGTCCACCGCAATGTTGCAGTTCCGCTAAAAATCGCTGATTGCCGCCATTACTAGTAATAAATATAAAAATGCCATAAATCTATCCCATAGTTTGTAGACATTATAACTTTTGCGCAAACCAATCAATATACGCTTATTGGGATTTTTTTTACCAAAAATATGTATCATACATGTAGAAGTACAAAATATCTTAATTAAATATTAGATATTCCAATAGGTTGATGCGGTTTGTGGTTGAGGCATGTAATAGGATGCCCTACATGTTGCATGCATCAGCGCTTCTTCTTCTTCGGTAGCTTGAGAATCTAACATTCATAAGAAAACAGACAATGAGTTTAACAGCTATTGAAACCAGGTAGAAAAACATATAGCTGGTAATTTGCTGTGGGCTATGTGATGGGTTTTACTTTCAAAAATGAAAAAAGTTTTGCCTATAGTTCTACATTATTCCTTCTGGCTAGTAGTGAGACATTTGTTACAAATAACTTGAGATTCTAAAGCTGGGCATAGATGCATCGAAATTAGGGTTGCCACCTCATCCCTTTTAACTTCAAATCATTTTTATTGAAAATTTTTCAGACAAAACAATACTGAATATGCATAACAATCCATGGTACAGTAATAATAAACGAAAATCAAAATATCCATTACTACTTCAACATTCGCTTGGACCAAGATAGTAACAGATACCTAGCCACTACCTAAATTATCTGTCTGCTCAGCGTGGACTTAAGGTGCAGAAATATCAGGAAGTAATGACGTGGAGCTCCAAGATTGTAAGTCAGAGCCATAGCAAGTGGATGGCTGTCCCTCAAAGACCCACGCACCCCACCCCATTGGGATCAGTACTGTGGAGGTGCGTGTAGTCCCCGGGGTGTCCCCACCCTAAAACTTCTGTGGAGTAGCAGACCTTATCCTGATGCCGTCCATGGTGCTCATGACTCCCAGTGTACGGTCGGGTAAAGTCGTCCACAGCCCTTATATCGAAAGCACATTACCTGGGCTCTGAGAAGCATGCCCGCGAATATCGCAACGGTACTCCAGATTCCAATGAGAAACTGGAAAAACTAGACAGGTAGTCAGGAGCAGATAGTCCCCAGCAGGAGAGGAAGAAAAAAAGGTGAGAAAAGTGGAAAGAGAAGACAAGGGGTAGGTTTAATGCAGGTCAGGAGTTCTCACTGATTCCTATTACATTCCAGGAAGAAGAGGAATATTAGTGTGTGGCCCAGGGTTCCCAAATGTAATAAAATTTTTCCATTTTGTCATGTAGTTTAGCCACAATCTGTTCTTGTGTCATGATCCAGGAGACCTTTCTCCTGAATCCCTGGAGGGAGGCTCTGGGTTTCTTCCAGGCTTTAGCGATTTTAACTTTGGCCCCTAACAAAATTAAAAAAAACCAACACCTGAGAATGTTTAGGAAGCGCCACAATATTGCCATTCAATAATGCTATATTGGGGTTAGGAGATATTGTTCCCTTCGTGATGGTACTAATTGTGCGGAATACTTTCTGCCAGAATGCGCCGGATGCGTGGACAAGTCCACCACCTGTGGATCATCGTACCTTCCAAATCACAACCTCTAAAGCATAGTGGGGAGGATCCTGGAAAGATAGCCGCCAGTCTAACAGGGACATAGTACCATCTAGTCATTACCTTAATGCTGGCTTCAATAAGGGAAATGTTAAGGATGCCTTTGTATGCACGTGTAGACGCACGGTACCAGTCTTGTAAAGTCCAGGTATTGTCTGTGTCCTCCTCCCAGGCCCGAGCGTAGGTTGGTTTGTCTGAATGTGACATAAGGGCATTATAGATCAAAGATATCCCTCCCCTCTGAACCTCTGTGTTGGAGCACCAATTTTCATAGGGAGTTATTGTAGGGGGATCTTGTGTATTCAGCCAAATGGAATGTAGATAGTGGGAGATTTGAGAGAACCTGAATATTTCGGAATCTGGCATGTCAAGTTTCTTTTTAAAGTGTGAAAGCGTAATCGGGCCTTTGGAGGAGAGAAAATGACCAATCCTATAAAGGCCTTTGTCTGTCCACCATTGAAAAGATTTGATTGACATTCCTGGTGTAAAGTCCATGTTATGGAATAGATGGGCTAATGGTTTCATGGGTGAGATCAGAATTTGTCGAGAGAAGAGCTTGGAGCTCAAGGTCATGGAGTGAGATAGGGTGGGTGACAAAATGGCTGGCCTGCGTTTTGGGTTGCACAATAGAAGATAGTCAATGGTATTCAGGGGGATAGCGTAACGGTCCATCGAGAGCCATTCAGGCTTCGGTCCCTTTGAGAAGACCACCGAAATTTGAGCCAGTTGCGCAGCTTGGTAGTATCCCCACAAATTAGGTAGGCCTAGACCCCCTTGAGTTTTCATGCGATAAAGAATGCTAGAGGGACATCTATACCCTTTGCGGCCCCAAATAAATCAGACAATCTCTGACTGAAATTTGCTTAGTACTTGTTTCTTTATTGGGATCGGGAGTGAGCGAAATAAGTACAAAAGACGGGGGAGAAGGGTCATCTTTACTGCGTGAATTCTGCCCAGCCAGGATAGACCACATTTTGCCCACTTATCCAAATCACCACTGCATTTTAGTATCATAGGAGGGTAGTTTTGATTATGATTTGAAAAGCTATCGATTTTGACATGTTGACCCGCAGGCCCGAAACTGCACTAAAATTTTGCAAAATTTTATAAATCATAGGGGTAGTTATAAGAGGGGAGGTGACATAGAGGAGGAGGTCGTCAGCGTATAGTGCACATTTGTGTTCCTGATCTCCACACATCACCCCCTTAACGTCAGGGTTCACCCGTAATGCCACTGCCAGAGTCTCTATAGCCACTGCGAAGAGGAGAGGGGAAAGGGGGCAGCCCTGTCTGGTCCCCCTCCCTATTGAAAAAGATTCTGAAAACCTACCCAAGAGACGTACCTGCGCTGTTGGAGTCGAATAAAGGGATTGAATTAGATTCAGAAAGTAAGGACCAAAGCCCCATCTCCGTAGGACGCCAGTTAAGTAAGCCCAGTCTACAGAATCAAAGGCCTTATGTAAATCTATGGAGAGGAGAAAACCATGTTGAGAGGGGCTCCCATCCCATCTTGATTTGAGAAGTGAAATGATATCTATTGTCCTGCGAATCTGATCCGGACCCTGTCTCCCAGGAATGAAGCCCACCTGATCCTTGTGTATATATGCTGAAATGAAACTCCCCATTCTGTTTGCTAGGGTCTTGGTCATTATTTTAATATCGTTGTTTATAAGAGATATAGGGCGGTAGTTGCCCAATTCGCTAGTGTCTTTATCCGGCTTCGGGATAACGGAAATATAGGCAGAGTTGAGATCGGGCCCCAAAGGGGCTCCCTCCCTGAGATAGTTAAAAAGTCTGGCCATATGAGGGGCCAGGTGGGGTCCAAACTTCTTGTAATAGCCTGTTGAGAAGCCATCAGGGCCAGGGGCGGAGCCAGTTTTAAGGGAGTGGATGGTGTCTAATATTTCTTCTGCAGAGAATGGGCTGTCCATGAGGTCACTATGGTCCTTAGATAGGGTGGGCAAAGGAATGTTATCAAAAAATTCGCCCCGTAGTCGTTGAGGTGGGGGCTTGAGAGGTTTGTATAAATCTGAATAGAAGTGAGAAAACGCTTCCATTATTTTGGTTGGGTTCTGAGTCAGGTCCCCTGAAGAGGTCTTTATTTTAGGAAAGGCTAGGTATCGTTGTTTAGGACTGAGTTTCGCTGCCAGTCTTGAACCCATCCGATCAGTTTGGGAATAGAATTTAGCACCAGTCCATCTCAGATGTCTTTCAGCTGCTGTCGTTAGGGATAGGTTAAGGAGAGTACGGGCCTTGTCAAGGTTCGTCAGTGACTCAGGAGAAGGGTTAGTTTTGTGTGCCTTTGCTAGTGATCTGTATTCTGCAGTAAGTTTAAGCAGGTCAGCTTTGTGTTCAGCTTTAAGTCTCGAGGTTATTTGAATGATGTGTCCCCTGATAAATGCTTTATGCGCTGCCCAGGCTGTGGCAGGGGTGACCTCGCTTGTCTGATTCAAATGGAAATACTCTTTAATGGCCTTTTCCAGAACCTTACACTGGATTGGATCACTGAGGAGGGATTCCTGCAGACGCCAGCGAGGGGGTCCTCTCGGGCCTCCCGCCCTCTTAGCCTCCACAGTAACTACAGCGTGATCAGACAATGAGGAGTCTATGATTTTAGACCTAAATATGAGTGGAATAGTATGGGAATGCGTGAAGATGTGGTCTATCCTGGCAAAAGAGTTATGTGGGGCAGAGAAGTGAGTATAGTCTTTTGTGTGTGGATTGACTTCCCTCCAGACATCAATCAACCCTTCGTCATGAAGGAGGGTGGCTATTTTAGTACTTTGTTTCGACGGACGCTTTGAGAACGGTCTCCCAGCAGCTGATTTGTCTAAAGTGAAGTCAAAGGCTGTGTTAGAGTCGCCTCCTGTAAAGACAGTCCCTTTCAGGTGTGCTCGTAAACTGCGTAGCATGGATTCGAAGAAGGACTTCTGACCTTTATTAGGGGAATAGTATGAGATAAAAGTGTATAGCGCACCATCTATGTGTCCAGATACTAACACGAATCGCCCATGGGGATCTACAATAGTCTCCGGCTGGGACATATTAATATGTTTAGCCAAACAAATAGCTACTCCCTTTGTTTTGTTTTCAGCCGAAGCTAGAAAGAATTGGGGATAATGTTGATGGAGGAATGTGGGTTTGTAGTTCGACGGGGAAGTGCGTCTCCTGCAATAGCAGGATATCTGCGTGCATGGAGTGATAGGATTGTAGGAGTTTCCTACGCTTGACAGGGGAGTTGAGTCCCTGCGTGTTGTGTGAAATAATTTTGAGATTGAGGAGAGGATTACTTGTATTTGTGAGAACCTACAATAGAGTGCAAGAGGGATTTGGGAAGGGGAGAAGAGAGAGAAATGAAAGGAAATAAGAGAGATAAGCATTGATAAATTTGTACCAAAATAAAAAGAAACACGAAGTGATAATGGTATAAATTATACCATTATACCCCGACCCCACCCCACCCCAAAGGTAGGAAGGAAAAATCATTCCTACCTTTACAATCAAACGGACTGGATTATCCGAAGTACAGGGACTCCGGAGAGAGTCCAAGGTTACTCAAGGTACTCCTCGGCTCAATGGGAGGCGCACTGGATCCACCACAGCCCCAGTGCCTCATAACATGCTAACTAAAGACCTCGTGTGGGTCTATTATGATCATAAGACAGAGCTTCCTGATGACAGAAAAGAAAACATTAATAGCTTAAATAAACAGTGTAACTAGTTTGCCCCAGAACACGCTGTTACTCCAGAAGCCCAACCTCAAAGGTCGAGAGATCGGGAAAACCCGCGCCCCAGGACCGGGAGAGAACCAATAACAACCCCCCATCCTGGGGGTATACTTTCCGTGAAGTGGGAGCATAGACCTCGTCCCCCCCAGGGCCCCCAAAAATAATAGAACAATTCCTATAGCTCAGGCAATCGAACACCCATAAAATGGGATGATTGGAGCAGAGATCAGTGATGTGCACAACACAGCCACGCCCCCACAGTTAGCAACACGCCCCTATACAGACAGAATTTCCTCATTACGTAAGTTCACCGTCTCCCCTCTTTTTAGCTTCTTGTTGACGAGGCTTTGAGGAAAGCCCTTCCGGTTCGTCCTTATGGTGCCGCATGCTGGAGTGTTCTTTCTGTGACGGTTTCGGAACAGGGGCAAACTTGTGTAAAAGTTATCCACATAGAGATGGTAGCCTTTCTCCGGGAGTGGGTTTATGAGTCCCCAAACGACTTTCCCACTCGATCCAATGTATTCTGGGCAATTAGGGGGATGTAGCTGTGTGTCCTTGCCTACGTATACCATGAAGGAATATGTATACCTTGTTGCTTGGTCGCACAATTTATACATTTTCACCCCATAGCGGGCCCTTTTGGTGGGAATAAATTGTTTTAAGCCCAGCCTGCCATAAAATTTGATAAGGGACTCATCCACACATGTGTTGGTCTGGGGTAAACAACTGGGGGAAGATCTCAGAAAAATAATTTATTAGCGGCCAAATTTTATAAAGCTTATCAAAATTTGGGTCATTTCAGGGAGGGCACTGGGTATTATGATTGAAGTGTAAGAATCTCATAATCATGAGATATCTGGTCCTGGGCATTACGGAGGAAAAGATGGGCATGTGGTAGATGGGGAGGGTTGACCAATATGCACGTATTTCATTTTTATTGTTTAGTCCCATACAGAATGTGAGGCCCAAAAAAATGATAACCTCCTCCACTGTTAAGGCTCTCCACTCGTAGGGACGGGCATAAGAGGACGTTGGGTTACTTTCTATAAATTGTTGTGCATACAGGTTGCACTGGGCCACAATTGATGCAAGCATGTCCTTAGTAAAAATTAAATTGAAGAAATCTATCGGGGAAAAATTTTCTGTGTCCACCTTGACTCCTGGGTGGGCAGTGAAGGGGGGAACGTTGGCTTCTCCTGAATTAGGAGGAAGCCACAAGGGGTTTTGAAGGGAATAGGGAAGGCTACCATGGGACCTAACCCTTTGGGGCTGATGTGACACTCCACTGGAACTTGGCCTTTGCCGAGGTACTGCGTTGCTGGTGGATGGCACTGCGGTACTGGTGGATGGCACTGCCTCACCAGTACGCCTTCGTCTGGCAGGCGGACTCCTCTTCCTCCTCTGAGACTGTCATTGTACCACTGCTTAGGACAGGCGCGTAGTCCATGTCAGACTCAGAATCTGAATATGAGGAGGAATCCGAAGCGGAGAGCTCCCCGTTGCTCTCGTCGGCCGCAAGAATATCGTATGCCTCCTCGGCTGAAATTAATCTTTGTGACATGCTGATCACAAATGGCACTGATATGTGACACTGTGGCAGATGACACTGACAGGTGACACTGATGTGACAGGTGACACTGATGTGACAGGTGACACTGATGTGACAGGTGGCACTGATCACAGGTGGCACTGATCACAGGGGTGGCGCTGATCACAGGGGTGGCGCTGATCACAGGTGACACTGATCACAGGTGACACTGATGTGGCAGGTGACACTGACGCGTGGCACTGATGACAGGTGGCACTGACAGATTGCACTGCTACGTGGCACTGGTGACAGGTGGCAGTGATGATACGTGGCACTGGCAGATGGCACTGATGTGTACTGTTGGCACTGTAAAAATTTGTATTCAATGTGTAATAAACTCAATGACACCACAGATCGCTCTCCCTCCTCACACGCTGTCTCTGTGTGAGGAGGGAGAGCCGGCAATGAGAGATGATCTCATATGTTTACATTTGAGATCATCTCTCATTGGCTGCTAAGATCGCGCTGTAAACGGCCCCTGTGATTGGCCGTTTACAGTGATCTGTGATTGGCCGACGGACACGGCCAACACATATTTTCCCTGATGCGCGCCCTCCGGGGAGGAAGTAAACAGGAGGACGTCCAGGGACGTCCTCCCGGCAGGGAGCGTCCACGCTGAAGCCGTCTTTCGGTTATAGCGCGGGCGTGAAGTGGTTAATGTAATAAAAAAAAAAAACACTGAAATTTGCTCAGTTGCAAAATTGTAGCTGTCGTTACTTTCTGTGTTTGATGATGAATTTGCCCACAAATCACTATTATCGCTGTTTTCTAGCTGGTCTAAAGTCACTTTTGACGTAAAGGGACACTTTTTGGTTGCTATGGACAATCTCCAGGCAGAAAGAACAGTATATATAATATAAAACTACATGCGGGGCACTGGACAAAGCATTAGGGACAAAAGGGAGGTGAAATAATTTGATACAGTAATGTGATCTGTAAGATTACAGTGTACTGTATGTGTTCTGTATTTTTGAATTTGGTGTCTGGCTCCGTCCCCGTGCGTCGTGATGCTCGCAGAGAACGGGGCCTGACACTGATACTTCGACCGGAGGACACAGCGGGGAGACATTGCAGAATCCTGGGGACAAGGTAAGTAACATTACCAGGATCCTGCGATGCAGTCCCAAGTGTGGTTCGGGGTTACCACCTTTGGTAGTGAAAATTCACCCTGAGCCACATTCAGGATTACCGCTAAGGAGGTTAAGTGCAGTGGAGCTTACAGATAAGCGTATTCTGACAGCGGAGGAGTCCAACTGACTCCTTAACTGTCAAAATACAATGACACAGCAGAGAGGGTTCCCCATCCAACTCGTTACTGACAAAATCTGAGCCATGTATGCCCAGTTTTTAAGATTAGAAGTCCTGGGAATGTAGAAGCCACATATTCACATCCTGCTGTAAGATTCCTGGTGTGTTTCAGAGCAGTTTCGCAGGACAATGTGACAAGAGCTTGCTGTCTTTCCCAGAAGGATAACAGGACTTTCTTACTGGAGCACCAATGCTTAATTTGCTTGAAACTGTATTATCCATTAACTAATGTCTCTTTGATTTCACTTCTTAAGAGAAATACTTGAGTAAAAAAAAAAATCTAAATTAAATGCATTATTTAAATGTTTATTTTTAACATACATTTTCTTCTTAAGTCACTCAGCACAGGAGCTTCTTTGGAGGGCACTGAGGATGTGCAGATCATCAAGCGCCCAAGAATGTCCAGTCCAGCAACAAACCAGATAACAGAAAATAATGGGATCCTTTTCGAAGTGAAAGAAACTATCTCACAAAATAGTTTTGAACCATCTGACTTTTAATGACCCTGCCATCCAGCTTTGAACAGCAGGCGGAGAAATACTTTCCATAATATCCCAGTATGTTGAAGGAACTTTAGCTATTTTACTGACCATATGCTTGGATATATCCTCTCCACTGCAACATGATGAACTCATAATTCCAGAGTTATGGACTACAGCAATTCTTTAGGTGCTATCTCTAAATTGCTTGTAATTAACACCTATTTTTGGAAACTTTTGATTAAACTTTTAAAAAATAGCTTTAAAATCTTTGTTTTTTTAGGTATTGCTTTGAAATAAAAAAAAACAAAAAAAACAAAAACAAAACCGGACATTTTAAAGTTCTAGATTTGGTTATTTATGGGATGTTTATGTGAAACAGTATTGTTAATGTTAATTATAATTACCGCAGCTTAAATGTAAGTCAGATAAAATCTCCCAACTGTAGATGGAAAACATTGTAATTTTCAATTCTACATCAATTATCAAATTTATACTTGTGCATAAAGAGTCCTGAAATGTTATTTTGAGGAAGTATGATTGAATAGCGTAAAAGGAAAAAAAAAAAAATCTAGTTCATTCATGCATGTGCAAAAAAAAATCTTTATTCCTGGGTCACTTAGTTTTTGAATCATGAGCTGATTAGGTTCTTTACACCTTTTTGTGTATTTCAAATGTAATCCTCAGGAGTTGTGCAGCTTAATGCATGTCCTCATTACTGATTATAAGGGCATACCTTTCTTTGATGTGATATGGTTTATTTTGTGCACTAATCAGCATTTCCTGTTTTATGACAAATGTGATGTAATTTCATGCCTATGTTTTTGTTTTTTGTAATGAATAAAAGTTATAAACACTGGACACCATTTCAATCTATTTACTGGACACCATTTCAATCTATTTACAATTGCTTGTTCTGTAAGGATGCTTTGTTTTTCCAGGAGTATTGTCGCATCTTCTCAGCTCTGTTTTTTTAAGAACTACAATGTTTTGTCAGTTTTAATTACTGAGGATAAATGTACAGTTAATTTGGTGAATATATGTCATTTGTGATGTTTCATTGTGTGATTGCCATTCATTTGTAATTACCTTAGCAGCTAGAAATGTATGAATATACAGTGCTGTGCACTTGTGCAATGAATAGTTTTTATTTATCAATTAACCTACGAACAAATACAAGTCAAATCTATATTTGGCCACCCTTTGCCTGCCTTTAAAAGGACATCTGTTCTTCCAGGTACACTTGCCCATAGTTTTATTTTTTAGGTAACTAAGGTAGGGTGTTTCAAACATCTAAAAGAAAATAACCACTGTTCTTCTGTGTATATAGGCTGTCTCAGTTGCTTCTCTCTCTATGTAATCCCAGGCAGACTTGGTTGTGTTAGGATCAGGGCACTGTGGGGGCCATACCATCTCTTTCAGGATCCGTTGTCCTTTTCATTGAAGATGGTCTCTGTATTTTGGGGTCATTGTTCTGCTGCAGAATACATTTAAGACTGATGTACTGCTTTCGGCAAACAAACTACACAGTTGTGACATGTGAACATATGTCATGTGAATAAAACTACATATCCTTGCAACTAATTGGTGTATCCTGGTGAATATACCTTGTTTTTTCAGACAAATTAGGCTTTCGTTTAGTGGTAAATAGTAATGGATATGTCAGGATTTTTTTATTATCAAAGGAAAACTGCCCCAAAGTAGTATAATATATATATATATATATATATATATATATATATATATATATATATATATATATATATATCTATATCAGGTAAAATACAATGGGGAAAATAATTATTTGATCCTCTGCAGATTGTGTAAGTTTGCCCACTTACAAAGAAATTAAGAATCAAATTTTTATCATAGGTGTATTTTAAATTATAGAGAGAATATCAACCATAAATCCAGCAAAAAAAAAACTCTACAGATCTTTTCTAAATCCTGAAGCAAGTCGAAGTTTCAGCTCCCTCCATAAAGTTTCTAAAGGAATAAGGTCTGGAGACTGGCTTGGCCACTCCATGACCTTATAAGGACCGGAAGAATTTCCCCCTTAACCAGGCCATTTTTTGCGATGTGGCACTGCGTCACTTTAACTGACAATTGCGCGGTTGTGTGACGACGTACCCAAACAAAATTGACAGTTTTTTTTTTTTTCTCACAAATAGAGCTTTCTTTTGGTGGTATTTGATCACCTGTAGTTTTTATTTTTTGCACTATAAAAAAAAAAAGAGCGACAATTATGAAAAAAAAACATTATTTTTTACTTTTTGCTATAATACATACCAAAAAAATCTAAAACTAATTTCTTTATCAGTTTAGGCTGATATATATTCTTCTACATATTTTTGGTAAAGAAAATCACAATAAGCGTATATTGATTGGTTTGCGCAAAAGTTATAGTGTCTACAAAATAGGTAATAGATTTGTGCCATTTTTATTATTATTTTTTTTACTAGTAATGGCGGAGATCAGTGGGACTGCGACATTGTGGTGGACAGATTTGACACTTTTTTGGGGCCGTTGACATTTATACAGCGCTCAGCGCTAAAAATGGCCACTGATTACTGTATAAATGTCACTGGCAGGGAAGGGGTAAAAACTAGGGGCGATCAAGGGGTTAAATGTGTGTCCTGGTGGAGTGTTGCTAACTGTATGGAGATGTGACTCACTGGGGGAGGAGACAGATCGCTGTTCCTACGTAGGAGCAGACGATCTGTTTCTACTGTCATGTCCGAACGGGAATGGATGTGTGTGTTTACACACACACCCATCCCCGTTATGGTTCTCATGCCCGAGATCACAGGTGGGTGGCCGTCATCGCGACCGCCGGCCATGCACATCGGGTTCCTCGCTGTGCAGCGGGAGCACGCCCACTATCGCCCTTAAAGGTGCCGATGTACACCTACGGCGATTTACGGAATCGTGCCGACCTGACGCAGTATGACGGCAGCTGGTCGGCAAGCGGTTAATGTGGTTCCTCTTGAGCCACTCCTTTGTTGCCTTGGCGGTATGTTTTGGGTCATTTTCATGCTAGAAGACCCATCCACGACCCATCTTCAGTGTTCTGGCTGAGGGAAGAAGGTTCTCATGCAAGATTTTACAATACATGGCTCTGTCCATTGGCCCCTCAATGTGACAAAGTCAGCCTATACCTTTAGCAGAGAAACCGCCCCAAAGCATAATGTTTCCACCTCAATGCATTACTGCAGGATGTTGTTCTTAGGGTCACAGTGAGCATTTTTCTTCCTCCGAACACGGCGAGTCAAGTTAATGCCAAAGAGCTCAATTTTGGATTCGTCTAACCAGAGCACTTTGTCCCAATCCTTCTCTGAATCATTTAGATGTTCATTGGCAAACTTCAGACTGGCCTGTACATGTGCCTTCTTGAGGAGGGGGCACTGCAGGTTTTAATCTATGACAACGTAAAGTGTTACCAATGGTTTGTTTGTAGACTGTGGTCCCAACTGCCTTGAGGTCATTAACAAGCTCCTTCTGTGTAGTTCTGGACTGATCCCTCACCTTTCTCATGATCATCTTTACCCCATGAGGTGAAATTTTGCATGGAGCTCCAGACCAAGGGTGGTTATTTTGTATTTCTTCCATTTGTGAATAATTGCTCCAACAGTTGTCTCCTTCTCACCACGCTTCTTGCTGATGGTCTTGTAGTCCATTCCAGCCTTTTGAAGCTCTACAATCTTGTCCCTGACATCCTTTGACAGCTTTTTGGTCTTGCCCATGATGGTGAGGTTTAAATGGAAGAAAGAGATTCTGTGGCAGGTGTCTTTTATACACATAAAGAGTTGTCGTTAGGAGCACCTTCTTAAATTGACGGGACTAATCTGTGTATCACATGAGCACATACTGTAGCCAGTCTGTGGGAGCCAGAATTATTGTTGGTTGGTAGGGGATCAGATACTTACTGTATTTTACTCACTGAACTGCAACTCAATTTATAACATTTGTATCGTGTGTTTTCTGGATTTTTAGTTGATATTCTGTCTCATTTAAAATACACCTATGATAACAATTATAGACACTTAATTTCTTTGTAAGTGAGCAACTTACAAAATCTGCAGGGGATCAATATATTTTCGCTACTGTAAGTATTGAACACGTCACCATTTTTCTAGGTAAAGGTGTCATAGAATTTTCAACCCACGTCGGTAACAGCCCATGCAATCCATACATACAAAGAAACCAAAGCAAATCAGTTCAGAAATTAAAAGAGAAGTATGTTTTTTTTTTTGCAGAATCATACTTCTCTAGGTGGATGCAGCATCGGTCCCCCTGCTGGCTCTAAAATTGAGAACTGAGTGATCAAACACTGCCGATCGCTCTGTTCTCAGGGCTCCCTGAGCAGAGAGCTGCTGACTGTCATTTACTGCTGTCTGCTCTGCCCCACTTTGCTCACTGGAGTGCTGGGCTGTGAAGGGGGTGGGAGTGGCCAGCTCAGGCTCTCAGCAGCTTGCTGAGAGCCTGAGCCGGGCGCCAGTCCAGGCATCTGGGCGGATTGCGAATTCATTGTTGCGATCTTGCCCTAATCTAATGGCACAAGAAAAAATTATTGAACACATGAAGAAAGGGAGGTGCAAAAAAGGCATGGCAAGCCAAGACACCAGCTGATATCTATCAGTAATTAGAAAGCAATCCTGCCCCTGGTCAGTGCAAATTAATATCAGCTGATTCAGTCTCAACTGATACCCTATAAAAAGGTGTCTTATTACCAAGGTGTCACAAAAGAAACATCTCATTATGTGTAAACGCAAAGAGCTCTCTCAAGACCATCGCAACTTTGTTGTTGCAAAACATACCGATTGCATTGGTTACAGAAGGATTTCTAAACTTCTGAATGTTCCAGTGAGCACTGTTGGGGTCATAACCTGAAAATGAAAACATAATTTCACCATAAACCGGCCATGACCAGGTGCCTCTTGCAAGATTTCCGATAGAGAAGTGAAAATAATTATCAGAAGAGTTTCATAAAAGACCACATAGAATACTTTTTTCCAGCAAGAACCCATCTAAGTAACAGACAGCAAAGATTTGTGAAAGACCGAAGTTGTCAAACATGAGAAGGTAAGTAAAACCTTGGACAGAGGGATGGCTGTGGACGTGGTATACTTGGATTTTGCAAAAGTGTTTAGCCGTGTGTGGGGAACTGTGTCAACGTGTAAGGTAAAGTCTACAGGTCTGGAAAAATTCATTTGTAAATGAATACAAAACTGTCTAAAAGATCGTATTCAGAGAGTAGTGGTTAATGATTCATACTCTGAATGGTCTAAGGTTATCAGTGGTGTACCCCAAGATTCAGTGTTGGGACCCTTACTAAATTTTTTTTATAAAAGTACCATTTCAGTCTTTGCAGATGACACCAAGCTATGCAGTGGCATAACGTCCCTACATGATGTCTCCAACTTACAAGCCGACCTCTATGCACTGTTTAATTGGGAAACTATGTGGCAAATGAGGTTTAATATTGCTAAATGTAAAGTTATGCACTTGGTGGCTAAGATTATGCATGCATCATACATACTAGGGGGAGTACAGCTGGGGGAATCAATGGTGAAGGATCTGGGTGTTTTGGTAGATCACAAGCTTAATAGCATGCAATGCCAAGCTGCGGTTTCCAAAGCAAGCAAAGTCCTTTCTTGTATTAAGAGGTATCGACTCCAGAGAGAAAGATATATAATCTTGCCCCTTTACAAATCATTAGTAAGACCTCATCTGGAATATGCAGTTCAGTTTTGGGCACCAGTTCACAAAAAAGGATATCGGAACTGGAGAAGGTGCAGAAAAGAGCAACCAAACTCATAAGATGCATGGAAGAGCTCAGCTATGAGGAAAGATTAGAGGAACAGAATTAATTTTCTCTTGAAAAGAGGAGATTAAGGGGGATATGATCAACATACGTATAAATACATAAGTGGTCCATATAGTGAACTTGGTGTTGAGTTATTAACTTTAAGGTCATCACAGAGGACAAGGTTTCCTCACAGTACGAGCTGTGAAAATGTGGAATAGACTCCCTCAAGAGATGGTTCTGGTCAGCTCAAAGATTGCTTTAAAAAAGGACTCAACTGTGGGTATAGGATTGTGTATATGGGATTGTATTTGTTTTCCCCTGTTATAGGTTGAACTGACTATTTAACAAGAGTTGTCCAAGAGCCAAGGACCACTTGTGGAGAGCTTCAGAAAGAACTGGAATTAGCAGGTACAATTGTTTCAAAGAAAACAAGTAATTAGGGCCGAAACTAATCGATTATGAAAATAGTTGTCAGCTATTTTCATAATCGGTCAGCCGATTAGTTGGCCTGCATACAGAATGAATTATTTGTTTACATATCAGGAAATACAGTGCAGCACACATACAGCTCTGTACACCGTCCATACATGTCAGTAAGTGCCTGTGAACTTGTGAATGTGTGAGGAGCAATGCCTCATGGGACATATAGTCCTGGGCAGGAAGTGAGTGGTTCTAAAAGTAGATTTTTTTTTTTACCTTGCTATAGGGGTGATCTATACTATACTATACTATACACTGTCTGAAAATTTCTTTGACCAAGAAGTTTTCTTTTCTGCTTCTTTGAATTTTCCCGTCACTCTGGTCGAAAACTAACATTGATTTGACCCCACTAACGATTAGAAAATCGAACAAACCTTCCTAAAATGAAATTTTTTTGGAAGGAAGACACTGTTTTTGTATGGCCAGCATAAATGACAGCAGGCACAGGGAGCTTTTATCAAGCCACCTACCTATGACAAGGGAGTCTGTCATACATAATATATTACAGTTCTCTCTGAATATCTGCAAAACAGTCTTTCATTTATTTTTTCTTTAAATAAAAAATGTGATCTCGGAGTCTGATGATATATACCAGATTCTACCTCTAATAGTATATACAGTATATCTCTTCTGTCTGTTATTCTCAGAGTGGATTGGAGATTTTGCGTCCTAACCAGAAAGTTGTTTATTTATATTTACCACTGCATAGAGATATTTAAGAATGAATTGCCTTTTTTTTTTTAAACTTTACATATTAACTAAATTATACACCACACTTTTTTTAAGGTTATTATCCGATTAATCGAAACAATAATCGGCCAACTAATCGATTATGAAAATAATCATTAGTTGTGCAAGTAATGCACTCAACAGCCATGGCATGTATGCACGCTCACCATGCAAGACTCCATTACTGAAGAATAATGATGTTGAAGCTGGTTAAAAGCTTGCTGCGCAACATTTAGACAAGCCTGTGAAATACTGGGAAAATAGTCTGGTCAGATGAGACCAAAATTGAATTCTTTGGATGCCATAATGAAGTGGTTCTCAACCTAAGTCCTAAAGTACCCCCAACAGGCCATGTTTTGGGAATTTCTCTTAGATAGCCATTGACTATGATTTAAAGCACATGTGCAAGATAAAGGAAAACTTGCAAACATGGCCTGTTGGGGGTACTTGAGGTCTGAGGTTGAGAACCACTGCCATTCATATCATTGACGGAAGGATGAATGGAAAAATGTACCAAGACATTCTTGATAAAAATCTGCTGCCAATCTACCAGGATGATGAGGGTGGACATTTCAGCAAGACAATGATCCCAAACACAAAGCCAAGGAAACTCTCAATTGGTTTCAAAGAAAGAAAATAAAGCTGCTAGAATGGCCCAGCCAATCCCCTGACTTCAATTCAATAGAAAATCTATGGAAAGAACTAAAGATCAGAGTTCATAGAAGAGGCCCACGTGATATGGAAATATTGAAATTAATATTTATATCAATGAACTTCAAGGGAACCGTTGTGAGGACCTTCTAATTAAATTACCATCCCCCATTTTATGTATGTATGTGTGTGTGTGTGTGTGTATATATATATATATATATATATATATATATATATATATATATAATGTGTGTGTGTGTGTGTGTGTGTATCTGTGTGTCTATATATACTGTATGATATTTTGGGGTTTATTCATAAGAGGTGGGCCTAGTTACTGTTTTCTTGTATCTCAAAAGACAAACGTCTTTTGTCTGTTGTCTGCAGAGTGAATAAGTTACACTTTTGTCATTGGGGTGAGGAGCTGACATTGTGTCTCCAGCTGATCATAAGTCCTTGAAATGCTAATTTAGGCTAAGATCAAAGCGGGCTGACTCTTTTAAATCAAGAGATAGACTTAACGAAGGTAATCATGTTTCAGACGGAGAGGCACCGAAGACCGTCTAATGCTTATGTGAGAAGCATGATGACCAACTAGACTTGAAATTACCGCCAATCAGAAACTGATGAAACTCTGGACCAATGACAGGGTTCCGGGGGGGGGGGGGTAGAACCTGGATTGGTGGGAGTAGGGGCAGAGGGGAGTATAAAAGCAGTACAGAGAGCTACTCACCCTCTCTTTCTCTTGGTGTGTCCCCCGAGGCAAGCATGGTCACGTAAGGGCCGTCTATGTAATGTATCTGTATTATCTTATTTCTCTTTTCTTTAACTTTTTCTATCCTAGGATTTGCCTTAATACCTTGATAGCATGTGTATGTCAATTGTAACCATATCTCCTTTTTGCATTAATTATCTTTGTAGATTGGCAGCACTGTATTTGTAACATCACTATGTTATATATGGTAATATCCGATTATTCTAACTTTTCTTTTCTGTATAAATAAATTTGATCTTTGTATTTTAGCACCATTATCATTCCTTATTGATTTCATGGGTTATAGCTGCAACCGTATTGGTTGATTCATATATAGATAAAAGGTTTTGCTCACTTATACGCTTAATGATACATAACATAAGTGAGGTAGGTAAAAAATTGCCATAACAGATGGTGCCAGTGTGTGAGAAAGGTTAATGCTTGGGTGATTGTGATTTTGTGTGTGGAAGACAGAGCTGAACCAGACAAGTCAAACTCCAAAAACGGTAAGCACTTTTATGTCCTTGTTTGTATGTCTGTCGTCCCTATCTGAACACCCAAACTAGCTGTCATGGTTATGCAATAGAGTTGTCTGCTTACCTGTCTCCATGTGTTCATCTCTAGAGACCAGCCGACCCTCACCTGACTGCTTTTATAATCCCTCCTCTGGCATGGCCTCACCCTAGCTCCTATCAGGGAACTCTATATTAACCTGTGCACTGCAGGCCAACCCTGCTGATCAACCTTTGTGTGTTTGGGTTTCTGTTACCTGCCGTGTGCTCATCTGTTGTTCTGTTACCGACTTTGGCGCGTCCCTGACTATCCCTGTTTGCCTTTGACCCTGACCTTCTGTCTTATCCCTGATTATCCCTAGTTGCCTGTGACCCTGAACCTTTGGCGTGAACTCTGCTGTCCCTGTCTGCTTGTGGCCCTGACCTTAGCTTATCCCTCACTATCCCTATCCTCCTTTTGCCTACTGTGGGTGTGAGCTGGGGGACCCTGGGGGTTGCGACCTGGAGCCAGTTGCAGCCCAGTCCATCCTCACCACTAGAGGCTCTGGTGAACACCAGCTGGCTCTTAGACTCCGCGCCCCAGGGAATCTTACGCTCTAACCCCGGTAGGATCCGTCTTGGTGTCCGGCGGCCCTGCCTTCCTTATCACCTTGACTCCCGTCCGCTGCAGTCAGCCATAGGGTCCACTACCTTGCGGCGCACTCCTGATCCCTACAGTGTGCATCTGTCACCTAGCCTCAAGGTGACCTGACACTAGCAAGCTTCTTCGAACATTATTTTTATTATTTTGTGCTAATCATTCTTGAGATAACAGAAGTAATAGCAATTCTTTAACCACTTCAGCCCTGAAAGATTAGGCCGCTCAATGACCAGAGCACTTTTTACAATTTGGCACTACGCTGCTTTAACTGGTAATTGCGCGGTCATGCAATGTTGTACCCAAACAAAATTTGCATTCTTTTTTTTTTTCCACAAATAGAGCTTTCTTTTGAAGGTATTTGATTGCCTCTGCGATTTAAATTTTTTGCGATATAAACGGAAAATAACAAATTTTGAAAAAATTATATATTTTCTACTTTTTGTTAGAAAAATCCAATAAACTCAATTTTAGTCATACATTTAGGCCAAAATGTATTCAGCCACATGTCTTTGGTAAAAACTATTTCAATAAGCGTATATTTTTTTTTAACAAAAGGAATGTTTATTGAAAAAATAAGACATTATACATGAGAACAGTGTATTGACATCACAAAAGGCAATGTCTCAACAGTGCTGTTAAAGTCAGTTATAACTCATTAGATCCATTTGAGTTGGAATAAGTTTTCACATTTTAATCCTAAATGAGCACGAATTACATTAACTCGGCCTCCTAAATCCGTCATCAGTGGAAGACACTTGACATATTAAGGCGAAAGTACTTCTTATAGGAGCTTTATTTCCACAACTAAATGATATGAAAAGAAAAGGGGGAAGAGGGCAATAAGCGTATATATTTATTGGTTTGCGCAAAAGTTATAGCGTCTACAAACTATGGTACATTTTCTGGCATTTATGCAGCTTTTAGTTTTACTGCCTATCATTTCTTGAGGTGCTAAAATGGCAGGGCAGTACAGCCCCCCCCCCCCCCAATGACCTCATTTTGGAAAGTAGACACCCCAAGGATATAGCTGAGAGGCTTGTTGAGCCTATTGAATATTTTATTTTTTTGTCACGAGTAATTGAAAAATTACAAAAATTAAATAAATTACACAAAGTTGTCACTAAATTATATATTTCTCACACATGCCATGGTTATATGTGGAATTACACCCCAAAATACATTCTGCTGCTTCTCCTTAGTATGGGGATACCACATGCGAGATTTTTCGGGGTCATGTACACGGCTATGCTCACAATCAGGCTTTCTAAGGGCATAAAATGGTGATTTTACTCCTCACTACCTATCACAGTTACGGAGGTCCTGAAATGTCCAGATAGCACAACCCCCCTGTTGTAATTTGTTGGCCAATTTATGTAGGATATTGTATTAAATTAACATATTGACCAGAAATTCAGTTTTTGTCCAAGCCAACTGAATTTAAACAGATCAAAGGGACAGCTGAAGACCCTTTGATGTGTAAATCTTATGCAAGTCTACCTAGGTGTGTGAGGTATGGCCTTTTAACCTAATTGAACATTTCAAAGGATACATTGTTATAACTTAAGGATAATGCAGGACCATAGAAGAAGTATTTATTGATGGTAATTAGACTTGAGGGGGTATTCATGGTAAACATTTGGTTAACTTAGCAGAAACCCCCCCCCAGTGTCAGACCAGTATTTGAGAGGACATTCAGGCTGGCATTCAGTCTAGTCTAATCTACTCAGAGGGTGTGTGGTTATGAAGACACCAAGGTCTAGAAAATATGGGGCTCTAGATATTTACTAGCCTTATCATAATTATACTCTGTTGGATTTTATCATCTATTGCAAGACTTTGTTCTGTGTTAGTCAATAAAGTGCCTCTCTCTGGAAGAATTGGGTTGCTGCGGAGGAGTACTTTTTAATAACTATTTACTAATCATCTACCAGTAACATATATCACTACACCCCCCCCCCCTCCCAAATGACCCTTGGAAAGTAGACACCCCAAGGTATTTGCTAAGAGGCATGGTGAGTATTTTGCAGCTCATTTGTTTTTGAAAATGAAAAAAGAAAAGAAAAAAAATATTTTTTTTCAATTTTTAAAACTTTGTGACAAAAAGCGAGATCTGAAAAATACTCAACATGCCTCTCAGCAAATAGCTTGGGGTGACTACTTTCCAAAATGGGGTCATTTTGGGGGGGGGGGGTTGTGCTATCTGGGCATTTTATGGCCTCCGAAATTGTGATAGGCAGTGAGGAGTGAAATCCAAAAATTTACGCCCTTAGAAATACTTTACGTGGGGTCCTGTACGCGGTTAGGCTCCCAAAAAGTCTCACACATGTGGTATCCCCATACTCGGGAGAAGCAACAGAATGTGTTTTGGGGTGCAATTTCACATTGTTTCACATTGCAGTCTCACACATGTTTGAGCAATATATCATAAAATACATTTTCCCGAAACTTGTAGCAAAATATAAAATATTCCATGGACTCAACATGCCTATCAGCAAATAGCTTATAATGAATGCCCTCGATCTGATACCTCACATGCATGGTGCAGTTGCTGTTTACATATGACACCAGACCGACGCTTGCGTTCGCCTTTGCATGTAAGCACAGGGAGACAGGGGTGCTTTTTATTAACTGTTCCTTTAATTTTTATTTTTTTTAATCATTTTTATTGTTCTCTCAGGGAATGTAAATATCCCCTATGATGGCAATAGTTAGTGACAGGCAGTGATGTAAGTAACTGGGTTAAAATAAACTGAGTTACCTAATGCAGTTACTTTAGAGGGTAACAAATAATCTAACTGATTACTTTTCCCCTCATGGTAACTCAGTTCCCATTACTTTGGCTTAGTTACCCCAATTACATCTACCGCCACTAGATGGCAGTAGTGTAATTCCGGTGTCCTGCTGAAAAAGTTCCCCCGCCGGATAAGGACCCCCTGTACTGCGCAGGCGCAGGGCTTGCGCAGTATGAAGGACTACGGAGCTTCCGAAAATTGCCGAACCTAAACAGATCTGAGTGAACTCTACACCGCGCAGGTGCAGTTAACATGTAATTGTACAGGGCGAGGCCGCACGATCCTGATGCTCGTGCTACTCTGCAAGGGTCGTCTATCGTGTAGGTAAGGGGCGGGTCTAGTATTACTGTAACCAAGGGGCGCATTTATTATTTTTCTATATCTATATTTTTTATATCGAGCGCTGCCCATTAATTTAACATTCGCCCTCTTCTGTAGCCATCCGCCCCTTACACAATATAATAATAGACCCGCCACTTGCTTACACGCTATAACAGATCTGCCCCTTTGTTAGAGTAATAATAGAGCAGCCCCTTGGTTACATGATATATAACAATAATAATAAATGCGCCCCTTGGTTACAGTAATACTAGACCCGCCCCTTAGTTACACGTATAGAATATTTAAAAAAAAAGTCAGTTACTTTGCTGTGTAACTAATTACTTTTCCAATGTAGTAACTGAGTTACTAACGCAATTACTTTTTGGGAGAAGTAATTTGTAACTTAACTAATTACTTTTTTAAAGTAAGATGACAAACCCTGGTGACAGGTACTCTTTTTTTTTTTTGAAAAAACTGGGGTCTATTAGACCCTAGATCTCGCCTCTGCCCTCAAAGCATCTGACCACACCAAGATCGGTTGTGATAAAATGCTTTGCCAATTTCACAATGGCGGTGTTTGTATCCCGCAAAACCTAAGTCATGAAATGCTCAGAGCTTTCGGTTTTTTAGGCCATAGATATGATTGGAGCCATTCTAGTCTCTCATCAGCTCTATGGTCAGCTGGTGGAACCACCCGCTGCATTCTCGGCTTCCCTGTTGGGACAGGAGAGCCAGAGAAAACCATGGAAGACGGTGGGGGGGGGGGGGAGTTCCCTTCCACTGCTTGTAAAAGCAGTCTAGAGGCTAAATGGCCGCTAGGATTGCTTTTACTGAAAGCCGACTGCTGGCTGAAAAGAGTGATACCTAAACCTGCAGGCATCATACTGGTATAACCACTCAAAGTCCAGCAACATACCAGTACGTTGCTGGTCCTTGTTGTGCATACATTGTAATGTTCTTTTTTCATGCAGCCTGTGGGCTGAACGAAAAAAAGAAATTGATCGGGGGGTATGCCCACCATTAAAATACCTCCCTTCATCCACCCACTTCTAATAATGGGCATATATGCACCATTTTTTTTTAACTGTGGTGGGGACATCACCTCCTACAGCACTGGAGTTGCCGATTTACGTATCGTGGGTGCAAACGCTGTTGCTGTCAAGATAAATAAATCCGTGCTGCAGCTGAATGGCGTACCTGCTAAGCAAATGATGGTTAACAATAAAACATAGTAAAAATAAAAAAATTTTTTAACGCAATCTGTGCCTAAAAAATATATGCCAAAGCATGGGGGCAATCCGCCCCTAATGTTAGGGGCAAATAGCTCCTCCACCCCACCCCCATGCTTCGGCATATATGCTCTTTTTTTTTTTTTTTTAACTGTGGTGGTGAAATCACCTCCGGCAGCGCTGGAGTCACGACTTTACGCATCGTGGGAGCAAACGCTGTTGCTGTCAGAATGAATAAACCCGTGCTGCAGCTGAATGGCGTACCTGCTAAGCAAATGATGGTTAACAATAAAACAAAGTAACATTACAGTATAACATACCATACCTGCAAAGCAAATACTATAAAACCATAGTAAAAATAAAACTGAGAGAACAATAGTGAGCGAATAATAGAGCGGACAGTAGAGAGCGAACATAAGCGAGAGAGAAGAAAAATAAAACAAACTATTTTTGTCTTTTTTATTTTATATATTTTTTGTGTGTTTTTTTTTTTTTTCACTTTTATAAAAACTAAACTGAACTTGCAGATTTGGGTCTCTCAAAATGTAATGGCCATCACAACTTTCGATGCCCTGTGTTAGTGTGTGGTAGCGTTTGAAACAGTCACTGATGCAGAGACCAGGTTGGTCAGCACAGGAGGGACAATAAAAGTGGGTGTCACGGCTAAATCCGCGTTTTCTGCAGACATGACGTTCTTTGGGGTGTTCTTTGGGTAGGGGTACCAGGGAGGACAAAAGGAAAATGCCTTTCATACAGCCAGCTCACTGCATTTGCATTGCGAAGGTGGGCTATAGCACCGCCTGGAAACAGAAGGGCTGTGATCTCTTCCTAGAATTTGAGGAAGGATCCAGTCCATCCTGAAGCTTTGTATAGCACAAAAGTGTTCAGCAGAGCCAATTGAAATAAGTATACAGACACTTTTTTGTACCAGCGTCTGGCCTTACGGGCAATTAGGTATGGCGCCAACAACTGGTTGTTGAGGTCCACCCCTCCCATATTAAGGTTGTATTCGTGGACACAGGGGTTTCTTCACAACACCAGTCGCCGTAGAAATTTGGCCTGTCATATGTGCGTGAAGGGAGGACAGAACGAAATATTCCGTGAATCCCTCCACTTCACTGCTAACAAATTATTACACTTCAAGCAGGCTCTCTTCCCCGTCTAAGTAAGGATTCTACAAGCCGCAATTAGATCGCACCGTGCCACATGCGCCAATTCCATAATCAATAAGGTGACTTAAAAGTGGCACGCTCGTGTAATAATTGTCTACGTACAAGTGGTACCCTTTTCCGAATAAGGGTGACACCAAGTCCCACACAATCTTACCAGAGCTCCCTATGTAGTCTGGGCAGTTCTCCAGCTCTACGTGACTATCTTAAAACTATATATATAGCCTGTTGCCCTGTCACAGAGCTTACACATCTTGACCCCATATCTGGCACGCTTGCTGGGAAGATACTGTTTGATAGACAAGTGGCCAGAAAACTTAATCAGGGACTCATTAACGCAGACAAATTGATCAGGAGTAAGGATGAGCTCCGGCGTGTTCGCATAAGGCACGTGCAGAGCCCGCCAGGAAGTCGGCACTGCAGAGCGCTAATCGCAGGCAGTGAGACATTTTCCCGATGCCTGTGATTAGCGCAGTGCAGTGCCGACATCCTGGCGGGCTCTGCACGTGCCTTATGCGAACACGCCAGAGCTCATCCGTAATCGGGAGTAAACAAGGCTGCAAACTCTTGGTTGAAGTGGTTTACGAGGGGCCCAATTTTGTACAGCCGATCAAATCCAGGGTCACTCCGAGGACGACAGAGTTCATTATCATTGAAGTGCATTAACCCGCAAGATCTGCTCGTATCGTGTCCTGGTCATGAAGGCAGAGAACACGGGCATATGGTAAAATTGGGTCAGTGGACCAATATGACCGCAACTCACTCTTTAGTTATGCCCATGAGGAGGGATATGCCCAAGAAGGTCATACATTTGGAGACCGTAATAGGTCTCCAATCTCTGGCAAGGGTCAACTTGGGGTTAGCAGCGATGAATTGACCAGCATACAAACTGCTTTGGTCCAGAATAGATCTATAGAGATCTTCCATGAAAAAAGGCGAATACAAATCAAGTGACGTAAAATCAACTGTTTCCACCTGAATTCCGGGTTGGCCAGTGAATGGGGGAAGTATGGGTGCTGCAGAAGTGGTGGGTTCCCAATTAAGATTAGCAAATGCAGCAGGAAGGGCATTATGGGCTCAGAGGTCCTGTGTTTGTCTTCTTGGTGGCAGTGGGACACAACTTGTGCTAGCCACCTCGCCAGCTTGAACTGCACTTATGGGACTCGCCACATCACCAAGTGTTACTGCAGTGCTGGATGTACGACCAGGATGTACTAGGCCGCAGGTGCTTTCCAGTTCACCAGAAGGATGAGCAGCACTCGTACTGGCTCGTTGCTCCATATGAGAGCCCTGCGGTTCTTGCATCTCATCGACAGCAGAAAAAACGGGGTCAGGTACACCTGACCTTGGCAGGGACCACAACTCCATCGTCAGAGCTATCTGTCAGGGTGCCGCTGCTGTCTAACGGTTCGTATTCTGAATCTGACAGTTGAGTGACTTCCTCTTCGCTATCTGTCATGCTCAGAAACGTGTAGCCCTCTTCACTACTGTACCTTCGATTTGACATTTTGGTCTCTAAATTTACTGGTACAGTAGTGAGACTCGCAGGAAAAAAAGCTCCTGACTGTCACGACTGCTTCAAACGCTACAAAAAAAACTGTTAGCGTTTGCAGGGATCAGGCCTGACTCGGCGAACACTGCAGTTGTGTGTTGTGTTTTTGTAAGTAACAGTGATTGATTGATACTGCACTTGGGTGGGCTGGGCTGGGTGGACAGGCTAAACGCAGGTGCTAGCAGGATTCTGTGCTGATCCCGCTAACACTGCGTTTTTGGGAACCCTAAACTGCTGGGGATGCTAGTATAGATCAGATCAGATATCGATCTATACTACTAAGGGAGGTGTATGGTGCGTGCATGGGTGTTAAGGCTACTGGCACTAATCTGATGCTGCCTGGGGCGACGCAGACCTTATCTCACACTAAAACCTAACTGATATCACCCGCCGGGTGATCAGGGGGTTAAACTTTTATTTAGGTAATGCATGGCAGGTTCCCTGACGCTATAAGAAATAAACTAGCTAACCAGCGTCACCCGTGACACTAATACAGTGATCACTGGTGACAGGGTGATCAAGGGGTTAAACCTTTATTAGGGGGGTCAAAAGACCTATCTGGGCCTACACTAAGTACCCTAACATTGATTTTTGTCAGAAAAAGAGGGCAGGAAGGAAGGCCGACCTGACGGATTATCTCGGTACCTGAACAAAATGTGACCTAAATGCTAGCATTTAGGTCACATTTTGTTCAGGTACCGAGATAATCCGTCAGGTTGGCCTTCCTTCCTGCCCTCTTTTTCTACATAAACTTTATAGGATGAGGTACCCCCCATAGCTCTGTTACATAGTTGATTTTTGTCACGAATGACCAGTACAGTGATCAAAAAAAAATATGAACACTGCACTGGGTGACACAGTGACAGGGGGTGAAGGGGTTAACTGGGGGGAGTGATCCGGGGGTGGCAAGTGTACCTACGTGAACTGGTGTCAGTGTAGTGTTGGTGCACTTACTCTGAGATGTCTTCTCTCCTCTCTCTGGAACGAAAAGATTTCCACGAGGAGAGATGACATCACTTCCCCTGCTGTGTTTACACTTACACATGCAGGGGAAGGATCTCATTCGCCAGGAGCGATTACCAGGCCAGATACCATGGGCCTGGGGATTGATTGGTTCTGGATTCAAAGCCAATCATCGCGGCCACTAAGGGGGGCGATGCTTCACGCAGCCGGGCAAACCTCCAGCAGTATGACTGTGGTGGCTGGTCTGGAACCGGTTAAGCATTTCTTTTAGAATACTTCAGAGAAAATTGAGTACTGTCCGTGATACTTTTTTTATGATACAAAGAGAATACTTCAGAAAAGTCCACAGGGGGATTGAACTATTATTGAGTTTGGGAAATCTCCAGGCTAAATTTTTGAAGGACTATAGTCAGGACAGGGAAAATATTGTTCTGACAAGTAGTGAAAAAAAAGCAGCAATGGTGACAGGGGCGGTACCTGTCAACCCAAATCCTGGCCCTGTGGTACAGTCACCACGGAAAGATGATACGGACGAATGAAAGACATGCTTGGAGTGCATGGATGGTAGAATACATAAATAGAACTGATGATGTTAATATTTTTACGTTGAGAGTTAAGGAAAAAACACACCAAATGATGCTGAGGAGTAGAGACAAGCAGAGACAGCCAGTAGACCCACACTCCCAGATTAGTGACAGTGATGAACAAGGGGATGATGAGGAATTGTCAGGATTGTGGCCTTATGCGATCGCTTGGTCCTGGTTGGCAAAATACTCAGAAGCTGATAGAAATTGTCATCTATCAGCAGATGACAAAAAGGGGAAGCCACAATTTGCTGCCAAGTTTGACACCCCATTTAAAACTCTGAATTGGGGAAAAACTCTTCGTGAAGCATTGAAACAAAAGGAAAGAGCGCAGCAAGCCAGGGGAAGGGAATGCTGGAATCAAGGGAGAAAAGTCTCCCCAGTTCCAGAGACCATATACTATCAAAAGGGACACTTTCTTCCCCTCTGATGGAAGAACCTCCCGAAATATAGTAATCCTCCATTAACTGGCTGCGAGCCAGAATTTTCCCCTAGCAGTTAACAAGCAATTCCGCTGCTGTAAGCAATACTGGCAGTTCTGCTACGGAGTACACTGCCTATGTACCTTTACACCCCCAAGTAACTAACACCCCACAGCAAGGACCCGTGTGGTGTCACTCTAATGGGGAAAGGATATCACCCAATATGGGCACATCTGTGTACCATGGGATTGTTAATGCCACCCTTCAGGGCACTTTGCAGTTGGATAAAGTGCCCCCACCTGGCAGCAACAATCTTCCCCAGTCTTATTGGGATTTTGTGACAGAATCCCAAAAGACCAATCAACAACTGATATCTTTTTCAGACGACATATCTGTCTATCCTGTAAGAGAACAGGTGGTTTATGATAACAGTGGGAGATCTACTGGAAAGATGACATAAAACGAGCCGTGGACTCCCTCTGAGATAAAGGGATTTCTGAGTGTTATACCCCATCCAAGGACAGATCCCATTACATTTGCCAAAGTGCTGCTGGACATCCAGGCAAGCTACAATGCAAACTGGGGTAATATGCTTCAAGTAATGAAAAGGGTTTCAAAAGGGAAACCGGTTTGCTTCAACTGCCATAAACCCAGACACTTCAAGAAGGAATGTAGAGCTCCAAGACAAAGTAGGCCACCATGAAATGTGATCTCGACAAAAGAGCAAGGTAGTGCTTATATACAAATGCAATTAAATAATAATGTACTCCAAGCATGCATTAAATAATAATGTACTCCAAGCATGCGTATATTTTCTTTTGTTATCAAAGTCTGCTCTAATCATTCTTGAGATAACAAAAGTAATAGCCCTACTTTAGGCAATTTTTTTTAGAATACTTCTGAAAAGTCCACGGGGAGGATTGAACAAAAGAGTTTAGGCTGACTTGAGTGATTTTATTGTCAAGAACAGGGAAAATATTGTTCTAACAAGTAGTGAAAAGCAGCAATGGTGACAGGGGTGGTACCTGTCAACCCAATCACGGTCCAGAGGGTCGCTACTTCTGGAGGCGCAACCTATAAAAGGTTGAGAAAGCAGGTCAGGGTTCAAGTGTTCGTAAGGATGGGTAAATATGGGCCGTGGGTGGTAAAATATATTTGTGATTGGGATTGTTGGACGGGGAAGAGGTTTTCGAAGAAAGATACATTTAAACTTAACTGCTTTGCGACCGCCGGCTGTCAATTGACGGCTAGGCGGTAAGCTCTCGTGGCGGGAGGGCGTCATTTGACATCCTCCCCTTCCCGGCCCTCCAGGGAGCGCACGCACCCGCCATGTCACTGGGCACCCGATGCGCGTGCCCGGCAGCCGCGATGTCCGCCGGGCACCTGCGATTGCCCGGTAACACAGCAGGACTGTGGATCTGTGTATGTAAACACACAGATCCACGGTCCTGTCAGAGGAGAGGAGACCGATGGTGTGTTCTTAGTACAGAGAAACACCGATCGGTCTCCTCCCCTTGTGAGTCCCCTCCCCCTACAGTTAGAATCACTCCCAGTGAACATATTAACCCCTTCAGCGCCCCCTAGTGTTAACCCCTTCCCTGCCAATCACATTTATACAGTAATCAATGCATTTTTATAGCACAGATGGCTGTATAAATGTGAATGGTCCCAAAAATGTGTCAAAAGTGTCCGATATGTCTGCCGCAATATCGCAGTGATGATAAAAATCACAGATCGCCGCCATTACTAGTTAAAAAAATTATAAAAATACTATAAATCTATCCTCTATGTTGTAGGCGCTATAACTTTTTTGCAAACCAATCAATATACGCTTATTGCGATTTTTTTTTTTTTACCAAAAATATGTAGAAGAATACGTATCGGTCTAAACTGAGGAAAAAAAATGTTTTTTTATATATTTTTTGGGGGTATTTATTATAGCAAAAAGTAAAAAATTTTTTTTTTTTTTAAACTTGTCACTATTCTTTTGTTTATAGCGCAAAAAATTTAAACTGCAGAGGTGATCAAATACCACCAAAAGAAAGCTCTATTTGTTAGTTTTGTATGAGCGCCAATTGTCATTCAAAGTGCGACAGCGCTAAAAGCTGAAAAATGGCTTGGGCAGGAAGGGGGTGAAAATGCACCGTATTGAGATGGTTAAAGTATGGGAAGATCTGTACCGTGCTCACCACAAAAAGATGACACGGCCATATGAAAAAGATACTTGGAGCATATGGATGCTTGAGTCAGTGAATAAGACAGAGGAAATTTATGTTTTTAATATGGGATTTAAGGAGAAATCATTCCAAACAAAGAAACAATATTGGGATAATCAGGGAGACTAGGAGCAATTGTCAGGATGTGGGCCTTTAGTTGCCCAGACCTTGTCAGCAAAGTGCTCAGGGGCTGCTGATACCCCAGTAAAATGTGACAGGGGGATTGGGAGGTACAGGAAGAGGCTGTACCATCAAGAAGGTAAGAGCTCTTTAAAAATTGCCCCTATATTTTATAAGCCGGAGGTAAAAACTTCTAATCTGGAAAAAGCCATCCCACTTTCTCAGTCATCTAAAATAAAGCCTGTCATTAAAAAATGCTGTACCACTTTAGATAAGATAAAATGCCACTTATGTGGTTTATTTGGTCACATCGTGAGATTCCGTTTATCAGTTCCAGTGAAAAAGTCGGTAAACATAATCCATACAGGACCACAAGATGTGATTATGAAGTTTAGTGCGCTTTGCAAAGTGGCCTAGGTGTATGAAGTATGAACCGCTTACATCATGGGTCCCATTCCAAAATCCTGAGAATGCATCCATACAGGCTGAGAAGGGGCTAATGAAATGAGATGAATCTCTGAAAGAATTTCAACCTTCCCAAACAGATGTTATGGGTTTAAGAAGTACAGGTTATTATAGAAAACATGATATGTGTGATGTTTAGAGTATGTCTTTAACCTAGCTAATTGTGTGAGTGTGTGTATGGGAATATATGTTGTGTCGTCTAACTCTGAGGTCTGCTATCTCAACTGCTGAGAATCTACCCAAATGACCCCCCTTCTTTCTGACCAGGTCGGTGAGAGTGTAAAGCGAACTGTATTAACATGCAAATTACCTGGGCCAAGATAAACATCTGTAATAGTGAATTGAAATCTGAATTTACTAAAATGTGTTTTCCAGAGAGAATGTTCTGGAGAGGTTCTTTGTGGTGAGGTATTATGAGTTGTAGATAAATGGTACCGCTAAAATGTTTATTACATGTTGCTAATTTTTTTTCACACCATGGTGAATACATTTTTGGGGGGGGAAATGAATGGTATACCATAAAACAAATCCACGTGGACGAGTAATTAAAGTTGAGCTCAACAATTTTTGGTATTTTTAAAAGTGCACTGTTCCAAAACAAATAAAGACTTTCTTTATGGAATGTTTTTTCATATGCTAATGTCTTGTTACAGGTATATAACCATTGGTTTATTTTGTTTATTACTAAAATAGTATTAGTGTTTTATCCCTCAGATTCGATAATTGGGTTTCATGGCTTTCAGAACAAAAGGAAATCACAGCCTCCATAGACAACTTTATACAAGATTGTTGTTCTTTTTCCTGGTTTGTCGAGTTTCACATGTGAATGTTTTAGGTTTTCATCCCAAAGATCAGTGGCTATGCTGACTTTTGTGTAGACTGGTGCTTAAGACTGCTTAACCCCCCTGCCGTTATTGTAATTAGTTACACGCCCAGCCATACCTGGCTGTTCAAGCTCCACTCATTGCCTCAGGCTAAGGTATGTTAATGTCCCTAGCAGTCTGTGTGTGCCCAAGTGTATTTCAAGCCTGCTTCCTGCCCAGTGTTACCATGAAACTCTATTTGCTCCTAGAGTTTCCTGTTTGTCTGTTTTTACGTGGCTATTTGTTACCAATTGTCTGTGTCTTTGGGCGTATCTGTCACTAATACCTGTGTGTTTCAAGGCACACCGGTCAGCTCGAATTGTACCCCCTACTTTTCAGTGATCCTGGCTCCTCAGTGGTGCTAGAGATTTTTCTTTGCCTGTTGGCCAGTTGTGTCTGGTAGCCGCAGTTCCTGGAGCTGGATACACATCATGCAATTTTATATGTAGTATGAGGGCCTGCCTGATTGTATACAAGTTGAGAGTGTATAGGTCTGGCCTCGTATTGTATGGTTTTGGGCGAGTCTGGAGAAGAGTTGTACAAGAAGATTATGTGGGATGTTACCAGCTCTTGACTGTTCCAAGGGCCCTCACTTTCATTATATGTGTGGGCATGCTGTATTCTCCTCAGTTAATACCCATAGGCCCTAGACAACTAGTTAAGGTACACAAGAAGTCTGTGTCCTGCATGCCAGGAAGACCAGCGCCCCAGTGCTACTCTATGCCCCTGTCATTCATGCGAGTCCTGTCTGAAGAGTGTAGGTAGTTTATTTTGTATGGGTGAAGGATAGCCTTGTCTGATTACCGAATTGATAAAGGAGTGAAAAGGGGTGCATCCTCTAAAGACACGAGTGTACCTGTTGGCAGGTGGTTTTTAATCCGGGTATTCAGACTATTTCCCATACTTAGGATAAAGAGAGGCTTAATGGAGACTGCCTTTGGAGCTGGAGGTGGGGCACTGGGTACCTTAAAACACTATGGAGCTGGAGATACTCAGAATCACATTGGGAGGTCTTGTGCTATATATCAGGGAAGCGGTTAGGAAAGCCAACTTGCTCTCTCCAGCATCCAGGACCTCGGAGAAGTGACTGACTCTTTATCAGATGGACAATTTTCACTTTGCAAGGAAAGGCAGGTGGGGGTAGTATCCAGGTTGCCTATGAGGCGTAATAGATTGGTAGATGACTCAGTTCCAGGATTGTCAAAATCTAACTTGCACTGTTGTCTTCAGTGATGGAACATTGTGCAGTTATCACGGTCAATATGGGTACTATCCTATCAGACTCTACTGTGTTACACCCTGGAGTCCATCTTGTTCTGATGGTTTGAGTCTGGACAGCCTCAGATGACTGGTATTGATGAGTGCTGGAGAAAGAAGGTGTTGTGCTATGGGAAAAGGACAGAATCATGAGACCACAATGCTGGCACAGGAGGGGGTCGTGTCTAATGGATGCTGGGGTAGTGTCCCAACTGGTCCTAAACCAAGTCAAAAATAATTGAGACCAGGGTACTGGTATCACATGTCTAATGATGCACTGTTTTCAGCATTAGGTTAAGTTGTAATAGCTGCTGGGAATTATCTGATATGGAGCTGGCTGAGGTAACATTTTAGGTGGATGTGGGGTAGGATTCCCGAAATAAAAGTTTTTAGGGATCACCTAGTGGTGGACAGGGTAGGAGCTGGCTGGATATATTGGGGTGGGGAGTTCCAGAGGTTCTGGTGCAGTCCTGAGGTTGAGCATGGGAGGAGGTAACAAGGGAGCTGGAAATCAGGATGTCTTGGGAGGAGCGAAGTGGACGATTTGGGTGATCTCAAGATGAAAAGAGGTTAATCCAAATATATCAAACTAAGGTTTCTTAATGGGAAAAGTTCATTCAGGTACAGTCTTAGGGCCACAGCTTTAGTAAACTCCACCCTGTTGCTGTCCCAAAGTGGGTAACTATTAAGAGACCGATTAAGAGTCCGTAGAGTATTGTGGACATTTAAAAGAGGACCCTATTTTTTGTTGTTTTGGGGAGAAGCCTATAACAATGTGAGTAATAAAGTGCAGTCAGATAAAATCAACAAACAACTCTGCGCTTAGGGACAAGTAGTCTAAGGTATGCAGCCTTTCCAGAAAAAATTAACCCCCTAGGGGGCAATTTTAAATAATTTGTACAGGATAAGGAAAAATTGGCGCTTCCTATAAAGCCAGGTGCAGGGTGTTAAAATATACTTAACTTGGCCAGAAATTTAGTAAAGAGGGAAAATGGAAACACCTAATTACTAGCGGTGCCACCGTGTCCACCCCTTCTAGACAGTGTATGATAAACCCAAGGACTATATTTAAAATGGGTATGAGGAGAGGCAAACTCTTGGGGTATAGGTAACCTCCCCTAATTTCCCAGTCTCCAATAACACTAATGAGTGAGTACAAGTACACGTACAATAAAGAATGTGCTATGTGCAAAAAACATGTGCAAATAAATATGCAAATAAAATATACAATAAAGAAATAGTGCACGGGGGGAAGAGAGGGACCGGCTATCCAAATAACCTAAATCCTCTGCCCTCCCGTCAGTTCCTATAACAATATCCGATAGGGATGATATACGACCTATATCAATAGATTGTTACCATAACATCCTAACTTAGGTGTATAGTGTTAGTGAAAAATATCACTCATAAAAATGACAACAGTGATACACAAATAAGTGACAGTATCAAACCAATAAAAGATGGCAATTAAATTAATGTATGTATATGAAGTGAAATTTAAATATATGCAAAAAAGTCTATATAAGTAAATAAGGCCCAAAAAACCGGCCCCAGGTGGGTAAAAAATGAGTCCAGTGACAAGAAAAACAAATATTAATAGCGCTGTATCAAGTGATCTTGCAGCAGTGGTTCAAACGGTGACTTTGTGCTCCAGCAGTAATGGTGACTTTGTGCTGCCCCCTTTTGGCTCCCTCACTCACCAGACTTGTATACCCCTGCAGGGGTGATCAGCTTATCGGATGTCTTTATTGGGCGCTCCTCTGGTCCCACACTGAAAGATATCCTCACCATACGGAACGATTATTCCCTCCAATGGATCCTCCCCAGCTGACCTTGTATGGTGTTAAAAAACTTCAGCAGATGGAAGGGGATAGCGTCCAGTGTCCCCCTGATGGTGTGGGGGATGAGCCTCACAAAGGGAGATAGGAGATCCCATGTGTGATACCAGGTGGTAGTATTTATTTAAAACAAATATCAATTATAAAAACAAAACAATAGTAAAAGCTAGGGTGTCTCACAGGATACTCCTAGTTCCACCACACACATTTGAAAGTTAGCAGGAAAAAAACGAAGGAATTAGGGTCGGTTTGCAGCTTGAGCTACAGCTGCGTACCAAGCCTCTAGTTCCTGCACCGGAAGTGACGTCAGCACGACTTACGCGTTTCATCGTCAGACGTTCTCAAAGGCGACGCCATCTTGCCACACCTCACGGTTTTTAAGGCAGCGGAGGTGCATGGTCCACTCGGGTATTAGCCAATAGGGGTCAAAATGCAGGATATCTCCGCCCAGAAGGGCGTGCATTAATTACCGCAGTATCCCTTTTCCATAGTGAAGGAAACCTTGAGAAGGCATGACTAGTGCCATACAAGGCGGGTAAAAAACCTTAATTGAAATGATGCAAGCTGGCTAGCCCGTGGTGGACTATATGGTCACGCATCTCCACTTGCCCTTTACAAAGGAGAGGCAAATAACAATTAATTTACACCATATGGACAAAAATGGCTAAATATTATCGTTAATAGTAAAAGGTAAAAATATAAAAAACACAGACTCCTAATAAACAATAACTAGTTGCACGGGTGAGCCTCTTATTTGAATATGGGCAGTCTCCGATTAATCAACTATAGTGGTGGCCGGGGGAATTACATCCGAGCCCGGAGATTAAATGGTACAGCAAACCCAGCTACTACCCTGCAAAACTATAGTATAATCATGACAATTGGGACAGGAATAGTTTGTAGGCATATATATATAAACATACAGTATCTCCTTGTATTACCAGAAGGGATTGTGTATATATATATATATATATGCAAAAGAAAAGAAAAGATTCTCCCTGGGAGGTGGGGTTTTTAGGCAGCAAAGGGTTTGGTAAAGGATTATTGTGTCGTACGACAAAGTGGATTTATTGAGAGACACAGTCCATCCAAATCAGTTTAGAAAATTTATTTATGTCTAAAAAAATCTTAATATAACAGTGGAGATATAAAACACAAACCCATACAGAGTGCATTAAAAGGCAGTACAGTACATATAGGTAAAACCAAATAGTTGAAAACTGATCCCCTAGCCGAAGAGATCAGTAGAGGGCGACAAAATAACTGACGCGTTTCGACCCGTTTTGTTTTGTGTGGGTCTTCTTCAGAGTTTTTTTTGTCTGTTGAGGTAAAAGACAACATAACAACATCTATTCATTTTTGTATAGAATATGTCGCACCTGTGTCTATATATGTAAACAGGCACAGGTGTGTGACTTAGATCAAATATAGTTACCAGTATGTGTGTAGTATGTCGAAAAGTCTTCTGTATGGGGATTAGTAAAACTCCCATCGATTCTCCAAGTGGTTTCCAAAAGTGGCCTCCACCGGTGGGTCCAGTCGAGGGCAAGACGTCCGGGTTGCGTGTGGCTTACGAGGGGTCATACTTGATGCTGACTCACCAGGTGGGGATCCCAGGAACGCCCCAAGGCGCGGCGGGGGGGGAGGGAGGGGGAAGGAAGGTGAAGCCGGTAGCGGCGCACCCGCAGCAGAGGACCCCTGGAATAAACCAAAATGTCACCAGCATGTATGTTTAGGGGAGAAAACAGGGGGAGGGATAGAAGGAAAAAAGGGAAACAAGGTTTGTTTATCCCTTACTCCAAATATATCATGGTATCATTGTTTCTCATCTACATGGCATAAAGTCCTCTGGGAAAGTTTTTGTGTAGTTTATAATTGATTAATGCAGAGGGACAAGCGGGGAGGAAAAAAGGGAGAGAGAAGAAAAGAAAAGAATAATATGGCGCGCTTCATATATGAGAAGAAAAAGAAGAGATAAATGAGGATTGGAGTAGGTCTGGATAGTAGAAAGTGTGAAAAAATAATAAGAAATAATAAAAAATGATGGAGGAGAGAGAAGAAGAGGAGCGGGGAACGGGTAGTGGTGCGGGGAGAAGGGAAAGGTGGGGGGGGGGGTTTGGGAGGGAAGGGAGGGAAAGAATGGGGACAGAGAAGGAAATGGAAAAAGGGGGGGAGGGGGAAAGGGAGGGAGAGGAAGGAAGGGGAAAATGGGGGGGGGGGGGGGGGGGGGGAAATGGGTGAAGGGAGGAGGGGAAGAGGGAGGGGGGGGGGGAAGGCAGTGGGGGGGGATGGGTGAAAAAAGAAATAAAAGGGGTGTGTTGATGAGGAAAATAGTGTAAGGTGACAAAAGGGGAGGGAACAGGGGAGGGCGGGTGTGGTGAGAATGGTGCAGGGAAGGGTGGGGGGGGAGGAGAAAAAAAAAAAATATGTGACTGTGAAACAAAATGCGGAGAAGGTGTGGAAAGGAGGGAGGGGGGGGGGAAAGCGGGAAAAGAGAGGGGAATTATGGGGGAACAGGATGGGGAATGAGGGGGAAGGGGGAGTTGAGAAATTGTGCTAGAACCAAAAAGTGTGGGGTGACGGGGGGGGGGGGGGGGGGGGACCAGGGAAGAAGGAAAAAAGTGCCGTGAAGGATAGCAACAAAGTGGAAATGAAAATAAACTAAACTAAAAATGAAAATAAAAGAGTGAAAAAAACCAAGATTGGTGAATTGAAAAGAATAGAGGGGGACGGTGGATAGGGCAATGGGGAAAATGGGGGAAGATGAATCAAGGTGGAAGGTGAATGAGTGAATGTGTGATACGTGTGTGAAAAGGGGGAGCTAGGATGGTGGAAAAGGGGGAAAGGAAAGAAAGGGGGAAGGGAGGGGGGGGGGGGGGGGGGGGGAAGGGGATTGGGGGGGAGTTCCCATAGGGAAAATGGAAAGAAATTGCCATCATGCACTAAGAAGTTAAATAATGATTCAATTTACCTCAAAGGTTTAAAGTGGATCCCAGGGGCTGCAGAGTAGAAGAAGGCCATAGCCTTTAACCTGGGCAGAGCGACCTTTAAGGATGTCATGACCAGGTATCTGATACCGTCCAGGAGTGTAATCATGACAATTGGGACAGGAATAGTTTGTAGGCATATATATAAACATACAGTATCTCCTTGTATTACCAGAAGGGATTGTATATATATATATATATATATATATATATATATATATAAGGCAAACATGGACATATTGCAGGATGTATGCCGAAGGTTGATGCAAAAAAAAAAAAAAAACAGCATTAGCAAATCCCATAATTCCTCTCTCCCCAACATTTTCAGGCATTGAGAGCACTATTAGTAAATATCCTAAAAAAAGGAAGGGCATCCTAAGAAGGTTGAGGCTGGCATTAAAATACCATGAAAAATAACCAGATACAAAGAGTGTGCTGCCTGGATATATTATTTTGTCCCCCCCACAAGAGATGTTCTACAACTTCCCAGGTGAAAGGAGTTTACTACGGGGCATAAATCAACCGAGTAAGCCCTTAAGTGTATGGGGTTCACCCCCTATGTAAAGTATGTTTGTGTGAAAAAACAAATAATAAAGTGCAGTCAGGTTTACCTAAATTCTACAAGTTTTAATAATTATTTTTTTCTCTTTTTGTTAATATCTTTGTATCTGACCTGCAAATATACTGCTAATTACTAGTATGGGAGAGGAAATGCCCTTTTTGTTAAAGAAATACATATATATATTTTTTTTTTTTAGCAGTCAGCAAAAGTTTTTTAGTGCAACATTAATGTTTTTAATACAGATTCAATGCTCTTTTTAACAGTTGGTTGGAGCAGCATAACATCTGTAGTTTTTTGTGTTTTTTTGTTTTTTTCCATTATTATTTTTACTATTTTTCTTGTTCATTTTCATTACTCACCTTTCTTCCGTTCCTTTTCCTTCTTTAATATTATGCTCTCTAAGTTTTTCTTTTGGTTTATACCATCTATCTCCTCAAGAGAATGTAACTAAGACATTAGTCATATAATTTTTGTTTTTACAAATTAGGAGGCTTGAGCATTCCTGCCCGCCAGTACCATATTTTACAAAGTATCCCTGGACATCCAGTACTTATGTCTTAATGCAATTCTACCTCCCAGTCTGCCTACTGCTTTAACCTGAGCCCCGTGAGCAGGTGTGGTGAACCCAGGGACCTGGCAATAGCAGGCAGTGTTGACTATCCCTACCATCAAGGGCCATGGATGATACTGGCTGTTGCTCAGACTCTGTACCCTTTAAGGATCCCACTTTACTTGTCCACATTACACCCCTTATAAGGATATAGTCTTAATAACCAACCCGCTGCTCCTGTCTGACATTCCTCCAATAACTGTACACTGACATTCTCCTTCTTTTTTTTTTTTTGTATTCATGCACGACTGTCCGGAGGCCCGCCTGCCCGACCACCACCTGAAGAAGCAACGACAACCAAGTCGTTTCTTGAGACAAATGTGCAATGAATAAGACTCTCCTGAACTTTCCTTGACCATGCTAAAAAGTGCTGTCTTGTGCTCTGATCCAATCGGTGCAACCATTACACTATATTCCCAAGTTACAGGACTAGATATGCCAGTATCCCGCCATCGATGTTGGAGTTCTGCTCTTCCAAGGCAGAGGAGCGTGGAAACATTGCAGCACAGGCACTCATGGTCCGGATGTGGAGTCTCAAAGGTACCAGGATTGATTTGCGGTCTCAAGTCTACCTTGATGGGTTCCGGCATGTTCAAAAAAGGAAGAGGAGGCCTCAGTGGTGGTGGGGAAGGGTCAGGGCTTCTGGACTGTTGTGAGTGGGTACAGGATCATTGAGGGAGGGCATAAGTTCAAAAAGGAACTTCAGGGGGAACTGGTGTGAAAATATTAAAATTAATATATATCAATCCGTTGTGAGGATTTTCTAATTAACCACTTCAATACCAGGCACTTTTGCCCCTTCCTGCTCAGGACAATTTTGGGCTTTCAGCGCTGTCGCACTTTGAATGATAATTGCGTGGTCATACAACACTGTACCTAAAGTACATATTTATCATTTTCTTCCCACAAATAGAGATTTCTGTTGGTGGTATTTGATCACCTCTGCGGTTTTTATTTTTTGCTAAACAAACTAAAAAAAGACTGACATTTTTGAAAAAAATAAGTTTTTCTTTGTTTCTGTTATAAAATTTTCTCCTTCACTGACGGGCACTGATGAGTTGGCACTGATAAGGTGGCCCTTATGGATACAGATGAGACACTGATATGTAGAGTTGTTGGGCACTGACAGGCGGCACTGATAGGCACTGACAGGCGGCACTGACAGGCGGCACTGATGGGCACTGACAGGCGGCACTGATGGGCACTGACCGGCGGCACTGATTGGCACTGACAGGTGGCATTGATGGACACTATAGATGGCACTGATGGGCAGCACTGTTTGGGCAGGTATACTGACAGGTATTAATGCTGGGCTCTGATTGGCACTGTGATGGGCACTGACAGACTTTATTATTGGGGCACTGATTGGCAGCTGATTGGCACATCTGATGGGGCTGTGCTGATAATCAATGTGCTGATTATCAGCACGGACCCCCTCTTTGACAGGGAGAGCCACCGATCGGCTCTCCCTATCAGCGCAAACCAAGGAATGCCGTTTACCGACACTTTCTGGTTCTCGCGATGATCAGCTGTGATTGGTCACTGCTGATCACGCGGTAAGAAGCCTCTGGCAGAGGCTTCTATCCTTTTTCCTGTGTCCCATTTTATTACACAACTTCATTTCTGAACCTTTTTGTTTTGGTTTCTTTGTATGTATGAATTGTATGGGTTCTTACCGACATGTAAACAAAAAGCACTTTCAGAAACATATTTAGCTAAGAAAATGGCGACGTGTTGAATACTTAATTTTACCCGCTGTATATATTTCTCAAATTAACTGCATAGTTTTTGCTACTATCATTTTTTTTTCTTTTTTTTTTTTTCTAGGAAATGCATATGTAGGCAGCCAGCAAAATGCAATGATTCCAGCAGACGTAGCACACACCTGCCTAGAATTAATGACCGGTTAAATATCACCACTTGTGTGAAGTTAGCTGGACTGCTGAACCATCATATGCATAATCTTAACATCGATGTAGTTTATATTATTTTTTTTGTATTGAAAAATGTTATGCATATACATGGCAAAAATGTGAAAAATATTTATCAGCATCTTTAATTTTATATCTATCTTTTATCATATAATCCCCCTTACCTCCCTCCCCCCTGGATCTGTTTTCCTTATTACCTTTCTAATTTAGCCTATGTCTAGCATTCCCTGCACGTATATTTCAGATGTTTTAAATACATTCCATTTCGTCCAGATAGCTATGTAGGCTTTGATCCATCTTCGCTCAGCACCGCAGAGGTACTCCATATTGCTTATGTATTCCACTCTCTGTAACCACTCTTTTATGGCTGGTTTCCTAGTGCACAGCCATTTTTTATGGATAAGCACCTTTGCGGCGTTGAGCAGGAACGGAACCAATGTTTTCCTATATTGTATCGAGGTTTTAGCTGTGCCATGAAACAAGCAAGTCCAGGGGCTTTGCGGAATCTTTTCCCCTGTTATCTTCTCTATATGTGCTAGTATTTCCCTCCAGTATTCTCTTATCCGTGGGCAATCCCACCATATATGCATTGTTGTTCCTATTTGATTACAATTCCTCCAATACGGGGGGGGGGGGGATTATTTGGGTGAAATTTATTAATTCTAGTGGTGAGAGCGGGCATCCTTGCCTTGTGCCGTTAGAAATTTCAAAAGCAGACGACATACTCCCATTGACCCCAACCCTGGCTGTAGGCTGTTTATTAGGGATGAGCCGAACACCCCCGGGTTCGGTTCGCACCAGAACCTTCGAACGGACCGAAAGTTTGCGCAAATTTTCGAACCCTATTCGTTATAATGGACGCGAACGTTCGAAATCAAAATTGCTAATTACAACGGCCAATATGCATGTTAATGTCATAAAACAGGTTTGGGGACCCGGGTCCTGCCCCAGGGGACATATATCAATGCAAAAAGAACTTTTAAAAACTAACGTTTTTTTCGGGAGCAGTCATTTTAATGATGCATAAAGTGAAAAAAAAAAGTGAAATATTCCTTTAAATATGGTACCTGGGGGGGGGGGGTGTGTCTAAAGTATGCCTGTGAAGTGGCATGTGTTTCCCGTGTTTAGAACTGTCCCTGCACAAAATGACATTTGTAAAGGAAAAAAAGAAGCCATTTAAAACCACTTGCGGCTTTAATGTCATGTCTTGTCCTGGCCGCCATATGGCTGAAAATCCTTGAGAAAAATGGCATGGCTACCCCATCACCCACCCCAGCCCCTTTGGGTCTTGTATGGATATTAAGGGGGACCCCGTACCCAAAATAAAACCCTATACCTACAACCCTATATACTCTGAACAGCAGTATATAGGTGGTGCAAACAAGACACGGACTGTAGGTTTGTTCTTAAGTAGAATCTGAACAGGTACATTATGAAGTGTAGCTCCATCCCCAAAAAATCTATTTTTAAGCTTTTTTGGAGAACATAGGGAGGGGTTATCACCCCTGTAACATTTGCTGTCTTTGCACATATGTTCAGAACATTTCACCTCACTTTCCGTCCCAATGACAAATGTTTTTGGAAAAGTGGGGTTTTAATTGAAACAAGGATTGGTGATAAAGCATCAGTAGAGAGGAGATACCTTTTCCCCAAATTAAATCTAACAGGATAGAATTTCCCTTCCTAGGGGTAGATTTCCTCTCACTTCCTGTTTTCTCTTTCCGTTTGCAAGTAGGAGTCGTTTGTAAGTTGAATGTTTGAAAGTAGGGGCCTGCCGTATATACTCTGCAGAAATTTGCCCTATTAGATGTTGGTGTAACCAAAACACTGTAAGCCCTCACAGTTACTCTTGGTGGGCACAGGAATGGGCCCTGCTGTGAGTTATTAGATCAAGATTTGTAATTGCATGCACCTGTTGAACCGGGCAGAAAAATTGGGCCTTTGGTGGTGGTGGTGGTGGTGGTGGTGGACGGTGTTGCCACAAGACTGTAAGCCCTCACAGTTACTCTTGGTGGGTGCAGGAATGGGCCCTGCTGTGAGTTATTAGATCAAGATTTGTAATTGCATGCACCTGTTCAACAGGGCAGAAAAATTGGGCCTTTGGTGGTGGGTGGTGGACGGTGTTGCCACAAGACTGTAAGCCCTCACAGTTACTCTTGGTGGGTGCAGGAATGGGCCCTGCTGTGAGTTATTAGATCAAGATTTGTAATTACACGCCCCTGTTCAACAGGGGCTGAAAAATTGTGCCTTAGGCATTGGTGGTGGTGCCACAACACTGCAACCCCTCACAGATACTGTACTCTGAGCACAGCAATGAGACCTGTTGCAAAGCATTGCCTAAAAATTGTAAGTACACGCCCCAACAGGGGCTGAAAAATTGTGCTTAGGCACTGGTGCTGGTGCCACAACACTGCTCTCACAGATACTGTACTTGGAGCACAGCAGTCACACCTGTTGCGAAGCATTTTTAAAAATTAATTACACGCCCCTGTTAAACAGGGGGCTGAAAAATTGTGCCTTAGGCATTGGTGCCGGTGCCACAACACTGCAACCCCTCACAGATACTGTACTCTGAGCAAAGCAATGAGACCTGTTGCAAAGCATTGCCTAAAAATTGTAATTACACGCCCCAACAGGGGCTGAAAAATTGTGCCTTAGGCACTGGTGCTGGTGCCACAACACTGCAACCCTCACAGATACTGTACTTGGAGCACAGCAGTCACACCTGTTGCGAAGCATTTTTTAAAAAAATTGTAATTACACGCCCCTGTTATACAGGGGCTAAAAAATTGTGCCTTAGGCATTGGTGTGGTGGCATGGATCATTGAGGAGGAGGAAGAGGATAGTTAGTGAACATAACAGGACAGTCACTCAGCATCAGTATAGGCAGTCTTGAAGGGATGTGACATTATAAATTATTCAGTTATATCCGCTTCAGGTGCCTGGTAGCTGGTGGTGATCCAAGACTGATTCATTTTTATGAAGGTCAGTCGATCAACCGAGTCGGTGGACAGGCGCACCCTGTGATCGGAGACAAATCCTCCAGCAGCACTGAATGTGTGTTCGGAAAGAACGCTGGATGCAGGACAGGCCAGTAGCTCAATTGCATACTGTGCAAGCTCTGGCCAGTGATCCATCCTCAGGACCCAGTAAGCCAGAGGATTTTCGGTGGGAAAGGTGTCCAAGTCTGACCTTGCCCCTAGGTATTCCTGCACCATGTATATCAGACGCTGGCGATGGTTGCTGGAACCGATCATACCTTGGGGCTGCGGACTAAAAAATTGTCGGGGGCGTGGCTTGGCGCGCAGCGTGCATGGACGCTGACTAGGAGAGCTCCGGCAGATCGGGAGGCCCACAGCTGAAACACGGCCATTCTCCGGGTCGAATATGCCCACACACAATAAGAAGGGGATACACAACTGCTCCCTCAGATCTTCTGGGACATCAAAAGGGAAATTATCGGCAGCGAGTCTCAGCAAATTCCGCTACAGCGGCGAGCATAACACATCCAAGATGGCGCCGCCATACGGGACACGAGGAGGAGAGGACAAAGAAGACGACGAGATCTCCCTACCTGCCTCAGAAGACTCCTCCAGAGGTAATGCTGCACATGACATACCTCTAACATACTCAACAATGACAGAAATAGCAGCAGACATTAAAAATTCGTTTTCTGCAGCCATCACTGACCTGAAATCTGAACTCCTCAGACTCACTGAGCAGATGGCGGTAAGCGAGCGAGCGGGGAAAAGGAGAGACAGGGCCTTAGTGAGACTAGACGATATCACTGACACTCACTCACTACACATGCTGGAGATGAATTGCCAAATGGAAGATTTGGACAATAGGGGGAGGCGCCATAATATCAGGGTGAGGGGGGTCCCTGAATCGATCACCCCTGAGCAAATCAAACCGACCCTGTCCTCCATCTTTAACGGTCTTCTAGAACGGCCCGCAGATTCTCCCATTGAATATGATAGAGCGCACAGGGCCCTCAAACCCAAAGCACCTGACGATAACCCACCAATAGACATTATCTGTTGTCTGCCAAACTACCCCCTAAAAGAGGAAATCCTCCAAAAGGCAAGACTGAATGACCAAGTGACATTTAACGGCATAAATGTCCAGCTTTTCCAAGACCTCTCCCCAATCATGTTAAAAAATAGAAGAGCACTAAGACCACTCTTAGAAGTATTAAAAGAAAAAAGAATACCCTACAGGTGGAAATTTCCCTTCGCCCTCCAAGCTGCCTACAATGGTAAACAATACATGCTCAGAGTCCCGGACGACTTGCAGAAATTTTTTGAAAGCTTGCAGATTGCTCCAATCGACCTACATGATTGGTATGCAGAATACAAACTGCCACCGTATGTAAATAACATGCCCTCCTCTTCAGGACCCTCACCTGCAAAATCCCCTTACCATCAGGGAAAGATCAGGGGAAACACCAGCAGACATAATTACAGCTCTCCCTTTGGCAAGGGAACCAGGATGTGATTGACCATTTAGCCCGACATGACACTCAAGGATAGACAGAATGACTTTTCAAACCTGTCTAACCTCTGGAAAACCCACCGGAACCAATACCCTCCTCACCCCATGTTAGGGCGATAGCCTTGTACTTTCTCCTCACCCGTTATCCCTTACATCACATCCGAAGTGTTATTACTTAACAGAAGATCTCTATATGACCATCCAAGTCTCAAACTTAGAAGGCCCCTAGAAACTACAGCTCCCTGCAATTTACACTTATGCCCACTAGATGGCAGAAAAGCATAGGCCTCCCCGACTTCAAAAAATATTATCAGGCCTCACATATCTCCAGGGTTATTGATTGGCACTGCCATAGCCACACAAAAGATTGGGTAAACCTTGAACTCCCTCAAAACAAAATACACCTACTTTTTTACCCATGGACTACACATTCTAGACACAACAAAGATATCACCCACCCACTTGTCGCAAACACTATCAAAATCTGGCACACAACTGCCGCAAAACATGAACTAGCTACCATCCCAGGCCCGCTGACTCCGTTAACCAATAACCCAGACTTCCCAACAGGTCGGATATATACCTCACTCCCATCTTCGGAACAACCTCCCAAACTCTTGGCCATACACTGCATGACTGGCAACAAGGTCAAATCCCTAGATACACTTAAAATGGAATATGAAGACTTCTTCTCAAACTTCTGGTTCTACATACAAGTGAAGGACTTCCTCCTAAACAGCAAACACCGCTCCTCATACTCCCAAAGACTCACACCCCTAGAAGATATATGCCTCAAAGGCTCGCAAACAACCAACACAACCTCTCTTGCCTATAAATGGCTATCCAACTCACCCAAGCAAAGTAGGAATAGACATAGAGAAAGATGGGAGAATGAACTTGGGGTCTTAATCGCCAGCACACAATGGGATAAAGCGTGTATCTTTGCACACAGATGTTCACTCAGCACAAAATACCAAGAAATCTCATACAAACTCCTCACGCAATGGTACATAACACCAGTCAAGACCAAACAGTGGTCACCCCAGTCCTCAGATGTGTACTGGCGATGTAACAACGACACAGGCACCTTTTTGCATCTCTGGTGGGAATGTCCCCCAGTCCTTGACTACTGGAACCAAATTATTAGGTGGATTAAGCACATTACTGACACAAAAATCGTTCTAGACGCAGCTGCATGTCTATTGCATATTAACGCGTTCTCAATCAGAAAATACAAAAGGTCCTTAACCAGGCACCTCCTTACAGCAGCCAAAAGCCTAATACCTTTGCATTGGAAAACCACTCGCACCCCCACAGTCAAGGACTGGTTGGACAGGACAAACTACATGTACAGAATAGAAGAACTTGTGGCAGCCCTAGTTAGTCTTCACACTATCGACGGAATACATTAATTTATCCTCCTAAACCCCCGAATTAACATGTTACGAACAATAATAACTATAAACCACGTAGTGTCTGTTAACAAGATCCCCCCCCAACCCCTCCCCCACATCCCCATGTAAACATTAAATGTTCAGTGAACTCTCCAATGTTAATTTACAGTGTACAATGCAAAAATTATAATTACTGTTTTGTTTATTGTAGAGACAATAGGTGTTTCTTAACCTGAATGTAATTTGCCTTCTATATTGTCACTTTGTTAAATCTATTGTTTGCAATTTCATCTAAATAAAAATCTTTTTGATTGTGAAAAAAAAAAAAAAAAAAAAAAATTGTCTGAACGCATTGGTCAGACGTCCACCTTCCCCACCGCTCCTTCTGCTACTGACCGAAGCCTCAGCAACTCGTCGTCCAGGACCAGGAGTTTGTAACCTCCCAGTTTCTGGGAAAGCGTTGCACAGACCTTTCTGCAAGGCCTCCCTGAGATGTCTCATCCTCTGCTCCCTCTGCGACGGCAAGATAAGGTCCGCAACCTTACCCTTGTACCGTGGATCAAGGAGAGTGGCCAGCCAGTAGGTCCCTCTCCTTGATCCGAAGAACACGAGGATCCTTCCGCAGGCTTTGCAGGATCAGGGAGGCCATGCTACGTAGGTTAGCTGAGGCATTCGGTCCGGAGTCTTCTGGGTCACTGAGGACGACATAATCGCCAGCCACCTCCTCCCAGCCACGTACAAGTCCACTGGTTTGTTGGGACTGTACATCATCCCTTAAAGACTGCTGCTGCTGATGCTGAGTGCCAGGCTCCACCTCCATGCTCACACAATCCTCCTCTTCCTCCTCCTCATCCTCTTCCTGTGTGATGGGTGGGACAGAAGGAACACTGTCTGGATAAAAGGGGCCTTGAGAGGCAAGGAAGTCCTCCTCTTCCTGCCTCTGTTCTGCCTCAAGTGCCCTGTCCATTATCCCACGCAGCGTATGCTCCAACAGGTGGACAAGAGGTACAGTGTCACTGATGCATGCACTGTCACTGCTCACCATCTTCGTGGCCTCCTCAAATGGTGAGAGGACAGTGCATGCATCCCTGATCATGCTCCACTGGCGTGGGGAAAAAAAGCCAAGCTCCCCTGACCCTGTCCTGGTGCCGTAGTCGCAAAGGTACTCATTGATGGCCCTCTGCTGCGTGTGCAGTCGCTGCAGCATGGCCAAGGTTGAGTTCCACCTGGTGGGCATGTCACATATTAGGCGGTTCTTGGGCAGGTTCAGCTCCTTTTGCAGCTCAGTCAGCCGAGCACTGGCATTATAAGATCGGCAGAAATGCACACAGACTTTCTGGCCTGCCTCAGGACATCCTGTAAGCCTGGGTACCTGCCCAAGAACCGCTGCACCACCAGGTTGAGGACGTGAGCCATACAGGGCACATGGGTGAGCTGCCCCTGTCGCAGGGCGGAGAGGAGGTTGGTGCCATTGTCAGAAACCACCATTCCTGGCTTAAGCTGGCGTGGCATCAACCACCTCTCGGCCTGCCCCTGCAGAGCTGCCAGAACCTCTGGCCCAGTGTGGCTCCTGTCCCCCAAACACACCAGCGCAAGCACGGCATGGCATCTTTTTGCCTGCGTACTCGCGTAGCCCCTTGTACGCCTACGGAGCACCGCTGGTTCCGAGGACAGAGCACTGGAGGAAGAAGAGGAGGGGGTGGAGGAGAGAGGTGTGTCACAACCAGTAGTAGCATTTTGGAGGCGTGGTGGCGGAACAATCTCCAACACTACTGCACCTTGTCCTGCATCCCCCCCAGCTGCCAATAGAGTGACCCAATGGGCCGTGAAAGAAAGATAACGTCCCTGTCCATGCCTGCTGGACCATGAGTCAGCGGTAATATGCACCTTAGCGCTGACCGCCCTGTCCAGCGAGGCATGGACATTGCCTTCCACATGCCGGTAGAGAGACGGAATCGCCTTCCGTGAGAAAAAGTGGCGTTTGGGAACCTGCCACTGAGGAACCGCACATTGAACAAACTCACGGAAGGGGGCCGAGTCTACCAACTGAAAAGGCAGCAGTTGAAGTGCTAGCAATTTAGCCAAGCTAGCATTCAACCGCTGGACATGTGGATGGCTGGGAGTATACTTCTTTCAACGGTCCAGCAGCTGGGGCAGGGAAATTTGCCTGCTACAATCGGACGTCGGTGTACTGCAAGTACTTGGTTGTGACACACCTAATTCTACACCTTCAGTCCTCTCAGAGCAGCTTTCAGAGAGGACTGAAGATATAGTGGGGATGGAGATCCCAGCTGATGAGGAGCAAGGAGAGCAGAGGCGGCTCTCTAATTAGGCAAACTAGGCGGCCGCTTAAGGCCTCGCACTCACAGGGGCCTCGCGGCCGCCTAGTTTGCCTGTGATTAATAGTAATGGCGCCAGCGGCTCCGCATCTCTCCCCCCCGCCGTCGCCGGGACTCCATGGCCCAGGGGCGGACACTGACCAATCAGGCACTGCCTGAGGGCCCCCTTGGCCAATCATGATGGAGCAGTCTGGTGGCAGCACGTGCGGGGAGCGGGACAGCAAGGGTCAGCACCAGACTCACACAGGTGCGATCTCAGAAAGGCGCGCGGGACACACACAGCAGCGCAGCCCCATGACTGTGTGTGAAGGGGAAGGAGCTTAAATTGATCCGATCTCATGCCGCCTGGAGTCTGGAGAGAAAGTTAAGTGCCTGAGCCTGAGTCTGCCCATGCAGCCCTCCTGTGTGCTCCTGGATAGGAGGAGCGGCGGAGCCGCTGCATATAGAAGAATTGATCATTCCATATGCCTCCTGCAGCCGGTGAATGTTTGCAGGGGAGAGCTGAAATGAACATTCACCGGCTGCAGGAGGCATATGGAATAATCAATTCTTCTATATGCAGCGGCTCCGCCGCTCCTCCTATCCAGGAGCACAGGAGGGCTGCATGTTCCTCCTATCCAGCTTTTTTTTTTTTTTTGCTGCCCCCTGGCTCCGCCCCCCCCCATGATCTCCTCCGGCCCGACTCTGCTCTTCACCCCACGATCTCGATCTCGGCCCCGGGCCCCCCCATGCAATGCTCTGTCCCCCTATGTGCTCCATTGCTCCGCCCCATGGTCTTTCCCTGTGCTCCCCACCATGCTCTGTCCCCCCCATGCTCTGCTCTCAGTCCCCCCCCATCTGCTCCCTACCCCACCATGCTCTGCTCTCAGTCCCCCCCCCATCTGCTCCCCACCCCACCATGCTCTCAGTCCCCCCATCTGCTCCCCACCCCACCATGCTCTGCTCTCAGCCCCCCCCATCTGCTCCCCACCCCACCATGCTCTCAGTCCCCCCATCTGCTCCCTACCCCACCATGCTCTGCTCTCAGTCCCCCCATCTGCTCCCACCATGCTCAGTCCCCCCCCATCTGCTCCCTACCCCACCATGCTCTGCTCTCAGTCCCCCCATCTGCTCCCCACCATGCTCAGTCCCCCCCCCCATCTGCTCCCTACCCCACCATGCTCTGCTCTCAGTCCCCCCATCTGCTCCCCACCATGCTCAGTCCCCCCATCTGCTCCCTACCCCACCATGCTCTTCTCTCAGTCCCCCCATCTGCTCCCCACCATGCTCAGTCCCCCCATCTGCTCCCTACCCCACCATGCTCTGCTCTCAGTCCCCCCCCCCCATCTGCTCCCCACCCCACCATGCTCTCAGTCCCCCCCATCTGCTCCCTACCCCACCATGCTCTGCTCTGTCCCCCCCATCTGCTCCCCACCCCACCATGCTCTCTGCCCCCACCCCACCATGCTCTCTGCCCCCCCCATCTGCTCCCCACCATGCTCTCAGTCCCCCCATCTGCTCCCCACCCCACCATGCTCAGTCCCCCCCATCTGCTCCCCACCATGCTCTCAGTCCCCCCCCCATCTGCTCCCCACCCCACCATGCTCTCTGCCCCCACCCCACCATGCTCTCTGCCCCCCCCATCTGCTCCCCACCATGCTCTCAGTCCCCCCCCATCTGCTCCCCACCCCACCATGCTCAGTCCCCCCCCATCTGCTCCCCACCATGCTCTCAGTCCCCCCCCCCATCTGCTCCCCACCCCACCATGCTCTCTGTCCCCCCATCTGCTCCCCACCCCACCATGCTCTCATCCCCACATCTGCTCCCCACCCCACCATGCCCTCAGTCCCCCCCATCTGCTCCCCACCCCACCATGCTCTCAGTCCCCCCCCCATCTGTTCCCCACCCCACCATGCTCTCAGTCCCCCCCCCATCTGCTCCCCACCCCTCCATGCTCTTAGTCCCCCCCCATCTGCTCCCCACCCCTCCATGCTCTCAGTCCCCCCCCATCTGCTCCCCACACCTCCATGCTCTGTCCCCCCCATCTGCTCCCCACCCCTCCATGCTCTCAGTCCCCCCCATCTGCTCCCCACCCCTCCATGCTCTCAGTACCCCCCATCTGCTCCCCACCCCTCCATGCTCTCAGTCCCCCCCCCACCATGCTCTCAGTCCCCCCCATGCTCTCAGTCCCCCCCACCTGCTCTCCCCCCACCATGCTCTGACTCTCAGTCAACCCCCCCATGCTCTACACCTCACCTTGCTTTTCAGCTCCCCCAGTGCTCTCTGCTCCTCCCTAGTGCTCTCCACCCTACCGTGCTCTCCAGTTCCCCTCCATGATCTCCTCCACCCTCTCTGTGCTCTCCACCCCACCATGCTCTCGGTTCCCCCCATGTGCTCCCGTGCTCCACCCCACCATGCTCTTGGTCCCATCATGCTCTCAACCCCCCAACTGCTCTCCACCTCACCTTGCTTTCCAGTGCTCTTCAGCTCCCCGAGTGATTTTTGCCCCCTCCCATATGTTCCCTGGCTCCCCCAGTGCTTTTCACCACACTGTGCTCTCCGGTCCCCCCACAGTGCTCTCTGCCTGCCCCCCACCGTGCTCTCTAGTCCCCCCCCACTGCTCGCCACCCCTCCATACACTCCACCCCACCATGCTTTCCAGCTCCCCCTCACAGTTCTCTTCAGCTCCCCCAGTGCTCTCTGCTCCCCCATGTGCTCCCTGGCTCCCCCCAGTGCTTTCCGCTGTACCATGCTCTCTCCGCCCCCCCATGTGCTCCCTGGCTCCTCCCTAGTGCTCTCCACCCACCGTGCTCCCCAGCTCCTGTGCTCTCCATTCCCATTCTCTTTGCCCCCCAGTTCTCTCTGCCCCCCCCCCCCCCCCACACCAGTGCTCTCTGCCCCACCAGTGTTCTCCATCTCCCCCCTACTCTCTGCCCCCCTGCTCTACACCCCCCCAGTGCTCTCAGCCCACCTGCTCTCTACTCCCCCCCAGTGCTCTCCGCCTCACTCACATGCTATCCGACACCCCTGTGCTCTTTCTCGGCCCCCTTCTCCCCCTGCAGCTCTGCAAGGTTCCGGTCTCCTTTCTCCCGCCGGCTTCTGCAGGGGATCTGTCAGGATGGAGAGCGGGGAGGGGACCAGTCTCATGGACTGCTCAGTCTAAAATACCTGGGCCCCTTTTTTTTTTGTCCCAGTCCGGGCCTGGTGGGGAAGGTGAGCAGCATCGGCAGCAAGGACCGATAGCCCTGGAGGGAGAAGAGTTCTGAAGACCTTTCAAGACCAAAGGACAGGCTGACTGGGGCCCAGAAACCAAAGACAGGCAGAAGGTGCTGGCGGCCAGGGACCACTCAATCACACAGCAAACAGATCCTCTGGAAGGAGAACACTGTCCCCACACGGAACAGAATGGACCCTGCCTGCTGCTGGCCGTCATGAACATCCTGCTGGCTTGGAAGGTACTGTAACAAGCATCACACCAACCTTCCCACAAACAGGGACTGCAGACTGGGACATGGGACACAGGAGGGGCTGCAGACAGGGACAGGGCTAGGGATCTCTCTATCACCCCTCTCTCTTATCTTGCCCCCTCTCTCCCCCCCCTTCCTCTGGCATTGGCTGCATATGTCTGATGGGTGCCCTGGAAGTGGTGCTGATCACCTGTATGCTAGATCTGTGCAGCTTTTTGCAGACATTTTTCTTGCTGGAATTATTTTTCCCATTACGGGTGTGAGTGGGGCCTCATGTGTAAGTTTTGCCTAAGGCCTCACAAAGCCTAGAGCCGCCTCTGAAGGAGAGGTCCGCTTTGTTCTTTGGTGTGGGTCTTTTATGTGTGCTTGCCAACGAGCTGCATGGCAGGTCGACATATGTCTGCTCATGCTTGTGGTGCCCAAGTGGCTGATGTTTTGGCCACGCGAGATACGCTTGAGACAAATATTGCAAATAGCAGTGGTGCGATCTGATGCACTCGTCTCAAAAAAGGCCCACACCAAAGAACTTTTGTGATAACGTGCAGAGGCAGCGCCCTGCACAGGCGGAGCTCTGCGGTCTGATAAAGTTGGTGTGCTGGCCTGTAGCTGGCCTCCAGGGGGCATCCAGCCTCGTTGGACATGTGACGATGCATCCTCCTCCTCCTCCTCCTCCTCCTCCTCCTCCTCCTCCTCCTCTCTCCCTTCAGGCACCCACGTGGAGTCAGTGACCTCATCATCCCCTCCCTCTTCACCACTAGAGCAAACCTGGCAGTAAGCTGCAGCTGGTGGAACAGTACTGCCAGATTGCTGTCCTTCAGCATCCCCTCTCTCTGCGCGCACACTACTGCCTTCCTCAAGCTGGGTATCATCATCCGAGCCTTCAAATCGTTGGGCATCCTCCTGGAGCATGTACCCAACAATGTGCTCAAACAGTTCGGGGGACTCCTCAGGAGGACATGGTGGGTCTAGGGAAGGGGTGGCTGATGATGCCATTGAGTACGCGTTGGCAGCTGCTCTACCAGTACCCTGAGCCTGGGTGAGAGAGGATGAGGAGGATGAGGAGGGCTTGGTCATCCATTCTACCAAGCCTTCGGCATGATGCGGCTCAACATGTCCAGCTGCCGAAAACAAAGACAAGCGTGTCCCATGGCCACGTGCTGATGACGATGCACGACCACGTCCACGACCAGCACTGTTGTCTCTAGAAACAGAGCCTGCTTGCCCTGTGTTCTTGCCTCGGCACGGTCTGCCTCTCCTTGGCGGTCTTCCAGCCATTGTAGTCGGTAGTGTATATTGTATAAAAAATAGAGCTCCTATGTGTGCTCACAACACACTGTAGGTGCTATGGGTGCTGACACTAACACACTATAGGTACTATGTGTGCTGCTGACAAGAAAATATAGGAGCTATGTGTGCTGCCACAAACACACTATAAGTCCTATGGGTGCTGCTGACACAAAGACACTATAGGTACTATATGTGTGCTGCTGATGAGAAAATATAGGAGCTATGTGTGCTGCCACAAACACACTATAAGTCCTATGGGTGCTGCTGACACAAAGACACTATAGGTACTATATGTGTGCTGCTGACAAGAAAATATAGGAGCTATGTGTGCTGCCACAAACACACTATAAGTCCTATGGGTGCTGCTGACACAAAGACACTATAGGTACTATATGTGTGCTGCTGACAAGAAAATATAGGACCTATGTGTGCTGCCACAAACACACTATAAGTCCTATGGGTGCTGCTGACACAAAGACACTATAGGTACTATATGTGTGCTGCTGACAAGAAAATATACTACCTATGTGTGCTGCCACAAACACAATATGGCTCCTATAAATCCCTGCCTGGGATGGGACAGAAGGTTGGGACAGAAGTTGGGGTGCAATGCTGTGCTAACAGCACTGCGGTTGGTGCTACTGCTATGCTGTACTAACAGCACGCACACACCAGACTAATCCCCAGCAGCAGCTAATATCACACTCACTGTGCAATCAGCAGCAATGAATGATCATTATTCAGTATAGATGAATGACTCAGGTAGCAATGGTTTAGCAAAGAAATAGCAATCAAGCAAAGACAGAATCAGCAGACTGCTCTCCCTAAAGCCGGAACACATGTGACCGGGGCCGACGGCGTGGCGGCCTTTTAAATGGTGGGGCGTGTACTAAAGCCCCTGAGCTTTAATTGGCTACAGGCGTCCTGGCGCTGTGATTGGCCAAGCATGCGGGGTCACAGTGCATGCTTGGCCAATCATCAGCCAGCAATGCACTGCGCCGGCCGCAATGCAGTGCGGGGCCGCTCGCATCACACGAATGTGATGCGAACGGCCCAAATAGTTCTGGGCTCGCCGAGCGAGCGAACGCCCGGTGCTCGATTCGAACGTGGGTTCGAATCGAGCACCGGGCCCATCCCTAATCCTCGTATTCTTTGGATCAAGGAGAGGGACCAATTTAGACATGGGAACTGTCAAAAAATTAGTTTTGTTTCGTTCTGTTTCGTATATAAAAAAAATTGTAATTCATAATTCGTGTACGAAATTCCGTTCGAATTCATACGAAATACGAATTTCGTACGAATCGTAATTTTTTTTTCCGAATCATTATGAATCGTTAGTAAAGTTACGTATCGTTACGAATCGTTACGATTCGTTACGAATCGTTACGAATCGTTAACGCGGCTAATGAATTGTCGGTTCCCATAACACAGAGAACAATTCGAATCCAACTACAAATATCGAATTTCAATTTCAAGTTACGAATCGTTACGAATCGTTACGAATCGTTACGAATTGTTAACGCGGCTAATGAATTGTCGGTTCCCGTAACACAGAGAACAATTCGAATCCAACTACAAATATCGAATTTCAACTAATACGAAAGAAATTATTATAGCGGATATAACGAATGATTCGAATGATTAGAATGAATTCGAGATTCATTATATGTAATATTGAGAACTGTTCCTGCACAAAGTGTCATTTTTGCAGGAAAAAAAGCTATTTAAAATCACTCGCGGCTAATGAATTGTCGGCTCCGTAACACAGAGAACAGTCATTCATTGATAAAAAAAAAAAAAGCGTGGGGGTCCCCCCAAATTTAATAACCAGGCCCTTCAGGTCTGGTATGGATATTATGGGAAACCCCAGCCAAAAAAAAAAAAAGATAAAAAAAAAAAAAAATGGCGTGGGGTCCCCCCTAAATATCCATACCAGACCCTTCAGGTCTGGGATGGATTTTAAGGGGAACCCCGGCCAAAAAAAAAATGGCGTGGGGTCCCCCTCAAAATCCATACCAGACCCTACTGCCTTCCTCAAGCTGGGTATCATCATCTGAGCCTTCGAATCGTTGGGCATCCTCCTGGAGCATGTACCCAACACTGTGCTCAAACAGTTCGGGGGACTCCTCAGGAGGACATGGTGGGTCTAGGGAAGGGGTGGCTGATGATGCCATTGAGTACGCGTTGGCAGCTGCTCTACCAGTACCCTGAGCCTGGGTGAGAGAGGATGAGGAGGATGAGGAGGGCTTGGTCATCCATTCTACCAAGCCTTCGGCATGATGCGGCTCAACATGTCCAGCTGCCGAAAACAAAGACAAGCGTGTCCCATGGCCACGTGCTGATGACGATGCACGACCACGTCCACGACCAGCACTGTTGTCTCTAGAAACAGAGCCTGCTTGCCCTGTGTTCTTGCCTCGGCACGGTCTGCCTCTCCTTGGCGGTCTTCCAGCCATTGTAGTCGGTAGTGTATATTGTATAAAAAATAGAGCTCCTATGTGTGCTCACAACACACTGTAGGTGCTATGAGTGCTGACACTAACACACTATAGGTACTATGTGTGCTGCTGACAAGAAAATATAGGAGCTATGTGTGCTGCCACAAACACACTATAAGTCCCATGGGTGCTGCTGACACAAAGACACTATAGGTACTATATGTGTGCTGCTGATGAGAAAATATAGGAGCTATGTGTGCTGCCACAAACACACTATAAGTCCTATGGGTGCTGCTGACACAAAGACACTATAGGTACTATATGTGTGCTGCTGACAAGAAAATATAGGAGCTATGTGTGCTGCCACAAACACACTATAAGTCCTATGGGTGCTGCTGACACAAAGACACTATAGGTACTATATGTGTGCTGCTGACAAGAAAATATAGGACCTATGTGTGCTGCCACAAACACACTATAAGTCCTATGGGTGCTGCTGACACAAAGACACTATAGGTACTATATGTGTGCTGCTGACAAGAAAATATACTACCTATGTGTGCTGCCACAAACACAATATGGCTCCTATAAATCCCTGCCTGGGATGGGACAGAAGGTTGGGACAGAAGTTGGGGTGCAATGCTGTGCTAACAGCACTGCGGTTGGTGCTACTGCTATGCTGTACTAACAGCACGCACACACCAGACTAATCCCCAGCAGCAGCTAATATCACACTCACTGTGCAATCAGCAGCAATGAATGATCATTATTCAGTATAGATGAATGACTCAGGTAGCAATGGTTTAGCAAAGAAATAGCAATCAAGCAAAGACAGAATCAGCAGACTGCTCTCCCTAAAGCCGGAACACATGTGACCGGGGCCGACGGCGTGGCGGCCTTTTAAATGGTGGGGCGTGTACTAAAGCCCCTGAGCTTTAATTGGCTACAGGCGTCCTGGCGCTGTGATTGGCCAAGCATGCGGGGTCACAGTGCATGCTTGGCCAATCATCAGCCAGCAATGCACTGCGCCGGCCGCAATGCATTGCGGGGCCGCTCGCATCACACGAATGTGATGCGAACGGCCCAAATAGTTCTGGGCTCGCCGAGCGAGCGAACGCCCGGTGCTCGATTCGAACGTGGGTTCGAATCGAGCACCGGGCCTATCCCTACTGTTTATATAGGTTGCTAATCCATCTCATGATTCTTGGTCCCTGTCCTATGCTCCGGAGTGTTTCAAACATAAATATCCAATCAACTCTATCAAATGCCTTTTCGGCATCGTTTTTTGCTACTATCATGACCCTACCACCAAACAACCCAAAATAAATTATTTTTCTTCTGATGGTCACAGTGATACCACATAATGTACTGTATGTGTATGTTATTTGTGGCACAAATTATTTTTTTTTTTATTCTACTGACCCTAAATTATAAAAATGAATAAGGCAAAGGTGACAGGTCAAAAGCCGGTGAATTAGGCAAAGGTGACAGGTCAAAAGCCGGAGCCGGTGATAACTTCAGAATCCAAAAAGTGTCCTTTTTGTAAGTAACGGGCCAAAAAATAGCTCTGATCAAAAGCCTACATCCGAGAACTTGAATCCCCCCCCCCCCCTAAGTCCTCCCAATCTGAAGGCATGTTCTCTTCACAGTAGGGCCCGGTTCACACTGGTGCCACACGCGCTCCGACTTTGAGAGCACATGTTGCATGACATGTAAAAAAAAATCTATGTTTCCCTATGAGAGCCGTCTTAACTGGTCCGATTTGTGTCGGTCCGACTTTTGAAAAGGTTTCTGCACTACTTTGGTCCGACTTGGGTCACATTTCAAAGCATTGAATTGAATGGAAGTCGAATCCAAGTTGGATCAGCATCTTAACTGATCCGACTTGTGACATGCAAAATGTGCTCAGAGGCAATGTTAGCAATGCAGAATTTATTGGAAAAAAAATGGCGTGGGGTCCCCCCAAAATCGTTGGCACTTGGCCCAAGTGGCAACGCACCATGCACTTGTAATTTGCCTCTATCAAGGTTATGTCCGTTGCGTAATTGTGAACTGCACCTATCATTTGTGTTTCATCTAGTTTTATACCCATATCATGTTCCCATTTATTTATGAAAGGTAAGGTCCCATGACTTTCTAGGTCTGTTAGAATTGCATATATTTGGGATGTTCCATGTTTTACTGGTGTTTTTCTATTACAGAGCTTTTCGATTGCGGTTAATCCTTCCTCATCTCTGATTGGTTGGGGGATTGTGCTCACAAAGTGCTTTATTTGTAAATATTCCCAATCCTTTAACCACTTGCTTACTGGGCACTTAAACACCCTTCCTTCCCAGACCAATTTTCAGCTTTCGGTGCTCTCACACTTTGAATGACAATTACTCAGTCATGCAATACTGTAACCAAATGAATTTTTTGTCCTTTTTTTCCCCACAAATATAGCTTTCTTTTGGTGGTATTTGATCACCTCTGGGTTTTTTATTTTTTGCGCTATAAATGAAAAAAGACCGAAAAAATTTGAAAAAAAAATGCATTTTTCTTTGTTTCTGTGAAAAAATTTAGCAAATTATAAATTTTTCTTCCAAAATTTTGGCCACAATTTATACTGCCACATATCTTTGGTAAAAATAACCCAAATTTGTGGATATTATTTGGTCTTTGTGAAAGTTAGACTCTACAAGCTGTGATGCAAATCATACAAAATTGATCAGATCTGATGTACTGAGGGCCTATCTCATTTCTTGTCACCCGAACAAGCCAGGAAAGTACAAATACCCCCCAAATGACCCCTTTTTTTGAAAGTAGACATTCCAAGGTATTTAGTAAGAGGCATGGTGAGCTTTTTGATGTTGTCATATTTTTCCCACAATTCTTTGCAAAATGAATAATTTTTTTATTTTTTTCCACAAAATTGTCATTGTAATAGGTTATTTCTCTCACATGGCATGTTTATACCACAAATGACACCCCAAAATAAATTCTGCTACTCCTCCTGAGTATTCCGATACCACATGTGTGGGACTTTTCCACAGCCTGGCCACTTAGAGAGGCCCAACATGCAGGGAGTGCCATCACGTGTTCTAGGAGCATAAATTACACATCTAACTTGTTGACTACCTATTACACTTTTGAAGGCCCTGGAGCGCCAAGACAATGACACGTGACACTGACGTGGCACTGATGACAGGTGTCACTGATACGTGGCACTGATGACACGCGACACTGATGTGGCACTAATGACAGATGGCACTAGTACGGGGCACTGATGACAGATGACACGTGACACTGACAGATGGCACTAATATGTGGCACTGGTGACAGATGGCACTTATACGTGGCACTGATATCATGTGGCACTGATGAGAGATGGCACTAATATGTGGCACTGATGACAGATGGCACCAATACGTGGCACTGACACGTGACACTGATGACAGATGGCACTGATACGTGGCATTGATGACACGTGACACTGATAACAGATGGCACGTGGCACTGACAGGTGGCACTGATGACAGATGGCACTGATACGTGGCACTGATGACAGATGGCACTGATGACAGATGGCACTGACGTGGCACTGATGACACGTGGCACTGACATGGCACTGATGACAGATGGCACTTATACATGGCACTGGGGACAAGTGGCACTGGCAGATGGCACTGGGGACAGGTGCACTGGGGACAGATGGCACTGGCACATGGCACTGGGGACAGATGGCAGCAGGGACAGATGGCAGCGGGCAGGGGGGACAGATGGCAGCGGGCAGGGGGGACAGATGGGGACAGATGGGGACAGATGGCAGCGGCCACAGATCGCACATTTCGTTTTTTTTTTTTTTTTTTTTACTTATGGCCGCTTGGCCGTTCATCTCTCTCTCCTCACACGCTGTCTGTGTGAGGAGAGAGAATGGTGCTGAGAGATGATCTCATATGTTTACATATGAGATCATCTCTCATTGGACACGCCGATCTCGCTGTAAACGGCCGCTGTGATTGGCCGTTTACAGCGATCTGTGACTGGCTCTGTCCGACGGACACGGCCAGCACAGAACTTCCCCGATGCGCACTCTCAGGAGCGCGCATTAGGGAAGTAAACAGGAGGACGTCCAGGGACGTCCTGCCGGCAGGGAGCGTCCGCGCTGCAGCCGTCTTTCGGCTATAGCGCGGGCGCCTAGTGGTTAAATAATGCCACCCGTGGATCCTAATTAAGTCTTGCCTTACAATAATTTTCCCGTGAGTTGTGATCTCTTTTAATTGTGCACACCCCATTTGTTTTCCTATCCGTGTCCCATTCCCTGGGATAAAAAAAATATAGTGCCCGATAATGAAATTAAAGGGGAATTATATTTCCATTTTTCTTTTCGGTATAGAGTATCCCATGTTTTAAGTACAGTTTTAGTTAGATTGTGCGTCTTTATACTATTCTGTTCTGAATTTCAGTGGAATCCATATCATTTTTTGAAGTTGTGTCACATAAAGTGTATCTTCCATCTTTACCCATCTCTTATTAGTATTTACATTTGCCCTAGGTATTTTATTTATTTTCTTTCCCGAGTGAAGGGGAATTCTTGTTGCAATAGAAAAGTTTAAAGGGTTAATCCTGCGCCAACACAACGAACAATGACTAAAGGAATGCTGCGCACACTTAAAGGAAATGTCTGAACCCAAGTAGAAGTAAAAAAGGAGGTAGTGGCGCGCAAAGATAAAACTAAATATTTAAAAGACAAGACGGTTAAATAGACATAAAAAGCTCCAGGTGGGTAATATGAATAGGATAAAACAATATAAACCAGCAATAGTGCATATAATGGTGTGATAAAACCAGAACATGTGGTAAAAAACAATCCTTGTTAAAAATGCATCATAAGAAACGCATGGTGCGACTGGATAAAATAATAGTGCATATAAGTGTATAAAAATCGGTGATGTGGTAAAAGAAAGGTGAAATCTTCCTGCACAGCGTATGGTGTGTGTCCAATAAATAGTGAGAGGGGAGTGATCCAAGGTAAATGGATATATCAAAGAAATGGTACACAGACTAAAGTGATATGAAGTGCAGCAAAGTAAAAAAGGACTGGCAAAGCTAAATGCCAAATGAAGGAAACAAAACGGTCCGTGCCAAATGGCAACTTAAAGTGAGACTGCAAATACTACAGAAGGTGAATAGCGATTAAAAAATCGCATAGTGAAATAGTCCAAAATAAAGGAAGTCCATATATATCGTGGGTGAATCTGGGTATCTTCTATCCGATAAGCAGGCAAAAATATCTGTGCTGAGGTGTCCAATAGTGATGGGAAATGGGGGTATAAATCCTGTGCGGTGCTCCGTATATGTATCTCGTGCAATCCTAAAAGGGGATAAGGGTGGCCCCTTACCTTACAGCTGTAAGGTTACAGCAGTATAATGTGGGTCTTAGGTGACCGTCCTCTCGGGGGTGTCCTCCTGGGTTTTCAGATGGTGATCCTGGGTAGTCTCTGTCTGTATGTTCAGTGTGGGGCCCTTCAGCTTGTTCAAGCAGGGGATATGGCCGGGGGGGGGGGGGTTGGTTTTCACCTCAGTGGTACATGAAATTAAAATTGCCTCATAGTGTAGTATGCAAAGTGATAAAAAGATGTTTATTGCATTTAAAATAGTTTACAAGTAAAAAATGGGTACTCACATTTAGGTAGTGAGTACAAAAGCAGGGTATAAACGAGCGTTCGAGCTCGGTGGCGTCACTTCCGGTAGATCACGTGTCCCGACGCGTGTTCGTCACAAGGTCACGTGACTTCATCACGTGACCTTGTGACGAACACGCGTCGGGACACGTGATCTACCGGAAGTGACGCCACCGAGCTCGAACGCTCGTTTATACCCTGCTTTTGTACTCACTACCTAAATGTGAGTACCCATTTTTTACTTGTAAACTATTTTAAATGCAATAAACATCTTTTTATCACTTTGCATACTACACTATGAGGCAATTTTAATTTCATGTACCACTGAGGTGAAAACCAACCCCCCACCCCCCTGCCATATCCCCTGCTTGAACAAGCTGAAGGGCCCCACACTGAACATACAGACAGAGACTACCCAGGATCACCATCTGAAAACCCAGGAGGACACCCCCGAGAGGACGGTCACCTAAGACCCACATTATACTGCTGTAACCTTACAGCTGTAAGGTAAGGGGCCACCCTTATCCCCTTTTAGGATTGCACGAGATACATATACGGAGCACCGCACAGGATTTATACCCCCATTTCCCATCACTATTGGACACCTCAGCACAGATATTTTTGCCTGCTTATCGGATAGAAGATACCCAGATTCACCCACGATATATATGGACTTCCTTTATTTTGGACTATTTCACTATGCGATTTTTTAATCGCTATTCACCTTCTGTAGTATTTGCAGTCTCACTTTAAGTTGCCATTTGGCACGGACCGTTTTGTTTCCTTCATTTGGCATTTAGCTTTGCCAGTCCTTTTTTACTTTGCTGCACTTCATATCACTTTAGTCTGTGTACCATTTCTTTGATATATCCATTTACCTTGGATCACTCCCCTCTCACTATTTATTGGACACACACCATACGCTGTGCAGGAAGATTTCACCTTTCTTTTACCACATCACCGATTTTTATACACTTATATGCACTATTATTTTATCCAGTCGCACCATGCGTTTCTTATGATGCATTTTTAACAAGGATTGTTTTTTACCACATGTTCTGGTTTTATCACACCATTATATGCACTATTGCTGGTTTATATTGTTTTATCCTATTCATATTACCCACCTGGAGCTTTTTATGTCTATTTAACCGTCTTGTCTTTTAAATATTTAGTTTTATCTTTGCGCGCCACTACCTCCTTTTTTACTTGTTGCAATAGGCTTACTTCTTTATCCAGGCCCATGCTCAATATTACTGTTTTTATGGGGTTAATCTTAAAATTTGAGAGCTCACCGTATTGTTTAAGTTCTTTTACTAAATTAGGTAGCGACAGCCTTGGTTTGGTGATATATAGGAGTATGTTGTCTGCATATGCCGCAAGCTTATGCTCTTCCTCTCCAATTTTTACTCCGCCTATATCTAAGTTGTTCCATATTTTAGTTAATAATGGTTCTAATGCGATTACATACAAAAGCGGTGAGAGCGGGCATCCTTGCCTTGCGCCGTTAGACATTTCAAAAGCAGACGACATACTCCCATTGACCCCAACCCCAGCCCTGTAGGCTGTTTATTTAGGTTGCTAATCCATCTCATGATTCTTAGTCCCTGCCCCCCCCCAAGTCCTCCCAATCTGAAGGCATGTTCTCTTCACAGTAAGGCCCAGTTTACACTGGTGCCACATGCGCTCCGACTTTGAGAGCACATGTTGCATGACATGTAAAAAAAAAATCTATGTTTCCCTATGAGAGCCGTCTTAACTGGTCCAATTTGTGTCGGTCCGACTTTTGAAAAGGTTTCTGCACTACTTTGGACCGACTTGGGTCAAATTTCAGCGCATTGAATTGAATGGAAGTCGAATCCAAGTTGGATCAGCATCTTAACTGATCCGACTTGTGGCATGCAAAAATTGCTCAGAGGCAATGTTAGCAATGCAGAAGTTATTGGAAAAAAAAAATGGCGTGGGGTCCCCCCAAAATCGATACCAGACCCTTATCCAAGCATGCAGCGTGGCAAGCCAGGAAAGGAGACAAGGGCCTTTTCCCCACTACCCTGGGCTGTGGTTGTGTGCGGGAGGGGGCTTATCGGAATCTGGAAGTCCCCTGTAAGAAAGTGTGAATGAGTATGGGGTACATACGATGACCGCCACCTACCTGATTTAAAAAACAAAACAAAAAAGCTCTTCTCTCAATGAAGGCTCCCATTGTTCTGGCAGCTCTGGTGTCTGACAGTTCTTATATAACTATGCCCCTTTTGGACATCACTGCCCTAGGCATGATGGGTCTGTGATGTCACAAGGGGTGGGGGTCTCGGGGGTGACGTCACCACATAGCCACACCCCATAGTTATTTAAGAACTGTCAGACACCAGAGCTGCCATAACAGTGGGAGCCTTCGGAGTGACGGTCATCGTGATTGACGGAGCTACCACGGGGGGACATAATTTTTAATAAAGGACTTGTCAAAACTGCCTGCTGTTTTTTTTACACTACACTCATTTTTTGGGGGGTGAATGGATAGGTGTACCCCATACTCATTCACATGGGGGGGTGGGATCTGGGGGCTCCCTTTCTTAAGCCCCCTGCTGGCACACCCCCACAATCATTGCCCTGGGTTGTGGGGAAGAGGCTCTTGTCCCCATCAACAACTCACCCACCCCCCCTACTTTGCTGGCCTTTTTTTTTTAATCTTAAAATCAGACCCCGTTCATTAAGGTCGCATGGAAGCCAGATGAATGTCAGACTAAAGTTGCAGGGCAAAGTTGGATCGTCAGTCGCACGACTTTCATGTCCCACCAGCGTGAACCGGTCCTAAACAGGATTTCTCACACTTGCAAGTGGGGGGGTACATCTGTCAGCCATTGTGGCCACCTGTACTCATGTAGTGACAGACAACTTTTCTGTAGTGTGGTGTCCTGAGGCTATAAGAGTTTTGCTGCTTTCCCCTACACATTTTATGTGCTCAAGGGTATGTTTGGAGTCACAAATAGGAGCAGTGCTCTTTCCCTTTCTGGAAAGGCTGCTACTTTTTAATAAGGTCTTTGCACCTGTACTGTGGAGGAAGAGGTCTCATGGCTTCTATTCCAACTAATTTAGGGTACCCTATCCAAATTGAGATGTCCAGCCTATTCTAGAACTCAATGGTCCATGCAGATGCTGGATACTGAAACATCCTTCATGCTGATGAATTGAAAGGTCTTGATGACAGATGCCTGCCTGTTAGGTGTTTCTGAATATCCTCTAGTTTCAAGTAGCATGGTCATCAGCGGAAGTTGCTGATCAATACCCTAGTGTCAGCCAATTCGGCTGGTTCTCCAACACTGCACTGTCTACCTTCAGGATCTCCCCATCTGATTGCAGTCAGACAATACCACAGGAACCATGGAGGGACAAAAAGGAGTAAGTGTCTATAAGATGCACACCTGATTTAGTCTTGCGCAGAACTGCACAGTTCCTGTGTGAAAAATTGGCAGGTGGATTTTCTCAGCTGTCGGCAGCAGATCTTTGGAGAATGAGCCGTATATACAGGTGCTAATCAAAAAATGTGAATATCATCAAAAAGTTTTTTTATTTCAGTAATTCAATAAAAAAAGTAAACTCCTATGTTTTATATAGATGCGTTACACACAAAGTGACATATTTCAAGCATTTTTTTTTTTTTTAATTTTGAGGATTATGGCTTACAGCAAGTGAAAACCCAGAATTCAGTATCTCAGAAAATTTGAATATTACATAAGACCAATAAAAAAAAAAAGGATTTTTAATACAGAAATATTGGCTTGCTAAAAAGTATGTCCATATACAGTATAGTCTGCATTATACCAATACTTGATCGGGACTCCTTTTGCATGAACTACTGCATCAATGCAGTGTGGCATGGAGGCGATCAGCCTGTGGCACTGCTGAGGTGTTATGGAAGCTGAGGTTGCTTTGATAGCAGCCTTCAGCTCATCGGCATTGTTGGGTCTGGTGTTTCTCATGTTCCTCTTGACAATACCCCACAGATTCTCTTTTGGGTTTAGGTCCGGGGAATTTGCTGGTCAATCAAGCACAGTGATACCATGATCAATAAACCAGGTATTGGCACACAGTGATGATGCGATTCTGCCAGAAATGACGCAACGGCATCTCCGACCCCCACCGCGCAACAAGGAGCTGAGATGGACGGATCCACTCACCGCTCCAGAGGGGAACCGGTGCCATCCTGCCACTGGCACACCTCGGCACAGGAAGGAGGGGGGTAGCTGATCTGCTCCAAAGTCAGCTGGACGGTACCCGAGCCCAAGAAGGAAGGTAAGGACTAAGCTGGAGCTCCCAGATAGGACCCGGTCCCCCTGTGCGGATCCACTCCCTTCAACATGTTCCTCCTACGGAGGAAACACAAATGACTGACCAGGGACCTGAGGGACCGCCTTTTGAACTGTGGCAATGTGTTTCCTGGGTCGATGGGAGGGACTCCATCTCTCAAGGGCTGTCCTGGAAGACAACTGGGGAAAAGAAGATATGGTTACAATTGACATACTCGTGGTATTAAGACAAACCCTGGGATAGAAAAAGTTAGAAAATAGAGAAGACAAACAAGACATAAGACGATACATTACCTAGACAGCCCTTATGTGATCATGTTTCATCTAGACCGTGAACCGAAGAGAGCTAGCATCTCTAGGCTTTGGTTTTTATGTTGTTAGAATTACCCATTCCTACCAATCAAAACTCAGGATCACCTCACTGGTTCAGAAGTGGCATTGAATTCCGATTGGCTACCTCTTAAGCCTCCTAAATGTTCATGATCAGGTTTTAAGGTTCCGATGCCTCCAGGTCTATGACTTAATAAACAACCCCCTTTGAGCCCCAGCCCAAACAGTTCTGACATTGGCATGTCAATGACCCCTGGTGAGATGGAGCCTCCACGTCTGCAAAGGCTCTTTACAAATCAGTAATTCAATTAACAACTGAAGACATTCAATGGTTCCCACGAGACAGGAACAAAAGTATTTTTAAAAGGTAAGCTGGGCCCCAACAAAATAAACTATATATATCATCTTATACCTACATGCATGTACAATATATATATATTCCAATGGGGCACGGTAGTTTAATTAGAGTCCTTGCAATGGTTCCCTTGAAGCGCCTTGTTATAAATATGAAATCCGAGAATGTCCACCAAATTTCACACTGGGGAGGCATGAAAGGCAATTTTCAGGAGTTTTATAGGCGCTATTTTTAGAACTAAAAATAAAAAGGGGTCTGAGAAAAAGAATAAAACAAATAACGCTGCAAAAATCGAAAAACTTACCCCACCATAGTGGATATTGTCAGTCAGTAGAGCAATGGACAGAGTCCCCATTATCACATCAGAGCCCCCATTTCACTTCAGAGCCCCGTTCATCACATCAGAGCCCCTATTTTCACACCAGAGTCCCCTCCATCACATCAGAGCCCCCTTCGTCACATCAGAGTCTCCATTTCACATCAGAGCCCCCTTCATCACATCAGAGCCCCTATTTTCACACCAGAGTCCCCATTTCACATCAGAGTCCCCTCCATCACATCAGAGCCCCCATTTCACATCAGAGCCCCCTTCGTCACATCAGAGTCTCCATTTCACATCAGAGCCCCCTCCATCACATCAGAGTGCCCATTTCACATAAGAGGCCCCTCCATCACACCAGAGCCCCCTTCATCACATCAGAGCGACCATTATGACATCAAAGCCCCCTCCATCACATCAGAGTCCCCATTTCACATCAGAGTCCCCAGTTAACATCAGAATCACATTTCACCATCAGAGCCCCCCTCCATCACATCAGAGTCCCAAATTCACATCAGAGTCCCCATTTCACATCAGAATCCCATTTCACGATCAGAGCCCCCGTCCATCACATCAGAGCCCCCATTATCACATCAGAGTCTCCATTATCACATCAGAGTTCCAATGTCACATCAGAGCCCCCTCCATCACACCAGAGCCCCATCCATCACATCAGAGCGACCATTATCACATCAGAGCACCCTCCATCACACCAGAGCCCCATCCATCACATCAGAGCGACCATTATCACATCAGAGCCCCCTCCATCACATCAGAGTCCCCATTTCACGATCAGAGCCCCTCTCCATCACATCAGAATCCCCATTATCACATCAGAGTCTCCATTTCACATCAAAGCCCCATTTCACATCAGAACTCCCTCCATCACATCAGAGCCCCAAATTTACATCAGAGTCCCCATCATCACATCAGAGCCCCCATCAGCACATCAGAGCCCCCATATGATCAGATCAGATTCACAATTATCACATCAGAGTCCCCATTTCACATGACCAGTGTAGACTAAATGTCCCCCCATGCCCAGTCTGGTGATCTCTGACGGTGACCCATAATTCTCACAAACAACCAAACGCACTGCATTTTAACTTGACCAGGCCTCCAACTGTGACTGTTCAGAGACAACTTCCGTCAGTGAAACAATACCAGTATTCCATCCACCGTTCTGGAATACACTGGAGGGGGCGATACTATCGATGAGCCCCCCACACCTTTCAGATCACCTCTGATTTACCGGCAACCATCAAAGACCACCAGAAACACGGCCACAGCCCGAAAGGGGGACTCCCTCAACCTTGAGGGCAACCCCACACCCGCAGAGCCTTCTGAATTCCATACTGCAGACCCAAGGACCATAGGTCGATCCCTACGTCAGAGAGATGAACGCCATCTCTCCTCAAATAGAGCCCAACATTACTCTCCATCCATCCAGCGGCGATTCCAATTGCAGCTCCCAAATCCAGTCCGGGCAAGGAGCCCCTGTCTCCTCCACGCCTGAGTTCTCGACCCCCGGGATATGAACGGCATAAATAAAAATGTTTAACTGCAAGCACCTAAACACCAACTGCCGCAGCAACCGCATGACGGGGGAGAGGAAGCCGACATGCGGTTGACCACCTGTACGACACCCATGTTGTCGCAGTTTATTCTCAGTTTCAGGTTTTTGCAGTCCTCCCCCATAGCTCCAAGGCCAGGACAACTGGGAAGAGTTCAAGCAACACCAAGTTTCCGAGGAGCCCCGTCCTTTCCCATGACTGCGGCCAAGGTTCCGCACTCCACCTGCCCCGAAAGAATGCACCGTAACCCGCTGAGACTGCCACATCAGTGGCCAAGTCCACCTCAAAATTGCTCACCGGGCCGGTCATCCACATGGCCCTACCCTTGTAAGAAGACAAAAACTCATACCAAACCCGCAAGTCCTCCCTGTGTTCTTGCCGCAGACGAACAAAATGAGTAGGGACCTTTACCCCCGCTGTAGCGCAGACAGCCGCCGTCAAAATACCCTCCCCATGGGGATGATCCTGCAAGCAAAATTCAGCTTGCCCAGCAGCGACTGCAATGTCCTCAATTGCACCTTCCGCCACCCCTGGATCTCACTAATCTCCTTCTGTAAGTCCTCCAATTTGTTTCTAGGCAACCGGCACTCCATCGACCCTGAGTCAATTACGATCCCCAAAAAACTCAATTCCGACGTCAGGCCTTCCGTTTTATCCTCTGCCAAGGGCACCCCAAACCTGCCTACGATGTGCTGCAACGTGGACAGAAGAATCGCACACACACAGCGGAGGCAGGTGGGCCAATGCACAGAAAGTCATCCAGATAGTGGATGACTGACTCCAGGCCCGAAACATTCCTAACCACCCATTCCAGAAAGGAGCTTAAAGCTTCAAAGAAGACGCACGAAATCGAGCAACCCATGGGCAGGTACTTATCCACATAAAACTGATCATGCCAGTGACACCCCAACAGCCGGAAAAATTTCCGGATGCTCCGGGAGCAGACGAAACGCTGATTCAATATCAGCTTTAGCCATAAGTGCCCCCTGCCCATATCTCCTCACCCATCGCACTGCTGTGTCAAATGACGTGTTAGAAACCATGCATGCTTCCGGGTCAATAAAGTCATTGACCGATCCCCCTTTCAGATAGGACAGGTGATGTATCAGGCGAAACTTGGCAGTCTCCTTCTTAGGGACAACCCCCAATGGTGACACCTCCAAGTCCAGCCAAGGCTTTTCCGCAAATGGCCCCCCCATGCGCCCCATGGCAACCTCCTTATCCAGTTTCTCGTCTACCAACCCCGGATGCTGCAACGCCGATTTCAAGTTTCCCGTCACCGGCGGTGTCACGCCAAAGAACAGGGTATCCTGAAACCGTCCCGAAACCTGTCGCTCATCTGTGCAGCAGGTCCCACCACGGCAGGGACAATCCCCGCCTGTGGCTGGTCTGCTGCCATAACCTGCACAGCCTGCACCGCCGATGCCCCTGCGCCCGTCTGTACCACCCCCAAGTCCTGTAAAGCATTTGACAAGGCAAGATTAGTACTGGAGTCACCAGGCCGATCAGGAACTCTTCCCACAGCCATCCCGCTGCTCTCCCTCGGGGGCACCCGCGTCTCCTCTTCATAAATGTATGTTGTCAGATGTCCCCCAGTGTCGGTTTTGCTGTAATGCGCTTATGTGAGCGTATTCGCACATACAGACATTGGTGGAAGACCATTGGCCGCGAAAACCTTCCTGTGGACACTGCAGATATGGATGCTCTTTTAGGGATGTTCGTTTATGCCTCACCAAGAGACTGGCCACTTCTTGGCGACTGCATTAATGACTCCGAGCAAACATGTCTGTGTACATGGGAACTGTAGCATAACTATATGAATATTATGGCCCACTGAGCCATGGTTTTGTATGGTTCGTGTCATTATAAGCAGTTAGTCGGTTTGCACACGGTTTTGTGCGGAGCCAGCTTTCTAGTGTAATCTTTTTCTCACAGAAAGCATGGCTCTGCACCTGATCGTTTGCACACATCACTGTTTAGTCTATTTGAATGTATACATGTCTGTGATTGGTTCTTTTGAATGGACCCTGTTGGAAGGATTACTGTTTGTCATTTTCTGTGATGTCACTTCCCATGTAAGAAGTGATTGGCTAGAATCTGCACTTCCTGTTTGTGAAAGCTTTTGTGATAATAAAAGGCCATGCTGGCTAGTCTGAGTCAGGGATGCTGACTGACCATGCTGAGATGAGGATGTAAGAATGCTGTTGATGGCTGTTTACTGGGGAATGGGAAACCAGGGGAGACATACGATCTAAAGGTTGAATCATTATATCATTAAGATGGAAATGGGTGAAAAGGAATATAGACGAAAATAACGAGGGTACGGGAGAGTGTTGGGACAGCTGGAAAAATTTCAAGCAAACATGGAGCTATGCTGAAGTTATTAGGTTATAGAATTATCAGCTGGACAGGAACCAAAACAAATAATTTATAGGTACGGAAATAGCGATGAGAAAATAGGAGGGGTAGGGAGGGGGGGAATATCAAAAAAAAAAAAAAAGAAAAAAAAAAAAAAGGGGGGGAGAAATTTCTTTTGGGAGCAAAGTGGATGAAATCTGTATATTAAAGCGGTTAACTGAGATGGGGCGGTATAAGTGGACTTTTTATCTCAAATTAATAAATGTCTAAACCATGTGTACGCCACAATGATGTGATGACAAAACAAAATGGACAAAACTGATAGGTTAAAGCTGATTTAGGTCCTCTTGGAGAGTTGAGCTGAAGTGGCAATAAAAAATAAAAAATAAAAAAAAAAGATGGAAATGGGTGTTTATATTAGCACAAGAGATGTGGCTGTGTGCTCTGCATAAAGCCAGATTGCTACCACAGCTGGCGAGACAGGTAGGAGTGAACAGGGCCTCTTTAATGTAAGCTACATTATCATTTAATGTAAGCTATTGTAGGTTTAGCTGTTTATCATTTTTTTCAGTATAAGAGTGGCAATTTTTGTATTGGCTTTTGGTTTTGGCGGGAAAATATACATTTTTATTGCTTTTGTAGTAATCACCATGAGGTCATGGTCAGCGGCCATTTTAAGATGTGCAGTTTTAAGGATTTTGTGCTTTTCAGCTTGTAAATCATCCCAGAGTAGAAACTGCTCCAATTCCTTTGTGTGTGTAGCCATGTAGTCTGGGCCGCCATCTTCTCTCTAGGCACCAGTTCCTTTTAAGTGAATTCTATTTTTGTACTTTTTACATACTTTTCAGGAAAGCTATTGCATTTTCTGTATTGACTTTTGGTTTTGAATGTTGCACTGAATTGAATTTCAATGGATAACAAGACTAGCTTTAACTGAGTTTTTGTACTTTTAGTTGTGTGTTATTTTTTTTATTTTTTTAACTGTTTATTTCTTTATTATTTTCATTAATACAAAACAGAACACATATTATTTATACAAACATCATATCTTGCTAGGTTTTCCTCTAGTATTCCCATCCATTTTACCCCTTCCCACCCCACCGTTATTCTGCTCAAGCACTAATTTCCTTTATCTTCACTACTCTTATATACTCACTAGGGGGGAGTTATTATTTCTTATTCATTTTTACCTTTTTTTTTTAACCTTGTTCTTTTTCTTGTGACCCAATTTTACTAACACCACTTCACTATGCTTCCTTTATGGTGGGCAACCCATTTTCCTCAACCAAAGTTCCCATAGTGTTTTAAATTTCTTAAAATTTCCTCTTCTGATAAATACTACCCTTTCTTTCCATATTGTCGCATTTATTGTATTAACCTATTCTGTCAGTTTCGGGGCTTTCGATGCTTGCCAGTTTTGTGCTAACAGTTTTCTAGCCTGAAACAGGCACCTTCGTACTGCTACCATGATGTTTTTTTGGCCATAGCTTCCTTCCATACATCCTAATAGACAAACTTTTGCTTCTAATTTTAATTCTATCCCAAAAGTTATGTTAATAGTATCCAGTACTGTGCTCCAATACCTCTGTAACTTCGGGCACCTCCACATCATGTGTATAAGATCTCCTGAGTCCTGGCATCTAGGGCATTTATCATCTGATTTCCTCCCATACATATACAACCTCTTTGGAGTATAATATACTCAATGTATTAAAAATAAATGTGACATTCTCTGTGATAGGGATAGTGACACCAGTGGCCCTTGATCTAATATCTGTTTCCATTGATCAGCTGTTATAGCGCCTAGGTCTTTCTCCCACTTCCCTCTATTTTTCTCCACCATATCTCTAGATATTGATCTAGAGCTGATCTGTAAGAATAGATCTGAAATAATGCCTTTAAAGTCTCCCCCTTTAATTATTCTTTGGAAATGTGGGATTTCTTCCCATACCACTAATTGCGATTTAAATTGAACTTGTAAGGCATGTCTTATTTGTAAGTACCTGTAAAATAAAGTATTTGGTATCCCATATTCTCTACTCAATTCCGCAAAGGATTTCAATGTGTTGGCCTTATATAGTTGTATTACCCTAGTTATGCCCAACTTCTCCCATTCTCTGATTTTCCCCATGGCCTGGATTTCCTTAAAATTTTTGTTATCCCAAAGGGGGGAATGTTCCGTCAACCCCTCATATCCCAGTGCTACTTTACCCGCTTTCCACACCCTCGTAATCATTCCCAGCGTTGGGCATCTGACCGAGAAGGAATTTGCCTCAAGATTTTCTATTATAGTGCTATGAGGGGCATCTAATAGCATCATTTTACTGCTGATATTCTCTCCATCTCTTATACCACATCCACTCAGATGCTGTAGTTGAGCAGCTAGAAAATAGCTACGAGGGTGCGGAAAAGCCATCCCTCCCTCATTTATTGGCAATTGTAATGTTGAAAGCCCAATCCTTGTTCTACCATTCTTCCAAATCAGTTCCCTAAACAGAGTTTCTAGCTTTCTAAACCATTCCTTTCCTATCCATGCTGGGCTATTATGAAGTATATATAGTAATTGCGGCATCCAGATCATTTTAATGAGATTGATACGTCCTGCCACTGACAGTGGCAGTCGTCCCCAGATGTCTGCTTTTCTTTTAAATTTATCCAACAAAGGGCCCAAATTATTACGAATATACTGCTCTGGGTGCCGTGTTACCACTATCCCCATAGTCCATCTTTTCCACCACTTTTAACTGAGACATATCACCTAGATCTATATTGTCCAATGGATCCACGGGTAGGAGTGCTGACTTTCCCCAATTTATCACTAAGCCCGAAAATTGTCCATATCGTTCTACTAGCTGTACTGCCCCTTTCAAAGACTTATTAGTATCACCCAAAAAGAGTAATATGTCATCTGCATATAATGCAGTTTTCTCCTCCCCTACTTTCCTCTGAAATCCCTGAATATCTTGTGTGGATCTAATTAATATCGCCAATGGTTCTATTGCCAATGTGAAGAGGAGGGGAGACAGGGGACAACCCTGTCTCGTCCCCCTCTCCAATCGGAACATCTTGGAACATTCATTATTAATTTTCATTTTAGCCTGTGGGGAATTATAGAGTGTTTTTACTAGTCTAATAAAAGAGGGTCCAAACCCGAATTTTCCTAAAACCAGCCAGAGATAATAATCCCATTCTAGGCTGTCAAATGCCTTTGTTGCATCCAGCGACAGAATAGCTCTGTTCCCCGTATTCTCCGTTTGCATCTGCAGGTTTAGGTAGACTCTTCTGATATTAGTACTTGTTGCTCTATTGGGGATAAACCCAGACTGATCTGGGTGTATAAGTTTCTGAATATATTTATTCATCCTAGCTGCTATCACCCTAGCCATGATCTTAATATCTGAGCATAGTAGTGATATTTGTCTATAGGATGCTGTATCCAGTCGATCTTTTCCCTCCTTTTGGAGTACGATTATAATCGCTTCTGTCATCAAGATGGGCAGTTTCCCTTCTACTACTACACTATTTACTACCTTCAATAGTTCTGGGAGCAGTACCTCCCTGTATTGTTTATATATCTCTACTGGCAACCCGTCTGGCCCATGAAACCTTTGATTTGCCATCCCCCTTACTGCTGACTGTAGCTCCTCCAAAGTTATAAGGGCCTCCATAGCTTCTCTGCCTTCCTCCTTTAATATCGGTGTCTCTATTCCCCCTAGGAAACCATTCATTGCCTCTACCACCTCTGTTGTCACTATCCTCTTTGATTTATATAGATCCTCATAATAAGTCTCAAATGTCTCCAAGATTGTCGTAGTCTGGGAGGAAATCACCCCATCAACTGTTCTTATTGCAGAAATATTAGAAGGAGTTGAATTGGTTTTGGTCAAGAGAGCAAGCATATGGCCTACACTCTCTCCCTCTGCAAAAGCTTTCTGTCTCTGAAAGAGATGGTTATTCTCCATCTTCTTTGTAACCAGCATTTTATATTTCTTCTGTTTCTCAAGCCAACTTCTTTGTCTAACAGTTGATGGTTCCTCTACATATAGTTTTTCTGCCTCTAACACCTCCTTCCTTACTCTTTCTTCCCACTCTCTAGAGCTTCTTTTTATTTGGGCCACTTGTTGGATTAGTAATCCCCTTAAAAAGCCTTCAGAGTGTCCCATACCACTCCCACTGGTGCTGTCCCTACATTAAGGGATATAAATTCCTTTAATTTTTTATTTACCTCTGGCTTTTCTATCAGTTCCAACCAGAAAGGGCTTATTTTCCAATTATTCAAGGGACATTTTTTTTTGTGTTCATTGTAATCACCAGTGGAGAGTGGTCCGACACCCCTCTTGGGTAATATACAATCTTCGCTACTAACTGCAATATGTCTCTATTTCCCCATACCATATCTATTCTAGACAATGTATTGTATGTGCCCGAAAAACAAGAGTACTGCTGCACGTCTGGATTTCCTATTCTCCATAAATCGCACCACCCCACTTCTTTCAAAAATTGGGATAAGTGTCCCTCCCTCATTCCATCCATCCCAGCTTTTACTGGAAATCTGTCTAATGTTCTGTCAAGTACTTCATTAAAGTCTCCTACCACCGTTACTGGGGTGTCTTCCTTATCTAATAAAAACTCCATTAATCTGTACAAGACCTCCATTTTAAAAGGTGGAGGGATGTAAATGTTTGCCAGTACATAAGGTTCATCTTCGATAAAGCAATAGAAAAAGATGTAGCGGCCCATTTTATCTATATTAATTTCTCTACATACAAAGGATAACCCTTTTTTTACTAATATGCTCACCCCTCTCGAGTAGGAAGAGAAAATTGAATGATACTGATATTGAAATTTCTTATTGGTTAATTTTTCTATTGTTTCCCTCATTAAATGAGTCTCTTGTAAACAAATTATGTCTACCCCATATAAATCAAGTGTGGAAAAAATAACAGCTCTTTTGGTCGGATCGCCCATCCCACGAACGTTCCAGGAGGCTATATTAAATGTTTTATGCCGCATAGTTAAGTGGAGAAAAAAGCAACAGAAAAAAAGGCACCATAAGCGGGAACACCGCATAAATAAGAAAAAAAAGGACATCCAGAAGAGGACTGAGGGGGAAGATTAAGTAAGAAATACCCCCGTATATATACCAGGTGATCCAAAATATTTATAGAAAATAAAAATAAAAAATATTTAATACACCCTACAAAACAGGAATAAAATCTTCTCCCCTGATTTCTCAGTGCATAGTTTTTAAGTGTACTTTCCAAATCATGTGAATTTCTTCTAAGTGCCACAATGTTACTTTTTACTCCCCTTCTCCCTTGTGTTGGAAATATGCTACTTGTGATTACATACCCTATTGTTCCCATCCATCTACCCTTAACCCTCCCTCCCACCCCCCCCTCCCCCTCTATTCTGCCTATCTAGGCTACTCATAGGGGCTGTTCTTGTGACCCATTCCTCCCTTACACAACACACACTATTCATATGTTCCACACCTTTGTACTTCTTCCCACTCTTAACCCAACATGCTTCCCCTCCAAACCCCCCCCCCCCCCCCCATCAAAGAAAAAAAATTCTCAAAACATATTGCTTTTTCTCCAAACATTAAATCCCTTTCACTTATCCAATGTGCAAAAAAAAAAAAAAAAAAAAGAGAAAGGGGAGAAGAAAGAGAAAAACCCCCCAACCCCCCCCCCCCCCACACACACCCCTCCCTCCCCCCCTTGTCACATTGGTATATTAATACGTAAAACATTTTCAACAGTTTCTCTCCACCCCGACTCCCCCTCCCCACATCTTCCAACCCTTTTTGTCTAAAGTTCCATTTTGTTGTCTTCCAGCCATTTGGCTGCTTTTCCTGGCGTGTCAAAAAACATAGGGCCCTCTAGAGTCATAATCCGGAGACGTGCTGGGTATAGTAGTGCATAGGTCATTTTATTCTTTAAAAGACTACGTTTAACTGTCTTAAATTCCGTTCTACGTTTACTTAATTCTGGAGAGAGATCAGGGTACAGCGAAACCATTGCTCCATTGAAAAAAATGTCCCCCACTTCTCTATCTTTTTGTAATGCTACTACCTTGTCATTGTAATTAGGCAGCTTTAAGATTAGAGGTCTAGGGTAACCATCTTTCAGCGGAGCTCTGGTTGGGACTCTATGAGCCCTTTCTATCAAAAAAAGTGGTGAGAAAGCTTTTTCACCGAATGTGTCTTTAAACCATTGCGTTCTGGCAGGCCCACAACCCGTATGTTGTTTCTTCGTAGCCTGTTCTCTATTTCATTAAGTTTTGACGCCTGCCAGCCCATTTGTTCTTTCATTACTTTCATCTCTTGTTTCATTGGATTGACTTCATCTTCCACCATACTCAACCTTTCCTCCGCTGCTACTATCCTTGCAACAGTTCTCTGCAGTTCCTGATTTATTAATTTCAGCTCTTCCTTGATTTCGGTTAGTTGATCACTCAACCTATTCACTGACCCTCTACATGCATTTACTGTCAGTAATACTTCTTTCAAGGTTGGCTCCCCCCCCCCCCCCAATGGAGCTCCCCCTGGGGCCACCATAGGGATTATTGTAGGGACCAAAGCGGGTGCACATGCTGATATCTCCCCCATATTTTCCTCTGCATGGCCCTTTTTATTCATAGATTTTGGGGCTGATGTATCCCGACCCTGGCTTCACCTATCTGCTGATGGCATTTCCACTGGGGGTTTTGTCTGCCCTTGTTGATGTTGGTTCCCTCTACCTGGTGAGTGTGCTGGATTTGCTGATGTGTGTGCATAGCGTACTAGTTTAGCTGCTGCTGCTGAGCGTGTTTGAGAGTTTCCGCCCTCCATATTAGAGTGTTCCTCTTTTTTTTTAGTAGACATCACTGCTCAAGTCTTTTTGAACGTGGGTATCCCCCCGTACACAGCAAAGATATAAAACAAATGTTGTCCCCCAGTAGCAGCCCCCACAGTCCACTCCAGGGAAACAAAAAAAAAAAACAGCCTTTACTGATGGAACATGGGAGTAAGCTTGGTTTGTTTAGCTTGTTTAACTTGTTTAGCTTTTACACTTGTTTAGCTTTAACACTTTTACATCCGCCTTTTAATAGTTAAGCCAGAAAGATGAAGGATTGGTTGACACAAAAAAAAAAGGGAAGGAGAGCATTAATAGTCTCTTACAATCTCCACCTCTTGCTGAATGAAGGGATTCAAAATTGGCCCTTCCCCCACTCTCTGCGCACTGTGTATACTGTGCCTTTTACTCAGGAGTCCCAGAGAAGCATTCCCCACAGTTTTTTTTTAAGAGGTTGTGTGTAATAAAGACAGTTCTATACACTACTAATATGTCTGAAACATCACATTTGCCTCCTCTCCTTCAATGTCTCACCGCACTCACCACTCCAACTGTTACTGACTGCCAGGGAACGATATGCTTTCTGCGCTGTGTAAGCCCTCCTGGTGGCTGTGGGGGTTCCAATTATTGTCAGAATGCACTCGGGTCCTCTCCTCCCCTCCTCACCACCTCCTCTCCTCTCTCTCCCCTCGTTGCTTGTAACTCACAGTGCCGCCGCCGCCTGAGATCTCGCGGGATTTTGTCCTCACACTGACACGACCAGAGAAGGGGAAGGGGAAAGCCTCCAGATCACCTGGTCCCGCACTCTCCCGTAGTCCTCCAAATATCCTCCACAGAAGCCGAGGTAAGGTAAGGCAGGGGTAAGCCGGCATTAAAAAATAGCAAGATTGTTTGACTGCAAACGCTCAAGCTTCGTCAATGGCGCTAGAGAGGGGTCTCTCAATCTACCGATACTTCTTGCACCATATTTCACATGCTATCTCCAGGGAAGCATTGGGTGTTGAACAGGAAGAAGTTACACACACCCTCTCACATCACTCTTCTCCCATCACACTCCTCACAGACACCTGCGCTTGGTCACGCCCCCGAGTTGTGTGTTATTTTTAGTCTTTATTTGTTTTGGGTTTTATCGCTTTAGCTGAGTCTTGTATGGTATAGCTTGCGCTAGAAAAAGGCTTCGGTTTTTAAAACTCGTTTTATATTCACTTTGTTGTTCGCAGTGAGTAGTAAATTTTTTGTTCATGCCCAGACTGTTAGTTTATTATTAGTTTGATTGTGTAACTACTGAGACATCGTACAACCATTGAAATAGACAACAGAAGACTATCCCCATTTTATTTTTTTTTATTTTTAGAGAAGCCACATTGTTTTGTAAAAGAAAGCAGGCATAAGTGCTCTGTGTAGTTTCGTCTGGCGACGCAGCGCACAATCGTAGAGACCTGATTTGTGGGGTGATGACGCCCTGGTTCAGGTTCCTAGTTGGGGGACTAGCTGTAGTCTGTCGATGCACCGCAGAAGATGGCACCTGGCGGTGCTCCCCTAAATAGGTGCAATGGTTTCCCTGGACGCCGATAAGCCGTTTCGAATCGCCATGGGCACCACGAGGTTCATGCAAGGGAAGGAATGGAGGCTTCCCACAGTCAGACAGTACAGCACAGTACATGAAATATGTAGCTCAGCTGTGGCTTCGGAAGTCTATTATGGTAAACCGGCAGGGTGTACAGAGGGTGGTTTCAGTCCGTAAGGAACCGCATTATGTACACCTGGCCCGAGGGGATAGCAGTGACTGGTGATCCAATGCTAGAAGCGGAAGAGGCTCTTTTTGGGCTAACTCTTCTGAGGCAGGCTGGGTCCACCAACACTGGATCTGTTGTAGTTTCTTCTGATGCTTCTGCCAATGTAACCAACCCTCTCTACCAACACTTTGTTTTGGCGGGATCAACAACTGCATTAAACTTAATTCCAGTTTTGTGAAGTTTTATACTGTAATGGAGTTTTGGGGGGAGAGCAAACAGGAGGCATCCATATTATCTAGGTACAGATAGAAGCCATAATATTGTTCAGCTGTGGCTTCAGAAATCTGTAATGATGAGTGAGTTGATGGATGTGTAGTACACGTTTGTGTGGTAAAAATTCTCAGGCCTGTTTTTTGAACTATGTGTGGCTGGTCCATGCAAAGATTTCGAGCTGCTCTTGTGTTTTTCAAATTGTATTTTTTTTTTCTATCGCTAAAAGAGAGAAGGCAGCATTCCATCTGGTTGTTTTTGTTTTTTTTTTCGTTTTGGGAACTATGAAATATCTCCCCCACATTTGTATCAAAATGTTCGTCGCATGTATGTAGTAACAAGAATATGTCTGAACCCACCGCGACAGCCCTCTTATGTGTCGCAGCTGTTGTATTTTAATAAGAACATGAAAGGGTTACAGAGGGTTTAGTTATTATCGGTTTTGAGGAATGTCAATGACAATTTACCAATGTACATGAATATTGTATTGATTACCATTCTTTGATGGATAGAGTAATAATCTTGGCTTATAAGTATTTTTATTTTTTTAGGTCCAAGGAGTTTATAAATCTAAGGAGGTAAAAGGAACTATGCTATTTCATTGTTTCTTTTTTTTCCTGCACCACTTTAAATCCTGCAGTTCTTCCTTCAGTTTCTAATGATGAAGAAAATGGGGGGCTAAATGTAAAAATTACAGTTTTTCAAACTAATAACGCTAACCTTTGTAATTCTAACCAAGTTTGTGCCAAGACTGTCTTTTTTGATAGACTTTGAATCAGCAAGCAGCGGTCTGGTGAAGTAAGCTCCATCCCAGATGCTAAGAACCGTTTTATCAATGGTTCCAGGTATTACACCCCAGATGGTAAGCCACATACAGGTTATGCAGTGACCACAGTCCCGATGTCTGGGTTATTGTCATATGAGGTTTGTTTGGAGGTTGACATGGCAAAAATCTGACTGTCTGTATAGCAAACAGCCAATTTTTCCTGTTTCTAATATAAATACCCATTTCTGTCTTAATGACATAATGCCTTACCTACAGATCTTCCATTACCTCCAAAACCCCTTCATCCATGCATTCATCCTTGCCTCAGCCCCCTCATTCAAACTTCAATCATCCTCTCATCATCAGCATCCAAACCTCACCAGCCAAGCATTCCATCCATCACCACCTCAGTCTGACTGCTTTCCATCTAAGCCCCTGGTTTCCCATTGCCCAGTAAACAGCCATCAACAGCAAGTATTCTTACATGTTCATCTCAGCCTCGGTCAGCATCATTGCCCTCTCCCAGCTCAGTGAACTCCTTTATTTAGAAAACATTCCAAGCCACACCCTCAGGGGTTTGCCTCCAACAGCTAAACCCCTCCCACAAAGGATGTGGCCTCATCTCATTCACACAGGATGTGAATGACCATATAAGGAAATACAATACAGGGACTACAATACAGGGACAATTGTTTTCCTTCAAAAGAACCAATCACAGATGTATACATTCAAACAGATTAAGCAGTGATGTACAAACCGTCTAAACTGCTTTCAATGACAACGAACGATATAAAACTATGGCTCCGTGGGCCACAATATTTATACCGTTATGCTAAAGTTCCAGTGTACACAGGGATGTTTGCTTGAAGCTATCAATGTTGTCATCGGGAAGTGGCCAGTCTCCCGGTGAGGCACAAATTAACTTCCTTAAACCAGCAAACACGTCTGTAGTGTCCATAGGAAGGTTTACGCAGCCAATGGTCTTCCGCCAACGTCTTTATGTGCGAATACGCGCCGATGAGCGCATTACAGCAAAACCGACACTGGGGGGCATCTGACAACATACATTAATAAAATTTTCCATGACAAGGTCAACCAAAACCAGAGTTGTAATTTCCTCATTAGCTGTCACCTATATCCTCAGCTGATGGGGTAGGTGCGGTCACTGTAACATGAACTTCAAAAGGTCCACCACAGGGTTCACGAGTCCCTCCTGGACCCTGACACAATAACCAGTTTACATTCTTTTCAACCAGGTGACTGGATCATTGTAAAGAAGCTTGAGGGATGAGATCACGCCAGCCACTAGTTGCAATAAAAGACTCTATCCATGCCAACATATTCTGAAAATTTCAGCTCATTTGGTTAATCACACCAAAAGTTATTCACATTAAGCTATATTTTACAATGCTAAAACATTTAATGTGAAAATGGCTTAATGTAGCTTAACGTGTAATAAAGTACCTAAACCTCAATCGATTACCCTGAAACTTTGCACAGCCTAAGATCTCAACTTTCCAAACCTATCCAAGAAATTTCATGCAATTCAGAGTTCCACAAGGCAAATTAGGGAGATTAAGCTTTTTTTTTGGGGAGATTAATGTGGCTTAACGTACAAAAAAGACCTTAAATGTTAACCAATTTCCACCAAACTTTACACAATAGAAGACTCTATCCATGCCAACTAGGGATGGGCCCGGTGCTCGATTCGAACCCACGTTCGAATCGAGCACTGGGCGTTCGCTCGCTCGGCGAGCCCAGAACTATTTGGGCCGTTCGCATCACATTCGTGTGATGCGTGCGGCCCCGCAATGCATTGCGGCCGGCGCAGTGCATTGCTGGCTGATGATTGGCCAAGCATGCACTGTGACCCCGCATGCTTGGCCAATCACAGCGCCGGAAACTAGGAGATCAATAATTGGCTACAGGCAGGACGCCTGTAGCCAATTAAAGCTCAGGGGCTTTAGTACACGCCCCACCATTTAAAAGGCCGCCACGCCGTCGGCCCCGGTCACATGTGTTCCGGCTTTAGGGAGAGCAGTCTGCTGATTCTGTCTTTGCTTGATTGCTATTTCTTTGCTAAACCATTGCTACCTGAGTCATTCATCATTACTGAATACTGATCATTCATTGCTGCTGATTGCGCAGTGAGTGTGATATTAGCTGCTGCTGGGGATTAGTCTGGTGTGTGCGTGCTGTTAGTACAGCATAGCAGTAGCACCAACCGCAGTGCTGTTAGCACAGCATTGCACCCCAACTTCTGTCCCAACCTTCTGTCCCATCCCAGGCAGGGATTTATAGGAGCCATATTGTGTTTGTGGCAGCACACATAGGTCCTATATTTTCTTGTCAGCAGCACACATATAGTACCTATAGTGTATTTGTGTCAGCAGCACCCATAGGACTTATAGTGTGTTTGTGGCAGCACACATAGCTCCTATGATTCCTTGAACGCAGCACACATATAGTACCTATAGTGTCTTTGTGTCAGCAGCACCCATAGGACTTATAGTGTGTTTGTGGCAGCACACATAGCTCCTATATTTTCTTGACAGCAGCACACATATACAGTATTACCTATAGTGTCTTTGTGTCAGCAGCACCCATAGGACTTATAGTGTGTTTGTGGCAGCACACATAGCTCCTATATTTTCTTGTCAGCAGCACACATATAGTACCTATAGTGTCTTTGTGTCAGCAGCACCCATAGGACTTATAGTGTGTTTGTGGCAGCACACATAGCTCCTATATTTTCTTGACAGCAGCACACATATAGTACCTATAGTGTCTTTGTATCAGCAGCACCCATTGGACTTATAGTGTGTTTGTGGCAGCACACATAGCTCCTATATTTTCTTGTCAGCAGCACACATATAGTACCTATAGTGTCTTTGTGTCAGCAGCACCCATAGGACTAATAGTGTGTTTGTGGCAGCACACATAGCTCCTATATTTTCTTGTCAGTAGCACACATATAGTACCTATAGTGTCTTTGTGTCAGCAGCACCCATAGGACTTATAGCGTGTTTGTGGCAGCACACATAGGTCCTATATTTTCTTGTCAGCAGCACACATATAGTACCTATAGTGTATTTGTGTCACCAGCACCCATAGGACTTATAGTGTGTTTGTGGCAGCACACATAGCTCCTATATTTTCTTGACAGCAGCACACATATAGTACCTATAGTGTCTTTGTGTCAGCAGCACCCATAGGACTTATAGTGTGTTTGTGGCAGCACACATAGCTCCTATATTTTCTTGACAGCAGCACACATATAGTACCTATAGTGTCTTTGTGTCAGCAGCACCCATAGGACTTATAGTGTGTTTGTGGCAGCACACATAGCTCCTATATTTTCTTGTCAGCAGCACACATATAGTACCTATAGTGTCTTTGTGTCAGCAGCACCCATAGGACTTATAGTGTGTTTGTGGCAGCACACATAGCTCCTATATTTTCTTGACAGCAGCACACATATAGTACCTATAGTGTCTTTGTGTCAGCAGCACCCATTGGACTTATAGTGTGTTTGTGGCAGCACACATAGCTCCTATATTTTCTTGTCAGCAGCACACATATAGTACCTATAGTGTCTTTGTGTCAGCAGCACCCATAGGACTAATAGTGTGTTTGTGGCAGCACACATAGCTCCTATATTTTCTTGTCAGCAGCACACATATAGTACCTATAGTGTTTGTGTCAGCAGCACCCATAGGACTTATAGTGTGTTTGTGGCAGCACACATAGCTCCTATATTTTCTTGTCAGCAGCACACATATAGTACCTATAGTGTCTTTGTGTCAGCAGCACCCATAGGACTTATAGTGTGTTTGTGGCAGCAAACATAGCTCCTATATTTTCTTGTCAGCAGAACACATATAGTACCTGTAGTGTCTTTGTGTCAGCAGCACCCATAGGACTTATAGTGTGTTTGTGGCAGCACACATAGCTCCTATATTTTCTTGTCAGCAGCACACATATAGAACCTATAGTGTCTTTGTGTCAGCAGCACCCATAGGACTTATAGTGTGTTTGTGGCAGCACACATAGCTCCTATATTTTCTTGACAGCAGCACACATATAGTACCTGCAGTGTCTTTGTGTCAGCAGCACTCATAGGACTTATAGTGTGTTTTGTGGCAGCACACATAGCTCCTATATTTTCTTGACAGCAGCACACATATAGTACCTATAGTGTATTTGTGTCAGCAGCACCCATAAGACTTATAGTGTGTTTGTGGCAGCATACATAGCTCCTATATTTTCTTGTCAGCAGCACACATATAGTACCTATAGTGTCTTTGTGTCAGCAGCACCCATAGGACTTATAGTGTGTTTGTGGCAGCACACATAGCTCCTATATTTTCTTGACAGCAGCACACATATAGTACCTATAGTGTCTTTGTGTCAGCAGCACCCATAGGACTTATAGTGTGTTTGTGGCAGCACACATAGCTCCTATATTTTCTTGACAGCAGCACACATATAGTACCTGTGACGGAACGTCCCTACACTCCTCTTGAGTGCGTTCGTCATATATCACTTGCTTCCAGTCTGGATATAGGTATAAGATATTCCAACCGCTCCCAAGCACCAAACGAGACAACACTTGCTTAGTTGCTAAAACATGGACTGAAGATTTATTACAAAGATGACATTTATATACAGTAGAAGAGGAGGTCCCCCCTCCTGCTCATATTATTCTAACAATACACTTGTAACAACTTAACATAAACTAATTAGCTAATTCCTTTAAGCAGCCGATGTGACTCAGGATTTCACTACAGGCCAGACTTGTGGTCACCGAGCTAAACACAGTTGATTATAAATTAACATAATTACCACCACAAGACATCTCATCACAATAGCAGGAGACCACCAGTAACAGACGGAGCGTCTCCTGCATTGTGCAGAGGACAATGGGATCAACTAACTCAATTAACATCTTGAGTTCATGACATTGAATGGGACACAAGGTGTCAGATGCTAGTCTATTTCTAATGCCAAATGCATATACAGAGAGTGTATTTTGGGGGGCCCGTGATCAGCTGGCAGGAGGCTAGCATGTAGTCCTCTCAAAAAGCCCGTGTCCCGGCTAGGTCTGTCACATTTCTCCCCTTTCGGCAGGAGACTAACACAGGAGGAGACCCCAGACGGGTTGACTCCGAAGTTAGTCCATAGTTCCAGTCCTCTAATGCCTGTACCCACACAGTACCCCAAACAAATTGTTTCAAACAGAGCACTACTCACCCAGCCAACCTCTGCCTCTCTCATAGAACATATCTGCCGCTGGGGAGAGGCCTGGACTGGCCCTTCTCCCTGGAGTCTTTTCAGCCGCTGGAGAGAAGATAGGGTGACTGGGCTCACTCCATCATGCTGTTGGGGATCTGGGCCGACAGCCCAGCATCCCTGGGGTATACAAGTGGGGACTGAAGTCCCATCCACCGATATCAGCTCAAGCTGCAGTTGTGAAGTGCAGATTGCATCCTCTCCTTGGGTCCTGAGCTGCTGCTCGGGAGTGACCACCACCTCCTCACCCTGGGCCTCCAGAACTGCCACAAGTGTGGGGCAGAGGTCTTGGACCCTCTGTCCGGTTGCCAGCACTTTAGCTGGGTTGGTGTCATCATTCTGGGGCGCCGTCTGCTGCTGGACAGTGTGACCGATCGCCCCAGCTTCTTGAAGCTGTAGAGACACTGTAGGTGCTAGGCAGAGGCCAGCGGTGCTCTGCCATGTTGCCAGTGATTCAGCTGGGAGTAGCAGCTTCACTACATCAGCTTGTTGCCGGAGAGAGGGGCCAACTGCCCCGGCTTCCTGGAACTCCACAGATACTGCTGTTGGTGCTGGGCAGAGCTCAATGAAGTTTGGCCCTAATACCAGCTCTTCTGATGGAGGCTCATCAGGCTGTTTTTCCTCAGCGGAAAAGTCTATTAAATCCCCTGTCTCTGTAACTGGTGTCTGGGGATAGAGGTTCACCATCTGTCCGTGGAACCTAGAAGATGCTATCAGTGCTGAGCAGAGGTTGGCAGAGCTCTGGCCGGTTGTCAGCACTTCAGTTTCTGGGGTGGCAATTTCCAGATTTTCCACTGCCGATTCCCTGGCATGCTGCTGGACAGGCACATTCCTCCATCCAAGATCATCCCATGCAGAAACAGGATCATCAAGGTCAGTCAGCACTTGCTGCATCCGCCATAAGACCTCCGCGTCCATAGCTGCAGGGGCAGGTTGGCAAAGCACACTGTTACTCTGCCACATTGCTGACTCTTCAGACAGGATTTCAGAGTTGTCCACTGGCATTTCCTTATAGTCCCAGGCAAAGGGAGCCCAGCCCTGGCACTGAGCAGAGTCTAGGAGACGTCTGTAGGCGATCTCCAGCTCCCATTCCTGATCGGCCAGAAACTCCAAATCTTCCAGTGCCCAGTGCACTTCCGAGACGTTCAGTAGCCCTTTTCTGAAATCCATGATTTCATCCAACCGCCACTCCAAATCACTCCCAAAGTTAGAGTCCCCTGTCAGCTTCACATACAACAGTCCCAGGCCGCCGTAGCTTAAACCTTCCGTTGGGCTGTCATCTGCTATCCAAGGGCATGCTTGGGATACATGCCACCGGAGGGCTCTGTAACTCTCATCCAGCTTCATCTCTGCCCAGACCAGCCTGCTTAATTCAGCTGTCTGCTCCTTGTGCGGTTTTTCTCCCAAAAACAGCACCCGCAATCCATACTGCGACCAGTACCTTTCCTGGATGGAGGGGAGAACTTTTCCCTGGTGACGCTGCTCACGGGCTAGCGCTTCCTTCCAGAGTTCGCAGCGAATAGAATCAAACCATCCCAGCAGGACCTGCTCTGATACTGGTCCTCTGTGCTGTAGCTGCATCTCTCGCAACCTCCTCCTGAATTCCTCTTCCATGGCGGCTGGTATCTGTACCTCTCCTCCTCTCCTGCTATCCGGACCTTGGATCCAGGTGGAGGTTTGGATGTCCCAGACTGCAGGAAGCACAATCCCACTGCTTGCCAACAATGTGACGGAACGTCCCTACACTCCTCTTGAGTGCGTTCGTCATATATCACTTGCTTCCAGTCTGGATATAGGTATAAGATATTCCAACCGCTCCCAAGCACCAAACGAGACAACACTTGCTTAGTTGCTAAAACATGGACTGAAGATTTATTACAAAGATGACATTTATATACAGTAGAAGAGGAGGTCCCCCCTCCTGCTCATATTATTCTAACAATACACTTGTAACAACTTAACATAAACTAATTAGCTAATTCCTTTAAGCAGCCGATGTGACTCAGGATTTCACTACAGGCCAGACTTGTGGTCACCGAGCTAAACACAGTTGATTATAAATTAACATAATTACCACCACAAGACATCTCATCACAATAGCAGGAGACCACCAGTAACAGACGGAGCGTCTCCTGCATTGTGCAGAGGACAATGGGATCAACTAACTCAATTAACATCTTGAGTTCATGACATTGAATGGGACACAAGGTGTCAGATGCTAGTCTATTTCTAATGCCAAATGCATATACAGAGAGTGTATTTTGGGGGGGCCCGTGATCAGCTGGCAGGAGGCTAGCATGTAGTCCTCTCAAAAAGCCCGTGTCCCGGCTAGGTCTGTCACAGTACCTATAGTGTCTTTGTGTCAGCAGCACCCACAGGACTTATAGTGTGTTTGTGGCAGCATACATAGCTCCTATATTTTCTTGTCAGCAGCACACATATAGTACCTATAGTGTCTTTGTGTCAGCAGCACCCATAGGACTTATAGTGTGTTTGTGGCAGCACACATAGCTCCTATATTTTCTTGACAGCAGCACACATATAGTACCTATAGTGTCTTTGTGTCAGCAGCACCCATAGGACTTATAGTGTGTTTGTGGCAGCACACATAGCTCCTATATTTTCTTGACAGCAGCACACATATAGTACCTATAGTGTCTTTGTGTCAGCAGCACCCATAGGACTTATAGTGTGTTTGTGGCAGCACACATAGCTCCTATATTTTCTTGTCAGCAGCACACATATAGTACCTATAGTGTCTTTGTGTCAGCAGCACCCATAGGACTTATAGTGTGTTTGTGGCAGCACACATAGCTCCTATATTTTCTTGACAGCAGCACACATATAGTACCTATGGTGTCTTTGTGTCAGCAGCACCCATAGGACTTATAGTGTGTTTGTGGCAGCACACATACCTCCTATATTTTCTTGACAGCAGCACACATATAGTACCTATAGTGTCTTTGTGTCAGCAGCACCCATAGGACTTATAGTGTGTTTGTGGCAGCACACATAGCTCCTATATTTTCTTGACAGCAGCACACATATAGTACCTATAGTGTCTTTGTGTCAGCAGCACCCATAGGACTTATAGTGTGTTTGTGGCAGCACACATAGCTCCTATATTTTCTTGTAAGCAGCACACATATAGTACCTATAGTGTCTTTGTGTCAGCAGCACCCATAGGACTTATAGTGTGTTTGTGGCAGCACACATAGCTCCTATATTTTCTTGACAGCAGCACACATATAGTACCTATAGTGTCTTTGTGTCAGCAGCACCCATAGGACTTATAGTGTGTTTTGTGGCAGCACACATAGCTCCTATATTTTCTTGTCAGCAGCACACATAGTACCTATAGTGTGTTAGTGTCAGCACCCATAGCACCTACAGTGTGTTGTGAGCACACATAGGAGCTCTATTTTTTATACAATATACACTACCGACTACAATGCCTGGAAGACCGCCAAGGAGAGGCAGACCGTGCCGAGGCAAGAACACAGGGCAAGCAGGCTCTGTTTCTAGAGACAACAGTGCTGGTCGTGGACGTGGTCGTGCATCGTCATCAGCACGTGGCCATGGGACACGCTTGTCTTTGTTTTCGGCAGCTGGACATGTTGAGACGCATCATGCCGAAGGCTTGGTAGAATGGATGACCAAGCCCTCCTCATCCTCCTCATCCTCTCTCACCCAGGCTCAGGGTACTGGCAGAGCAGCTGCCAACGCGTACTCAATGGCATCATCAGCCACCCCTTCCCTAGACCCACCATGTCCTCCTGAGGAGTCCCCCGAACTGTTTGAGCACAGTGTTGGGTACATGCTCCAGGAGGATGCCTGGACGGTTCGAAGGTCCGAAGGCTCGGATGATGATACCCAGCTTGAGGAAGGCAGTAGTGTGCGCGCAGAGAGAGGGGATGCTGAAGGACAGCAATCTGGCAGTACTGTTCCACCAGCTGCAGCTTACTGCCAGGTTTGCTCTAGTGGTGAAGAGGGAGGGGATGATGAGGTCACTGACTCCACATGGGTGCCTGAAGGGAGAGAGGAGGAGGAGGAGGAGGATGCAGCGTCACATGTCTAACGAGGCAGGATGCCCCCTAGAGGCCAGCTACAGGCCAGGACACCAACTGTATCAGACCACAGAGCTCCGCCTGTGCAGGGCGCTGCCTCTGCACGTTATCACAAAAGTTCTTTGGTGTGGGCCTTTTTTGAGACGAGTGCATCAGATCGCACCACTGCTATTTGCAATATTTGTCTCAAGCGTATCTCGCGTGGCCAAAACATCAGCTGCTTGGGCACCACAAGCATGAGCAGACATATGTCGACCTGCCATGCAGCTCGTTGGCAAGCACACATAAAAGACCCACACCAAAGAACAAAGCGGACCTCTCCTTGCTCCTCATCAGCTGGGATCTCCATCCCACTATATCTTCAGTCCTCTCTGAAAGCTGCTCTGAGAGGACTGAAGGTGTAGAATTAGGTGTGTCACAACCAAGTACTTGCAGTACACCGACGTCCGATTGTAGCAGGCAAATTTCCCTGCCCCAGCTGCTGGACCGTCGAAAGAAGTATACTCCCAGCCATCCACATGCCCAGCGGTTGAATGCTAGCTTGGCTAAATTGCTAGCACTTCAACTGCTGCCTTTTCAGTTGGTAGACTCGGCCCCCTTCCGTGAGTTTGTTCAATGTGCGGTTCCTCAGTGGCAGGTTCCCAAATGCCACTTTTTCTCACGGAAGGCGATTCCGTCTCTCTACTGGCATGTGGAAGGCAATGTCCATGCCTCGCTGGACAGGGCGGTCAGCGGTAAGGTGCATATTACCGCTGACTCATGGTCCAGCAGGCATGGACAGGGACGTTATCTTTCTTTCACGGCCCATTGGGTCACTCTATTGGCAGCTGGGAGGGATGCAGGACAAGGTGCAGTAGTGTTGGAGATTGTTCCGCCACCACGCCTCCAAAATGCTACTACTGGTTGTGACACACCTCTCTCCTCCACCCCCTCCTCTTCTTCTTCCTCCAGTGCTCTGTCCTCGGAACCAGCGGTGCTCCGTAGGCGTACAAGGGGCTACGCGAGTACGCAGGCAAAAAGATGCCATGCCGTGCTTGCGCTGGTGTGTTTGGGGGACAGGAGCCACACTGGGGCAGAGGTTCTGGCAACTCTGCAGGGGCAGGCCGAGAGGTGGTTGACGCCACGCCAGCTTAAGCCAGGAATGGTGGTTTCTGACAATGGCACCAACCTCCTCTCCGCCCCGCGACAGGGGCAGCTCACCCATGTGCCCTGTATGGCTCACGTCCTCAACCTGGTGGTGCAGCGGTTCTTGGGCAGGTACCCAGGCTTACAGGATGTCCTGAGGCAGGCCAGGAAAGTCTGTGTGCATTTCCGCCGATCTTATAATGCCAGTGCTCGGCTGACTGAGCTGCAAAAGGAGCTAAACCTGCCCAAGAACCGCCTAATATGTGACATGCCCACCAGGTGGAACTCAACGTTGGCCATGCTGCAGCGACTGCACACGCAGCAGAGGGCCATCAATGAGTACCTTTGCGACTACGACACCAGGACAAGGTCAGGGGAGCTTGGCTTTTTTTCCCCACGCCAGTGGAGCATGATCAGGGATGCATGCACTGTCCTCTCACCATTTGAGGAGGCCACGAAGATGGTGAGCAGTGACAGTGCATGCATCAGTGACACTGTACCTCTTGTCCACCTGTTGGAGCATACGCTGAGTGGGATAATGGACAGGGCACTTGAGGCAGAACAGAGGCAGGAAGAGGAGGACTTCCTTGCCTCTCAAGGCCCCCTTTATCCAGACAGTGTTCCTTCTGTCCCACCCATCACACAGGAAGAGGATGAGGAGGAGGAGGATTGTGTGAGCATGGAGGTGGAGCCTGGCACTCAGCATCAGCAGCAGCAGTCTTTTAGGGATGATGTACAGTCCCAACAAACCAGTGGACTTGTACGTGGCTGGGAGGAGGTGGCTGGCGATCATGTCGTCCTCAGTGACCCAGAAGACTCCGGACTGAATGCCTCAGCTAACCTACGTAGCATGGCCTCCCTGATCCTGCAAAGCCTGCGGAAGGATCCTCGTGTTCTTCGGATCAAGGAGAGGGACCATTACTGGCTGGCCACTCTCCTTGATCCATGGTACAAGGGTAAGGTTGCGGACCTTATCTTGCCGTCGCAGAGGGAGCAGAGGATGAGACATCTCAGGGAGGCCTTGCAGAAAGGTCTGTGCAATGCGTTCCCAGAAACTGGGAGGTTACAAACTCCTGGTCCTGGACGACGAGTTGCTGAGGCTTCGGTCAGTAGCAGAAGGAGCGGTGGGGAAGGTGGACGTCTGACCGATGCGTTCAGACAATTTTTTAGTCCGCAGCCCCAAGGTATGATCGGTTCCAGCAACCATCGCCAGCGTCTGATATACATGGTGCAGGAATACCTAGGGGCAAGGTCAGACTTGGACACCTTTCCCACCGAAAATCCTCTGGTTTACTGGGTCCTGAGGATGGATCACTGGCCAGAGCTTGCACAGTATGCAATTGAGCTACTGGCCTGTCCTGCATCCAGCGTTCTTTCCGAACGCACATTCAGTGCTGCTGGAGGATTTGTCACCGATCACAGGGTGCGCCTGTCCACCGACTCAGTTGATCGACTGACCTTCATAAAAATGAATCAGTCTTGGATCACCACCAGCTACCAGGCACCTGAAGCGGATATAACTGAATCATTTATAATGTCACATCCCTTCAAGACTGCCTATGCTGATGCTGAGTGACTGTCCTGTTATGTTCACTGACTATCCTCTTCCTCCTCCTCAATGATCCATGACACCAGCACCAATGCCTAAGGCACAATTTTTCAGCCCCTGTATTACAATTTAAAAAAAAAAAAATGCTTCGCAACAGGTGTGACTGCTGTGCTCCAAGTACAGTATCTGTGAGGGGTTGCAGTGTTGTGGCACCAGCACCAGTGCCTAAGGCACAATTTTTCAGCCCCTTTTGGGGCGTGTAATTACAATTTTTAGGCAATGCTTTGCAACAGGTCTCATTGCTGTGCTCAGAGTACAGTATCTGTGAGGGGTTGCAGTGTTGTGGAAAAAGGTATCTCCTCTCTACTGATGCTTTATCACCAATCCTTGTTTCAATTAAAACCCCACTTTTCCAAAAACATTTGTCATTGGGACGGAAAGTGAGGTGAAATGTTCTGAACAGATGTGCAAAGACAGCAAATGTTACAGGGGTGATAACCCCTCCCTATATTCTCCAAAAAAGCTTAAAAATAGATTTTTGGGGGATGGAGCTACACTTCATAATGTACCTGTTCAGATTCTACTTAAGAACAAACCTACAGTCCGTGTCTTGTTTGCACCACCTATATACTGCTGTTCAGAGTATATAGGGTTGTAGGTATAGGGTTTTATTTTGGGTACGGGGTCCCCCTTAATATCCATACAAGACCCAAAGGGGCTGGGGTGGATGATGGGGTAGCCATGCCATTTTTCTCAAGGATTTTCAGCCATATGGCGGCCAGGACAAGACATGACATTAAAGCCGCAAGTGGTTTTAAATGGCTTCTTTTTTTCCTTTACAAATGTCATTTTGTGCAGGGACAGTTCTAAACACGGGAAACACATGCCACTTCACAGGCATACTTTAGACACCCCCCAGGTACCATATTTAAAGGAATATTTCACTTTTTTTTTTTCACTTTATGCATCATTAAAATGACTGCTCTCGAAAAAACGTTAGTTTTTAAAAGTTCTTTTTGCATTGATATATGTCCCCTGGGGCAGGACCCGGGTCCCCAAACCTGTTTTATGACATTAACATGCATATTGGCCGTTGTAATTAGCAATTTTGATTTCGAACGTTCGCGTCCATTATAACGAATAGGGTTCGAAAATTCGCTCGAACTTTCGGTCCGTTCGAAGGTTCTGGTGCGAACCGAACCCGGGGGTGTTCGGCTCATCCCTAATGCCAACATATTCAGAAAATTTCAGCTCATTTGGTAAATCACACCAAAAGTTATTCACATTACCGTAATCTATATTTTACAATGCTAAAACATTTAATGTGAAAATGGCTTAATGTAGCTTAATGTGTAATAAAGTGCCTAAACCTCAATCAATTGCCCTGAAACTTTGCACAGCCTGAGTTCTCAACTTCCCAAACCTATCCAAGAAATCTCATGCAAGGCAAATTAGGGACATTAAGCTTGTTTTTGGATGTAAACCCACTGTCATCAATTTCTAACTATTAGTATAGTTAAAGAGGAAGTAAAGCCTCCTCCCAAAAAAAAAAAAAAAAACAGAACCTGCAAGGCAAAGGCATAATGAGCTAGTATGCATAGCATACTAGCTCATTATGAATAACTTACCTGAGAACGAAGCCCCCGAAGCGGTCCTCATCCATGACCTTTTCCGCCGCCATCAAGCCCGGAGTGACTTCCGGGTCTCGCCGCTCCAGCGCTGTCATTCGCTGGATCGGCGATGACGTGACTCCCGCGCATGCGCACGAAAGCGGCATATCGCCGTGATCTCGGCATGCGTAGTGCGCCTCTTTTTTTTCTAAATATCTCCTAAACCATGTAGGTTTAGGAGATATTTATTGGACCTACAGGTAAGCCTTAATCTAGGCTTACCTGTAGGCCAAAGTGGTTTGTAAGGGTTTACAACCACTTTAATATATATAAGGATTTACATGCCTCCTGCGTGTATCCTTATATATAAATAATCACCCCCTCACCTGTTAGGAGCCCCACAAACTGCTCAATAATGTGGGCGTTTATCCTTGTCGGCGCTCGGTGGGCGTCAGAGGACACCTCCGCCCACCGCTACACTCCTACTGCCAGCCAGCATTGCGAGGACGAGCCTCGCGCCTGCTGAGACTGGCGTGCATGTGTGGGAGTGACAGAGCGTGTTCTGTGAAGAAGCAGAGCGCGCTCATGTTACTCCTGCACATGTGAAGACTAAATGTAACCCCACATCCCCCGCTGTCTTCCTCCTCCTCCGCCCCCCCTCATTCCCCGCAGCCGGCTTCCCTCTCCTCTGTAATCCTCTCCTCGGCTGCGAGGGGGGGGGAATCTGTCAGGATGGAGAGCGGAGGAAGGGGTCGGTATTACCCCTTTCTTTTCTGAATGGGACACAGGAGCGTTCGTTACCGATCGCTCCTGTGTCCTGTGATAACTGAGCAGAGTAACCTGTGTGTTACTCTGCTTCAGTTTATAAATGTAGAGGAGCCGCTGTCTTCCCTCCATTCATCTTCAGTGCAGAGAAAGGGACTGGGGAATCTGTATCCTCTGTCCCGTCCACTGCCCCACTGACACTGTCCACTGCCCCACTGTCCACTGCCCCACTGACACTGTCCACTGCCCCACTGACACCGTCCACTGCCCCACTAACACCGACCACTGCCCCACTGACACCGACCACTGCCCCACTGACATCGTCCACTGACACCGACCACTGCCCCACTGACACCAACCACTGCCCCACTGACACTGACTCCATCCACTGCCCCACTGACACCAACCACTACACCACTGGCACTGTCTCCGTCCACTGCCCAACTGACACCGTCCACTGCCCCACTGACACCGTCCACTGCCCCACTGACACCGTCCACTGCTCTGCTGACACTGTCCACTACACCGACCACTGCCCCACTGACACCGACCACTGCCCCACTAACACCAACCACTGCCCCACTGACACCAACCACTACACCACTGACACTGACTCTGTCCACTGCCCCACTGACACCGACCACTGACACCAACCACTACCCCACTAACACTGACTCCGTCCACTGACACCGTCCACTGCTCCACTGACACCGACCACTGACCCACTGACACCGACCACCCCCTTTCCCAAAAGCACTGTGAAAAAATATATTTTTAAAAAATAAAACCCCACCCTCCCATCATTGTTAGAATAGTACAAAAATAAATATTAAAAAAAATTATTAAAAAAATTCAATTGTAAAAATGTATAAAAAAAAAATCCACTGGTCCCAAAAAACCTTTTGAAAAAAAAAAATGTAATTGTAAAATAAATAAATAATCTGACACTGTCCACTATCCTGACACCATCTCCTGCACGTACTACCCACCACTGTACACTCCACACTCCTGTGATTTGCACCGCATTGCTGTTCAGATCACATGCGATGTCTGTGCAATGCGATTTCAGCCATACAAACTGTATGGCTGAAATCGCATCACATTCAGACCATATGCGAACTGCTGGGGAGTGTCATACAATGTTAACGACACCCCATTTCAGCTTGCATATCACAGTGCGAACTGACAGTTAGGACATGAATCGGATCGCATAGGTGTGAACACCCATGCGATTCTGGTGCGGACCAAGAAAAGGGTCCTGTGCGATTTTGGTCCGAATGTGATGCGATATCACACATACTATCTGTATGGCTGAAATCGCACTGCACAGACATCACATGCGATTTGCACTGCAGTGCGGTGGGAATCACATGTAAACTGACCCTAAGCTCATTCAGCCTGGGTGTAATTATAAAAAGTGAGAAATCCACCCCTCCCCACATAACAAATCCTGGTGATGGAAAGGAATGTTATCTGTGATCAGGTGACCTTAGACACACACACACACACACTGCACTATAACAATCCTCAGATCACTGGATGTTCTACTCTGCCCAGCTCTCCTATATTCTTGTTGCTGTTCACTCGAGAACGGAAAATTGTATCAAATACTTAACATAATTTTCCTTTCCTGACGCCAAACCATGGCAGCATACTAGTGATAGAGCTCCGCCTCTTGACCACTCCCTCAGGACCAGTGAATAGCATAAATATAAGGCCTAGTTAAGCCCCACCCCATTCTCTGTAATTAGCTACATACCGAAACGTATAAGGGTGGGACCATATGCTGCCATGGTTTGGCGTCAGGAAAGGAAAATTACGGTAAGTATTTGATACAATTTTCCGTTTTCCTGACGCCAACATGGCAGCATACTAGTGATAAATAACTAGCTGACAGGGTGGGATCTACTTGTCAAACCAATCTTCTAATTAGGATGAGACAGAGGACTGAATAGTACTTCCTACAAAGTCCCCTGATGACAAGGCCCCCGGGTCTATTCCGTCAAGTTTGAGTAGAAATGTTGGAGCGACCGTGTACCCCTGTACAGATGGACACCATAGATTCTCTTGAATGTGTTGCCTGAGAGGCTTTAACCGCTCTGGTAGAGGGATAGGCTAAGCCCTGGAGGAAGAATACAACAGCTGACCCATACACACGGTCGGACTTTTTCATGGATTCTGTCCGATCGGACAATGTTGTTGAAAAATCAGACCGTGTGTATGCACCATCGGACAGTGTACGTCGGATTGTCCGCCGGACAAAGTCTTATCTCCTGCTGGAAAGATTTGCCGACAACACGGTCCGATCACACCAAATCCGAGCGTGTGTACGGTTGTCCGACGGACAAAGTGCTACGCATGCTCTGAAGAAATTCTGTGACGGAAGCGCTCGGTCAGGTAAAACTACCTTTCCTAATCGACACAGCACATTCGTCACGCTGCAATGTTAAAATGTCTTTAATGCAGCGCATTCTCTTTTTCTTTACAATGCAACAAGAATGACATGTTTTAGCTGCTCCTATTCACCCGCACTTCTCACAAACTTAGTTCTTTATTACTTTTCAGCATTTATACACTACATGTTTATTTTTACTCAGATCGTAAAAGAATCTTTGTTATATTTTTAGCATGAATTGTCTTTTTTTTGGGAATACATATTTGAAGGAGATTTTTTTTTTTTTTTTTTTGGAGGGGGGTTGTGTGTCTCAACTTAGCAAAACCACATTATTAACATTTGTATTTCTTGCTTAAATTTACTAGGAGTTTGTTGGTTGTTGGTGCCCCTTGTTAATTCTACTTTAGGATTAGTGAAATGTACCTGCCTACTCAAAGAAAAACTGTCATTGTAGAAAAGTAAAACACAATAGTCAATGATTATTTCCAATCCAAAAAAAATTTATTTAGGTCTCAGCAACAAACCAAAGAGGAACGCAGCCATGGTGAAACTTGGGGAATTTGCAAAGCCTTGGACACCCACGGCAACCATCATTTTTCACGCTTAGAAAATTGGGGGCCTGAGGAGTACCTATCTAAATAATAAGGGAGCGCAATCTGGTCCTGAAGTCCAAAACATCCGGAACTGCAGCAGATGCCATCTAGGTCCCCAGGCTCTGGTCCTACGAGAGGCTCCATCTTCTCTCAGACCAGACTGAATCAAGGTCATCACTCTCTTGTCTTCCTTGTACGCTTCCTTCCACGCCGTGGTGCTGGTGCTGGTGGGGTGGCAGAAGGAGGAGGAGGAGGCGGAGCAAGGTCACTCTCGCAAACATGTGTGAGTGGGGTCATCTCCCCAGCCATCCCCTCATTTAGGATTTTGAGGATGACATCCTCACACATGCTGCGTTGCCCCGCCTCCATACCCGTCATTTTACTGCCAACCAAGGAGGCAAAGGCCTCCTCGTAGGTGGGTGTGGCATATAGGGAGGCTGAAGCGTCTCTGATCAGCTGGAGCGCTGACTCTCCCACCTCCCCCATGCTTTTCGCCCTTCTGTAGGGAAGGCGGAGGGGAGGGACTTGGGAGACAGTCAGGCTCCTACGCCTACCCCCCTGTTGGCTGCCACTAACCCCTGCCTCCTCCTGACTGCCACCTTCCACAGCCACCTCCTGGCTGAGGTCTTCCTGTGTATGAAAAAGGGACATAGTTTCAGTTATTTGTTCATCAAACACACACAATTCTCATCTAGTGACTGTTGCAAAATGTTTACAAATAGAAAACCATACAATTCTCAGCCCTGCAGTTTAGATTCTTCCCAAAAATGTCTCCAACACCACTGTCTGTTGATATGTCAATCACGTTAGGAACTAAGCAATTGGGGATCCTGAATTAACTGAACATCATTCATTATTCCCCAAAATGGTTACAAAACTACTATACCTGGAACAAGCTGGGCTCCTGCACATATTCCATACTGGAAGGCCCAGGTTGGTCCTCGGAAGCCTCATCAGGGGTGGCGTGCGTGGAAGGACGCGTGCAAGGAAGAGTCGAGAGTGACTTCCTGACAGTAGCCTGGTCTTTGAGAAAGTGGAGCCTCTCATAGTACCAGAGCGTGGGGACATAGACATCAGCTGCTGCAGCTCCAGATGCTAGGGACTTCCGGACCTTATTGCGCTCCCGGAAATAGGTACTCTTCATGTTGTTAATCTTCACTTTTAAGTTTGCCACGGTTGCCATGGGCAGGGTTGGCTTTACAAATGCCACAAGTTTCAGCATGGCTGCGTACCTCTTTGGTCTGTTGCTGTAGTCACGGTGCTTTGGTAGCCATAAAAGGGGAAATTCCCTGTATTTATCAATGAAGAGGGGGAGAAAACTCACGTCGTAGAAGGCCTCCATCACCTCTGCAAGACACAACACCACACAAAACAATATAAATAATGTCAGCCTAAACTCTCCTAATCTTCTCCATAAAGAAGCCTCAAGTTCTAATCAGTCTAGGCTAGTTATGTACCAACGTCAAATTGTACCTTCGTTTCTAGCGATCGTCTCGTGCGTGAGCTTTCTCTCCCCTCGTCTCCCAGATCGTGGCTACGACACAGGCGTGTGACGTTTTATATACAGTGCGCATGCGTCAAACTCCGCCCGCCCCTGACGATCTTTCTCGTCTATTCCCCACCCCTTCTCTTTACGGCGCAGTGGGGAGAGCACATGGCGGGGACACAGCAGGTGCGCCCCAAATATCCCACCAACGAGGAGGAGGACGAGGAAAGTCCGGAGGCACAAACGTCCCGATCCCGGAGCCTGAAATTCAAGGCCTCCAATATGTCATTTGGCGAAATGTTGGAGATGGTGGACATATTAAAGAGGAGCGACTATGATGGGAAGTATGGGCCTTACCTCAACCCCAATGTCCGCAAGGCCAAGATCATGTCTAAAGTTGTGAGAAGGCTGTACAATCATTTTGGGGTACAACGATCCAAGGAGCAACTCAGGAAACGCTGGTCAGACCTGAAACTTAGGGAGGCCGATCAGTACAGAAAGATCAAGCGAGTTCTTCAAAAAAGTAAGTAGTTGTGTTTTGTGTTTGCTTTCTTGCTTGCATACTGCTCCATGTGGTTTGATTTTTACAAAGTTGTACATTCCAAAATGGCCACTTTCAGGTTCGTCTGTGCATTCGATCGTACTCAGCCTCGATCTTTCTGCCACTGTCATGATCGTGTGTGTCCATTCGATCGTACGCAACCTCGATCGTTCGGCCACTTATAATACGATGTTTGGTGAAGTTTTTTTTGAAAGGAAGTTTGTTCTCACTAGAAATGTCATCAAGAATGTAAAGCCAATTTATTCAATGTAAAGGAGAGGTCACCCAGTAGCTGTTTACCCATCTGGACTCTAGAGCACTAGTGCTGGGACACCCAAACCCCCTTTTTATTAGGCTTTTCCACACATGTGCTCCAGTGGATACTAGAGGGGGGTCTCCATCACACAAACTTCTACCAAAAAGCTAGTAAGTTTAGCACCTTTACAAAGTGACTACATTCATGTAGTTGGCATTTGTAACTGGCCAAACAAAAATAGTGTCCGTCACTTTCAAGCAATGTTTGTCATTTCCTATTTCTGCCCTCAATAGATTGTGTTGCTAAATCTTCCTTTTGTACATTCTCATAGGGGAGCGAAAACTTGGGCCGTCTGAGGAAACCCCAAAACCAACACCTCCCAAAAAAGGTGAAAGAGCAGAAGCAGAGGAGGAGGAGGAGGAAGGAGAGATCATCGAACTTGGAGAAATTGTCACCACAACAGGTGAGTGTGGGAGAACACAGCTACTGGTAAGCTAATCAATGTATGGCTGCCTCATTTCCAACACCCGATTTTTGTTTGTTTGTGGTTTTTAGGTGACGTGGATGTTGTGGAAGAAAAATCGCACTTTACCACAGAGAGTGCCCACGTACTCATCGGGGAGATAATGGTCTGCAATAGAGATCTAGATTACATAAAGCAAAACATCAATGATGTTCAACAAAAATTGAAGAACATCATTGATGTTTTAGGAAAAATATGAAAACGCACCAAGTAATTAACACACATTTGTGCCAGCTTCTGAACACATTTGCAACTTAAGAACTGTGTGAAATTTGGAACATGCACACATTGTGTCCACATGTGCTAGCTTCCATCATGGTGGATGAATGCCAATGTTTTTTTGTGGGTGCAACCACTTTACGAACTACGAAAGTGGTTGTGGTGAAGGGGTTGCACCCCCAAAAAACGTCCATTCATCCCCATGATGGAAAATGGCACTTTTGAAGCTTCTAGGCATGTGTTTTACCATCTAATGACCATTTTCAGACCCAAATTGTGTGCATGTTCTAAATTTCCACTTTCCAGGGGTGACCCCCCCATGTGATGAAGGCAAGATCAAACACACTTTGAACATATAGTCATGTCTGATCTTGTCTTCACTTTACAAAGTTGAACTTTCCAAGTTCATAGGTTCTGTTTTGCTCCATGCCTGGTTTTACCAATTGCGGAATGTTTGTAAACAATGTTGTAAATAACCAAGATGTTGTCAGTTTGGGCGTGAAGATTGTAAACGCACTTGTGAATGTTTTCCAAGTAAACTTTTTTATTTTTCTAAATGTGTGGCTTCCTTATTTAAAAAACACAATGCATTATGTATGTCAAATGTAAAGGATATGGGGGGCAATGGGTGTTATTTACTAAAGGCAAGTCCACTTTGCACTGCAAGTTTCTTTTCCAGGGCACTTTTTCACTGTACTTGTAGAGCATAGTGGATTTGACTAAGGTAAATGACACCCACAGTGCTTTGTACGAAAACACGGAGCACAGCATTTTTGAGAATACACACATGTCTGACCGGGTGATGAAAAGGAGTTTTTTGGGTGTCAGTTATGCACTTCAAACCTTCTCTAGACCAAAGATTAGGTATCAAACACACAACATGAGAAGAATCTTTTTGGGAAGAAGAGACTGTTACCTCCTTTTGCCCAGAAAGTGCATTCCCACTGTCGAAGGCAAAGGGAAAAAATTTCAAGGTAAAATAAGCTAAAAAGAATAGTGAAATGACAAGAAATCATAGGTTGGTTGAAATATCAGATTTATTAAAAAATGCCTCTCACACATCGTCAGGCAGAGCAATGGCCCCCCTACCCACAAAGTACTCCATATATTGCTCGCGGACCGCGCGGGCATTTAGAGGGGGCAAGCCTGGACGTGCCACTTGAAGGGCTGTGAGGTCCGCATTTGGAGGGCCCTCCACATCTGGGCCAACGGGCACCACATAGTTCCTGTTATGTCTTTTGAGGAAGTTGTGCAATATGCAACAGGCAAGAACTATGTGGTTCAGTTTGTATTCCGCCAAGTTAATTGCCGTCAAGAACAGGCGGAAGCGGCTGGCCAGGATGCCAAAAGTGTTCTCCACAACTCTTCTGGCTCTGGACAGCCTGTAGTTGAAGACCCTCTGGTCTGGGGTGAGGGTCCTCATCGGGAACTGCCTCATCAGATGGGGAGTCAACGCAAACGCTTCATCTGCGACAAAGACGAAGGGGAGTCCTTCTGCATTCTCCTCTGGAGGTGGCAAGCACAGACTGCCACTTTGGAGACGCCAGTAGAACTCCGTGTGCGCAATGGCACCACCATCCGAGATCCGGCCGTTCATCCCCACGTCCACATACATAAATTCATATGTTGCCGACACCACCGCCAACATCACTACACTATTAAACCCTTTATAATTATAATAGTGGGACCCCGAGTTGGGCGGTGGGACGATGCGGACGTGTTTCCCATCAATTTCCCCTCCGCAGTTAGGAAAGTCCCAACGGCTGGCAAAGTGGGAGGCCACAGTCTGCCATTCCTGTGGCGTGGAAGGGAACTGTGGAGTGAAACAAGAAAAAATAATTAGTCACTTTGCACATAAACATTGCAAGCAGATTAGCCAATCAACATCTTGGAACAAGAGCATTGTATAAAATTGGAGGCTGGAAAGTATTTGCAGAGAAAAGTAGAGGGTCCCCTTCACAGATTACTCACCCCCCATCAATCCCCACACTTCTGATGGGCCATTGGCAATAACTAGGGTTTTGGGGGGGGGGGGGGGGTTGTTGGACAGGTAACCCTCTGCACTTCATTGATTGGCAAATGGCTCAATAATGTGTGCTAGTTTGGCCAGACCCTCTGTACTTAACACTATTGGCAGCCCCCAGGAAAGCTAAACTAACATTTCAACCCCCCCCCCCCCCCAAAAAAAAAGGAAAGCACATTGTGACATTATGAAATTTCCAAGCAAGCTAATAGGAGAGAAAGAACACAAAAAATTAGGAAATGGCAAGTATGGAGGCAGCCCCTTGCACTACATGCTTTGCAGAATTCATCCCTAAAGATGCCCACTATAAAGAGGTAGGTATATAGTGTGTATTGACCTTGGGAAAGCCAGCAGATAGAGGATTGGTATCATCTGACAGAGCAGTTGGGGGAGGGGGTTCCTAATGAGTTTGGCCCCCCCCCCCCCCCCCAACACAATAAAAAAAAAAGGGGCTCTACATGAAGTAAACCACACAGCAAACATTTGTGCATATTTTAGGGGGTGTTTGTGGGCAAAAAATACTATGCAGCAGACAAAATACATTGCTTAAGTGACTAGGCCATAGGTGTCTATTGGGGCAGAAGAGCATGCTGGGGAGGTAAGTGAAGGGAAAAATGCATGAAGGAGAAAAGGGGCACAGCATATTAGAACATATTGCAATCATGGTAATTAGGGAAGGAGGTCAAAAATAGAAGACATTAGCAAACAGAGCATACATAGAATGGAATAGTAAAGTATAAATGTTACCTTAATATAGTCCTCCTGCAGGACCTCGATGATGGCAGAACAGGTCTCTGGAATAATGATTCCCAGGGCCTGGGGAGAGATACCTGAAGAGAACTTCAAATCCTGAAGACTTCTCCCTGTCGCCAAGTACCTCAACGTGGCAACAAGCCTCTGCTCCGGAGTAATGGCTTGTCTCATGCAGGTATCCTGCCGACTGATAAAGGGGGTCAGCAAAGCCAAAAGACGGTGAAAATCGGGGTCCGTCATCCGGAGAAAGTTCCTGAAATCATCAGGATTATTCTCCCGGATCTCACGAAGCAAAGGCATGTGCGAGAATTGGTCACGCTGAAGCAACCAATTCTTGGTCCACATACTCCTCGTCGCTCTGCTCATGGACGGGTCTTGGGTCAAAGCTAAAAGCCCGACACCAATTCCGCGTACAGCACGAACTCGGCGACGAGTACGCACGGGAAACATCGCTCACAAGGTCACAAAAGGTCGGCTGGTCAGAACGGACAAACAGAAAGCACCGATAAACAGCAAGGCCTGAAAGAACGAAATGAATACCAGAAACGAGCAGACAATAAGCAGTGCAAATCAAAGCGTCCTATATCAAGATATAGGCCGCAATGACCAACAAATGCGAACTGACTACACGCACTAATAAACAGATACGCACGACAAGCACAAACTGAAGAGCAGTAACGATCTGAGTCAGAAAACTGAGAAGCGCGAATCTTAAGTCACCAAACTTCGACTAACTCGAGATTAACACGGGATCAGCAGAAGGAGCCCAACGGGTGCCTGACGTGGTGCTGAACTTCCCTTTTCTAATCTCGTGGACGACGACTTACGTCACGACGTTCTTGCAGACCGGATATTCCGACAACGTAGTCCGACCGTGTGTACGCAACACCAACATCGGACAAAGTACGACGGACAGGATCCGACCGACCTGGTCCGCGGATTGTCCGACCGTGTGTATGGGGCTTTAGAGTGTTGTAATACAGGACCTTATCACTGGCTGCTCCCACTCTGTCCTCCCTTCCACCTGACTGCTCCCACCCTATGCTCCCTTCCACCTGGCTGCTCCCACCCTATGCTCCCTTCGACCTGGCTGCTCCCACCCTCTCCTCCCTTCCACCTGGCTGCTCTCACCCTCTCCTCCCTTCCACCTGGCTGCTCCCACTCTGTCTTCCCTTCCACCTGGCTGCTCCCACTCTTTCCTCCCCTCCACCTGGCTGCAACCAACAATACTGCCATTACTGTGCATGCGCAGGCAGCAGAAAGATGACATCATCTCTCACTGCCCCCCCCCCCCACTCTGGAACAACAGGGACACTGTCACTGGCCACTGGCAAGTGACAATCTGCATCTGGTGACAGGCAACTGTAGCAAGTGACAAGCTGCATCTGGTGACAGGCAACTGTAGCAAGTGACAAGCTGCATCTGGTGACAGGCAACTGTAGCAAGTGACAAGCTGCATCTGATAAAAGGTGACGTGATAAGTGACACGCTCAGGGCTGCTACTGATTCTGCATTATATTTCATTTTATATTACAATGTATTAATAGAAATAATGCGCTTCAATCATCCTGACACCATATTAACCATGGTGCCGTGATGATTGAAGCGCCAACACCAGCCATTGCCCCGACAAATTGACCGCAAATATTTTGGCAGTGCCCCGCCCGAGATTAAAATCTGGATCCGCCCCTGGTTGTAAGTAGAATGTCTTCTCACAAAAGTAGAGATCACTCTGGAGTGAAACTGGAGCAACCGGAGTTGCCCATCCTCCCCCTTTAGTGCCCCTGCTTGCAGACCCAGTCTGCACATGTTATAGAGGGGAAATGTCTTCTGTATCCTGAAATGAATGGCCAGGGAAAACCGAGGGCCTCCTGGTCACTATGGAGAACTGGCTATGACAACTATGTTCCCCCTTGACAGCCTCAAGGGAAATCTCATTTACGGGAAATGTTGGGGAAAATATATAGGTTAGATTGCAGACCCAGGGAGAGACCAGAGCATCTCCTCCTTGCGCCTTGGGGTACAGACAAAATCAGACCAAAGTTTGTGATTACTGTGGGAAATGAGGTCTGTCTGTGGTAGGCCCCACCTGTGGGCCAACTGAGAGAAGACCTTGGATGTAGACGGTAGACCCACTCGTGCTCTGGGAAGCTTGTATTCGTTCAAAAGAAAAATATGCTAGGAGGTAAACTGCTTCCTGAAATTTTGCTGGTGATCTTCTGCCCCAGGTGTTATGGGTTTCACCTCTCCCAATAGCATATTGCTGCGAGTTTCATACTGGAGCTGAATATAGGCAACTGCTGCCCTGTTGCTAAACTGCAGGGAGATTGGTCCTCCTTGACTCTGTGTAGTGAGGCCAAAGTGCTTAAAAGGGCTGTTTGAACCCCCAGCGCATTCAAGATTATTCTCCTTGGCTGGGAAGCTCTGATTGCCTTGACCGAAAGTCCCTCGCAATGCATCTTCCCGGCTGTCTTGCAGACATGATTTGTAGAAATTCTCCAGTCTAAAAGGTCCTAACGGACCAAGACTTCCTCAAGGTCTTTCCATCACCGCTGAGCGCAACTCATACTGAGTAACACTTATTAACTGTGTTCTATCCTGTTTCCTCCCTTGCACTAAGAATTCTAGATGCAATTTGCGCAGGTGCCTATGCACCCCAAGAATCATCTATATGCATGATGACATTCCTGACTATCACCACTTCCTCTGATTGAAATAAAACAGAGGAACTAGCAGAGCACCCCCGGGTACACCAACCATTGGGATGGAGAAAGTTGGCTTTGCTTTCCCTCTAAGGTGTGAGGATAGGATAGGCATCCTGACGATCCAGCAACAGCCTCCAGCCATGTGGCTATACTGTTTAATGGACTCAGTCTTAAAGAACTCAAAGAGGGCCCCACAGGGTTCAACCTCTTCCGATCTGCAACTGGACACTAACCAACATCTCCTGCGAACTCCAAACAGGATTGGGTAGAAAACGTGCAAACCCTCTTGAGTCTGAGGTGTCTGTAAGCAATGTAGCAGTCCACCCGCTGTTGTGGTGGACTTGGCAGCTTCGTGGAAGAGAGGAGCAGTGAGGAATCTCCCGAAGTGACCATGAGTGTCTGATACCTTCATCCAACATGCCGTCCAGAAACCAGTGAAGCGTGCCTTCTAGGTCTTACCTTAAGAGTCTGGGCATGTACCTGTGTGACTGGCTCACTTATCCCCCCAGAAGTCTGCACCAAGACACAAGCCAGACCCTCGGCATCCACTGTCACAAAAATCTAATTTTTGGCAAGACACTTCCAATAGGAAAACATATCTAACGGGATGCAGACCCTGACACTCTCCTCAGAGTCCTGCAGGTGCAGCAGCTGGTTGATAATTATTAAACCCATTAGATTCACCCAGCACATGGGCTGGTTATTGCTAGTCTGCCGGCATCTGCAGATGCTACAGTATGTAGGAGCAGGTTGACCATTAACTTGTTCAGAGTATACAGTTTCGACATCCTGTTTATACGGGCATTTTTCTCAAACCCCCTTCATTCTTTCCCACTTTTGTTTCTAGGAAGCAATACGCAGCCCAGGGTCTCAACCATATGGCCTCCCTAACCGTCAAGGTCCCAGGGTGCTCTTTCAGTGGCTATACAAGCAACTAGGAGGGACTTCCTGGTTAGCCTCCATATTTTGAATAGCAGACTGCTGCATCTGTAATAAATGTAACAATGACCCAGGCCCCCTTCAGTCCAATGAGAACCTCCAGAGCCATGAGTTGTCAACATCCCTCCACATAGAGTGGGTTGTAAGGCATAGTAGGTGCAGAGCATGTCTTTGGATTGTGTTGAGAAACCCACACCAGCAACCCCAGTGATACTAGACAGAATTGTCACCCACTTAACCAGCAGGCAGCCTCTGCAAAGTAGATTCATGGGCACCAGACACCTGTGCCACCTGTCCAGGATTCACCCGGACAGTTCGGATTTTAAATCATGCGTCAGGGTTTCAGTCCACCTGAGACCCGGACATATTACCCAGACCTGGCTGTGGCTCCCAAAGTAACCGAGATAGTCATATACAAAACTGTTGCTGTTGTAGGCAGCTTTTTGGCCTCACTGAAAGGTGATGATGTCAGCAAGGGCAATTTGGCCACTAGAGCGCTCTGTGCATTACATTACTACTCTCCTTGGGGCACCCAAATGTGTCTGTGCAATGCCAACCCGGCAGACTCCCAGACTTCTACAGGACAGCCATGCAGGGAAAAGCATCCAGCAAGATGCCACATCTGCACGTGAACAAGTACGCTGTCTCCTATGGCAACAGTCTCCAATACAAGTGTAACAGTTGCTCCGGGTAATTAAGGCAAGTCCAAAACAGAATCTTGTGCCAATCTTATCTATAATAAAGACATTTGGCATTACCTGTTAGCTGCGTACTTCTCCAGGCAGTGTCTACTCACCAGCCTTCCGGGCATAGATACTGCGCCACAGGCCCTGCAGGAATCTTGCTGGGGCGCTGGCTCTGGGGAAGAGGAGCAAAGACGTCTTCCTTGGAGCTCTTCTCCTGAGTAGGAGTGCCATCCGGGCTATGCTCCACTGAAGAACGTCCGCCTTGCCTTGGCCCGGCCATCTTGAGAGCGTGGGCGTGCGGGGCTGAAGCAAATCAAAGCCAATCCGCATGAGAGGGCACTCTTTTTCCTGAAAACGTACCAATATGGTGGTCCCCACCCTAGTTGTTGAGGGTCTTTATATGAGCGGTAACTGACTCTTTATCTGTGGAGAAATGGGACGGCCAGCTGAGGTGAGGATAGCTGAAAAGTGTAGATATAGGAGAAAGGATTCCACTTTCCTTTTTTTTTTATTTATCTACATATACTTACATATGTACACATATACAAACATACCCACACACACACATACATACCTACACACATATACTGCAGAGGGTCAGTCTGGGGCGGGCTAGGAAAGGGTTAATTAAAGAGGGTAGGAACCTTCAGCCCTGATTATTGTCAGCTGAGCTGAAGATGTCAGAGGAGTTGTGTGTTTGGAGAGAGAGAGAGACACACAGCAGCATTCAGTGTAAGGATCCATTTGCTGGGGTGAGAAAAACCATATCAAAAAACTGTATCTCAGACTAGAGCCATGTAATTTGTCTATATATCAGCCTGTTGGTTAAAGAGACTGAACCTTTCCTATCTCTGCACCTGTGTGACAAGACAAGCCTGTTTTTTTCTTCTGTTTGTTTTGCTGAATAAAGCCATTTTTATTTTACTGAACTGTCTGAACTGGCTTTTCACCCCTCTGATCCCCTACAATACATACATGTATTTACATACACCCCCACACATATGCATACCCACACATCCACATACAATTTTTATTTTTATTTTTAAACGTGTATATACATATACACACACCCATATCACATATACATACATACATACATACCTACACACACACATGCAACACCTGCAGAGGACAGCAGGGAATGGGAAAGGTAATGAAGGACACGAGGGAGACACAAGGGGCTAAGAGAGATAAAGCATAGCTGGCCCCCCATATTCCACAAGTGCTGCAGTTATCAATTTTAAAAGCAGATTTCGTTCCTAAAGAGGAAACACTGCAGGGGCCCCAATAAGACCCACAGAAGGGGTTCCCAGGCTGTTTAGCGCATGTTAGCAGCCTGAGCGCTGGCACTGGGAGAGGCTTGAACCCAGCCGGATGCTGCACACAGGCAGAGGGGGGGACATAGTACTGCTTACTCTTCACTGGTGCGTTGAGGTATGAGGAAAAAAAGAAGAATGGGGTGGGGCCTAACTAGGCCTTATATTTATGCTATTCACTGGTCCTGAGGGAGTGGTCAAGAGGCGGAGATCTATCACTAGTATGCTGTCATGTTGGCGTCAGGAAAATAAATTTCCTTTCACTCTGGTCTGTGGCTCACATTCCCATGATGAGAAACATCCAGTCAAAACACAGTAAAGGCAGACAATCCTGGGAGAGCTGGAGGGGAGGGGGATGTGAATTGTGAACTTTTTACACAGGATGTGCCTGTCTCAGGCTAGTGCATGAGATATGTAAATCACCTGTCACTCACAGCAAGGGGGAGTTTTTGACAAAGTTTTCAGCACTTTGTGAAGATTTTTCTAAGTGAACAATAAAAGAGGAATGCTCAGGGCTGGAGTAACTCTGTGTGGCAAGACTGGAATGAAAGGAAATCATATTCTCTACATAATGACATAAAAAAAAAAAATTCGGGTTTACATCCACTTTAATGTGAAAATAGCTTAATGTAGCTTAAAGTGGAAGTAAACCCCCCTATCGTTTTTAGCCAAGGAAGCTGCCATCTTTGCCTCTGTTTAATCTTCAACTGCCACAGTGCTGCACATGTGATCCGTTATGACACCAGCCGTTGGATGGTTTGACTGTTTGGTTGAGAGCACAGCCAATGTGCAGTTAGCATTCCTGGCATGCCTTTTTTTTTTTTAAACTGTTAAATCGATGGGTTTACTTCCGCTTTAATGTAGCTTAACGTGTAATAAATTGCCTAAACCTCAATCGATTGCCCTGAAACTTTGCACAGCCTAAGATCTCAACTTCCCAAACCTATCCAAGAAATGTCATGCGATTTGGAGTTCCACAAGGCAAATTAGGGACATTAAGCTTGTTTTTTGGGGAGCTTAACGTACAAAAAATACCTTCAGCCCGGGTTCACACCTATGCGAATTAGATGTGCGTTTCCCTGCATCTAATTCGCATAGTAGGAGAATGTGACTGGCTCAATATTGAGCCGTTTCACATCCCTCCGGGGCGGCTGCGGAGCGCACTACACAAAAACGCTGTGCGTCTTTGGCTCCGTTTCAGGGCCGAATTCAGGCATAGAATCGGCCCTGATTCGTCCCTGAAACAGGGAACAGGGATGCACAGCGCACCTGTGCGATCCGCAGCGGGTTATAGTGTAAACCCGGGCTAATTGTTAACCAATTTCCCCCAAACTTCACACAATAGAAGACTCTATACATGCCAACATATTCTAAAAATCTCATTTGGTAAATCACATCAAAAGTTATTCACGTTAGGCTATAATTTACAATGCTAAATTATTTAATGTAAAGAGCTTAATGTACCATAATGTGCCTTAACCTCAATCAATTGTCTTGACAACTTTGCACAGCCTAAGATCTCACCTTCCCAAACCCATCCAAGAAGTTTCATGCAATTCGGTGTTCCCCAAGGCAAACTAGGGACATTAAGCATGTTTTTTGGTGAGCGTAATGTGGCTTAACGTGCAAAAGAGACCTTAAAAGTTAACCAATATTTTACAATGCTAAAACATTTAATGTGAAAATGGCTTAATCGGTTCCTGACCGGGGCATGCCGATGTATGGGCAGAATGGCACGGCTGCGCAAATGGGCATACCTGTACGTCCCTTTGAATTTGCCGCTGTGCCATTGCCTATGCGCCGCCGGCGGCAAGCGATCTGGCCGGGAGCTCCGTGAGTCGGGTCGCGGGTCCCACGGACTCGATGTCCCCGGGGATTCCCAAGATCATCTCACCGATAGGAAGAACAGGGAGATGCTAATGTAAACAAGCATTGCCCCGTTCTGCCTAGTGACAGTGTCACTGATCATAGCTCCCTGTGTTCGGGAGCTATGATCAGTGATATGTCACAGCTAGCCCACCCCCCTACAGTTAGAAACAATCCCCAAGACACACTTAATCCCTACAGTGCCACCTAGTGTTAACCCTTTCACTGCCAGTCACATTTACACAATCATCAGTGCAATTTTAATCGTATAAATGTGAATGGTCCCAAAATTGCGCCAAAATTGTCAGACGTGTCCGTCATAATGTCGCAGTCATGATCAAAATCACTGATCCCCGCCATTACTGATTTCAAAAAAATATTAATAAAAATGCTATAAAACTATCCCCTATTTTGTAGACACTATAACTTTTGCGCAAACCAATGAATAAACGCTTATTGTGTTTTTTTTTTTACCAAAAATATGTAGAATACATATCGGCCTAAACTGAGGGGAAAAATGTTTTTTTATATATTTTGGGGGGATATTAATTATAGCAAAAAACAAAAAATAATATGTTTTTTTTTTCAAAATTGTCGCTCTTTTTTTGTTTATAGTGCAAAAAATAAAAAACGTAGAGTTGATCAAATACCACCAAAAGAAAGCTCTATTTGTGGGGGAAAAAAGCCGTAAATTTTGTTTAGGAGACACTTCGCACGACCGCACAAATGTCAGTTAAAGCGACGCAGTGCTGAATCGCAAAAAGTGCTCTGATCTTTGGCCAGCAAAACGGTCCGGGCTGAAGTGGTTAATGTAGTTTAATGTAGCTTAATGTGTAATAAAATGCCTAAACCTCAATCAATTGCCCTGCCCTTTGCACAGCCTAAGATTTCAACTTCCCAAACCTATCCAAGAAGTTTCATGCGATTCGGTGTTCCACAAGGCAAACCAGGGACATTAAGCTTGTTTTTTGGGGAGTTTAATATGGCTTAATGTACAAAAAAAGACCTTAAATGTTAACCAAATGTTCCCCCAAACCTCACACAATAGAAGACTCTATCAATGCCAACATATTCAGAAAATTTCAGCTCATTTGGTAAATCACACCAAAAGTTATTCACGTTAAGCAATATTTTACAATGCTAAAATATTTAATGTAAAGAGCTTAATGTATCATAATGTGCCTTAACCTCAATCAATTGTCTTGAAACTTTGCACAGCCTAAGTTCTCAATTTCCCAAACTTATTCAAGAATTCCAGATCATTTGGTAAATCACCCCAAAAGTTATTCACATTTTTTTACAATCCTTAACCAGTTGCAGACTTTGGGCGCACTAGACACGCCCAAAAACATGTCATTAGTGTACATTGCCGGGACCCTTCCCTGTCTCAGTACCCAACAATTCAGCAGGAACTGTCTAAAAATAGAAGCAGGCTGGCAATGTTTATCAACAACCACATCACAGAAAGTTACATTGAAACATTGTATTAATTGTAACTTTCTGTGTTTTGCATTCACAGATCAAAGGGATTAAAGGGCCAGCCAGAAAAAAAAATAAAAGTCAGCAGCTACAAACACTGTAGCTGCTGACTTTTAATAAGCAGACTTACATGTCCTGGGTGCCTGCGATGTGGGCCGCCCGAGACCGATCGTCCCTCGGTCTCGGTTCCCGGTGCTGCCATTCCACCTAAGGGAAACAGGCAGCGTAGCCTTGCTGGCTTCACTGCCCGTTTCCTACCGAGCATGCGCGAGTCGTGCAGCACTTTGTGAATGGGGAACGCGTTGTGTTGTGGGACACACAGTTCCCATAACACACCGCGCCCCATTCACTAGAAGATGGCGCTAGGAGCAGAAGACCGAACAACTCAGTGGAACAACAAGAGGCAGATTAGGATCTGCCTAGCAACAGCCATTTCTGGTAAGTAAAAAAATTTTTTTATTTTTTCCTTTTAAATTTTTATTAACATTTTTATGAATTTTTTTTTTTCAGGGTGGCCCTCCACTTTAACTTCGATTTGAAGGTGAAGAGAGTTAAAGCATCCTTGACAATTAAAATGTTCCTAATTAAATGTTCCTCTGTTGAACTCCTTATTCACCCTTTAGTTTTCTCTAATCAGCACTGATTAACTCTATATTCTCCTTCTCTATTCAATTGTAATTTTCCTGGTGATTTTTTTCTTTTCTATTTTATTAACTAATAGTTAAACTTTGTTTCTGTTTTTTGTTTGCTTTGCTTATTAAAAATGTTGACACCTTTTTGCATATATATACTGAAAGAAAGAAAAAAATGCCTTTCCTGACAGACTCCATGGCAGCAACGTGTGGGTTTAGTCCCGCCTCCATTACCCTATAGGACACTACTCCCATAAATCTTTGCTCCCTGCCCACGGCCGTGTTCTTTTTTTTGTCCTCCTCTGAAGGACCTAGTTGGTGGTCTTTCTACCTGAAGATAGTTTCCCCACGATCCTGATTGGCCGATCTGCGACTCTGGATGGGAAAGTCGCATGGCTCCGCTAAGCCCTAGCTATTAGCAGGGTATGGAGTGGGCAGTGGAAGAGGCGCAAGGAAGAAGCCCTTATCCTAGCCACTGGCAGGCAGGCTGCGCATTGGTCAGACAGCCAGCTACTAGCAGGTGACCCGTTTTTGCCCTGGAGAAGTCCTGTCTTACCTTCGGCCTGGTCGATCGTGGTGGAGTGGTGAGAGTATCGATATTTCTTTTCATGGCAGCAGTTTTTGTTATTATCTCCTGTGCGGTTCCATTTGTTGTTTGTTTGTTTGTTTGTAGCATGTGTGTTTGTTTTCTCAGGCATGGCGGCTGGTTCCTCCTGCGTTCCAGCCGCTATTCGTGCATGCGTGCTATTTGCCGCTATTCGTGCATGCGCTTTGGGACGGCAATGACGTCACAGGGGCGCGCTATTTAAACTGGGGAAATAGCCTGCAAGCTTTGGGAATGATTGCAGGTTATCCCAGTGACTTCCCCAGGCTCCTGTGTTGCAGCTGCTGGTAAGTGGCTTTTCTGGGACAGGTCAGAGGAATCTTCCTGTCCCTTGCATTGATCTCTTGTCATTCTCAGTTCAGATGGATATCGCTGAGGACATGGATTCACCACTGCCTGTCTGTGGCCAGCCCTCTCAAAAAAGGTATTGGGAATATGTCTTTTCCTGATGGTCTGGTAATTAGGGAAGGGTGTGTGCCTGATTGCTTATCTATTGCCTGATGTTTTGTTTTGTGTGTGGTCTTTGTCTTTTGTTTTCTCCTCAGCCCTTCTAGATCAGATCCACATCGCAGCTCTCATAGAGGAAGCGACTCCTCCAAGTCGCAAAACCGGCAATCCTCTTCCAAATCCAAACATGGTGGTTCCTCCTCTAAATCAGGACACCGTAGTGAAGAGCGCTCTCACTCCAGTCGCTCTACCAATTCCTGCTGGGGATGCAGAAGTCAAGCTCCCCCAGGAAGATCCTTATGCGACCTTTGTTTTTCCAAAGCTTCCAAAGAAAGAGGCGATACGGATCAACAACTTAAATCCCTGGTGGAAAGGGTTGTGAAGGAGTCGCTCAGGAACATGTATGATCATTCCCATACACCTCCAGCGGAGCAGTCTCGTTCTCCAGTAAGGGAGACCCAGTTGCAAGATACCTTCGAGTCCTTGGTTCAGAGCCACCCTTCGGTTACCATATCTGACAGTGACTCGGAGGAAGATAGCCCTCCTGTGGGTTTTGATTTTGCTCTGCTCCCACCCTTGGTTAAGGCTATCAGAGAAACACTTAATTGGGAAGACCCAGTAGAAGCTGCTCCCAAACAAAGAAAATTCTTTAAACAATTAAAGAAAGAGCGTGTTAATTTTCCTTTTATTGCAGAGCTTGGCGAAATCGTCACGGACGAGTGGGGCAAGGTGGAGAAGAAAAATTCCATGCTTTGCAAAATCTCCAAACTCTATCCCTTCAAGGAGGAAAAAGTGAAGCACTTGGAGTCTGCTCCCTTGATAGATGCAGCAGTCATGAGGTTGGTGAAGCATGTGACTCTCCCTTTAGAGGACACAGTGTCCTTTAAAGACGTGTTAGACCGTCGGATTGATGCAGACCTGAAGAGGGTGTACCTAACAGCAGGCATGGCCTGTAAGCCAGCTCTTGCCTTAGCCACTTTGTCTAAAGCGATGGAAGTGTGGACTGACAGTGTAGATGAGACACTGAGAGGCATCTCGGAGGATACGGCTAGATGCTCGCCTATTCAAGAATTGAGGCTTGCGTCGGCTTTTCTTGGGGAAGCCTCTATTGACATCATACGCCTGACGGCTCGGGTAATGCTTTCGTCTGTCACTGCCAAACGGGCGCTGTGGCTCCGCCCCTGGTTAGCCGACCCAGCCTCAAAACAAGTCTGGTGTCGTATCCCCTTTGAAGGGTCCTCCCTGTTCGGGAACAAGTTGGACGAGGCGATTACCCGGGCCACTGGTGGGAAGTCGGGGTTCCTTCGCCAAGATCGTCGACCCCAAGGTCAAAGAAGATCTTTCCCAAAAAGGCAGTACCAGGAAAGAGCTAGGGAAGCTCGCAGTTACAGACCTGGCCGGGAATTTTCCAGATCCTGGAAATCAAGACAATCGTCTTTCAAGAAGACAGCGAAAAGTGATTCCAAAGGAGAGAGGGAGCCGACCAAATCCTTTTGAGGTTGGGCCCGCTCAGACAGGTCAGGTGGGGGCACTCGGCTTTTCCATTTTCGTCATGTCTGGGCGGCTTCGATCCAAGACTTTTGGACCATCAATACGGTCTCCTCGGGTCATGCTTGGACCTTCAGGGAAGCCCCCAGGCTCAGGTGGGTCCCTACTTCCCTTCCGACTACAGAAGAAAAAAGACAAAGCCTTCTGACTTACATAAAATCTTTATTGGTTCAAGGCGCTGTTATCCACGTTCCGGCCGACCAGCGAGGCAGGGGGATCTACTCTCCCCTTTTTTTTGGTCCAGAAAAAAAGCGGGGCCTGGAGGCCGGTCATAGACCTGACCCATCTAAACACCTTCATAAAAAAGGAAAAGTTCAAAATGGAAACACTGTCCACAATACAACATTCCGTCCAATCAGGAGATTGGATGATCTCCATAGATCTCAAAGATGCCTATTTTCACGTTCCCATTGCCGAAAACTATCAACAATTCCTTCGCTTTTCAGTAGGCAAGCTCCATTTTCAATTCACGTGCCTTCCCTTCGGGCTATCAACTTCTCTGCGTGTGTTTTCAAAAACTCTGTTGGCAGTGGTAGCTCTTCTGAGAACCAGGGGAATTCGTCTACATCACTATTTAGACGACCTTCTACTATTGGCACAAGACAAAGAACAGCTTCTAATTCACAGACGGCAAGTTATCTCCACTCTACAGGAGTTCGGGTGGATACTGAATCTGGAGAAGAGCCAACTGACCCCATCACAAACCCTACTATTCTTAGGGGCTCTGTTCGACACAGTCAGTGGCACTATCTCACTACCAGAGTAAAAGATCTCAGTGGTAAGGGACAGAATCCGTCCAGCTCTTATGGCTTCCTACCTTCATGCTCTCCAGTGCCTGAGAATTATAGGCACCATGGTTGCAACAATCCCGATGGTGAGATGGGCGCAGTGGAGGATGAGGCCTTTTCAGAAGGGCTTCCTTCAGCAATGGACAGGCAACAAAGCCCAGGCGATTCGGATTACTTCATCCATGAAGAACTCCCTTCTATGGTGGCTACAACGGGAGAACCTTTGCAACTGCCATTCCATCCGTCCCATCCCATGGGTAACTATAACATCAGAGGCCAGCAACAGGGGATGGGGGGCCCACTGCCTGGCGGAAGTCGCCCAGGGCACTTGGGATCCTCCCTCCAGAAGGACAGTGTCAAATGTCCTGGAATTGAGGGTGGCCTTCCAGGCCCTTCTGGCTTTTCATCACCTGATCCCAGGGGCCTCGGTCCATCTCAGACTGGACAATACCACAGCAGTGGCATACATCAGAAGGCAAGGGGGCACCCGAAGTCTTTCCCTTTTCCAAGAAGCGGAACCGATCATGTCTTGGGCTCAGAAGAACTTGAAGGATCTGACAGCGACATATGTTCCAGGAATTCAGAACGTCCAGGCAGACTTCCTCTCCCGAATATCTCTAGACAACAACGAGTGGTCTCTCCACAAGGAGGTATTCGATTGGATTCTAACACTGGGGATCTCCCCAGAGGTCGACTTGTTTGCCTCCCCATGCAACAAGAAAATAGCAAAGTACTATTCAAGGTACAGAGATCCGCAAGCCTACGGGGTAGATGCCCTGACGGAGAAATGGTGGTTCCTCAAGGCGTATGCCTTTCCTCCAATCCTGATCATCCTACAGTTCCTGAAGAGACTCAGGTCGGAAACGCAGAGGTAATTGCAGTAATTCCCTACTGGCCCAACAGGCCTTGGTTTCCGCTTCTGACACTCCTCAGTGTCAAGGATACGGTTCCATTACCATCCAGACCAGACCTCCTGTCCCAGGGTTTGAGGTTACATCCCTGTCCGGATCACCTGCACCTAAGGGCCTGGTCTTTGAGAGGGGAAGGCTGGAAGCGTCAGGCTGTCCATTAGAGGTTATTCCCACTCTCCTTAGTGCAAGAAGAGGTAGTACCAATCGGGTGTACGAAAGGATCTGGGCGAAGTTTACCAGTCACATGGCTTCCAGGTCTAGTTCCTGCAATACATTGGCAGTTCAGGATGTGTTAAGCTTCCTTCAAACAGGACTGGATATCTTGCTTTCTGTTAGTTCCCTGCGTGTCCAAGTTTCTGCTATCTCAGCTTTTTCTGGAGTCCCCATCATCATCCTTTAGTTCAACAGTTTTTCAAAGGTGCAGTCAGGCTTAGGCCGCAGAGGAAACCCAGGTTTCCAAAATGGGACCTCCCTCTGGTGTTGGATTTCTTTACTCAACTCAACAGATCACTTTCAGTTAAGGAACTAACACTTAAAACCTCTTTTCTGGTGGCCATAACGTCGGCGAAGAGAATTTCAGAGATTCAGTCGCTAGGCTCCAAGGAACCTTTCCTCACCTTCTTCCCGGATAGAGTGGTCCTCATTCCAATGCTGGGATCAAATCCCAAAGTAACCACTGTTTTCCATGAAAACCAGGAAATCACTCTTCCTACCTTCATGTCTGATGGAGGTTCGGATCCACATCCTCTTGACATGGGTGCTACACTAAAAGAATATATGGATGTTACAGCTTCATTTCGTCAGACTGACTCACTCTTCGTTCTGTTTCATGGAAAGAATAAGGGCTCTAAAGCTTCTGTTAGATCCATTGCTGCGTGGGTGGTCCAAGCCATCCAGTGGGCTTACAGAGAGAAGGGCTTGGCTCCTCCTTAGGCAGTGAGGGCACATTCCACCAGGAGTCTTTCCACATCATGGGCAGCCTTGCGTCACGTGGCGCCGGAAGTAATCTGCAGGGCAGCGTCTTGGTCTTCAATACATACGTTTATGACCCATTACTGTGTTGAACCTGCATCCTTAACTTCTGTTAAATTTGGTTTAAAAGTCCTGTCGGTTGACAGCATTAAATAAATCTTTTCTGTTCAGCATTTTGCCCACCCAAGTGTGTTTTTTGGGCGAGTTATTTCCCACACGTTGCTGCCATGGAGTCCATCAGGAAAGGAAAATTACGGTAAGTATTTTGATAGGAATTTTCCATTTTTGTTTAATTTTATTACATTTAGGGCAGCCCTCAAATTTTCTGCTCGCCTACTCGCATTTTGCGAGCAGAAAATGAGGGCTGGCGAGGAGCTGGGCTGCCTGGGATTGGGGGGGCGAGCACCGCCGGCGGGTGGATTTGACTGGGAGCTGTTCTCCCGGTGGAATAGTGCCATGGAGTCATGGAGAGCCACCATGGAGAGCTGCGGGATCGCCGAGCGGTAATACACGCCGTAACAGCTGTCTCCGCTCACTCTCACACAGCCCCGCCTCCTCCTAGCCCTGCGCCTGTGACAGAACACGGGTCCAATGCGGCGATGCATTCTGTCTATTACAGGCGCGGGGTTAGGAGGAGGCGGGGCTGTGTGAGAGTGAGCGGAGACAGCTGTTACGGCGTGTATTACCGCTCGGCGATCCCGCGGCTCTCCTCTAACTCGACATGATCCAGCCGCCCTCTCACTTCCTCCGCCCTGGCAAGGCTGCAATGTGGCACTGCGATGCTGATATTTGGGGCACGGTGAGGCTGTAAATGGGGGCACTGTAAGGCTGCAAATCGGGGCATGGTGAGGCTGTAAATGGGGGCACGGTGAGGCTGCAAATGGGGGCACTGTGAGGCTGCAAATGGGGGCACGGTGAGGCTGCAAATGGGGGCACGGTGAGGCTGCAATGTGGCACTGTGATGCTGATATTTGGGGCACGGTGAGGCTGCAAATGGGGGCACTGTAAGGCTGAAAATGGGGGCACGGTGAGGCTGTAAATGGGGGCACGGTGAGGCTGCAAATGGGGCACGGTGAGGCTGCAAATGGGGGCACTGTAAGGCTGCAAATGGGGGCACGGTGAGGCTGCAAATGGGGGCACGGTGAGGCTGCAAATGGGGGCACTGTAAGGCTGCAAATGGGGGCACGGTAAGGCTGCAAATGGGGGCACGGTGAGGCTGTAAATGGGGGCACGGTGAGGCTGTAAATGGGGGCACGGTGAGGCTGCAAATGGGGGCACGGTGAGGCTGCAAATGGGGGCACGGTGAGGCTGCAAATGGGGGCACTGTAAGGCTGCAATGGGGGCACGGTGAGGCTGCAAATGGGGGCACGGTGAGGCTGCAAATGGGGGCACTGTAAGGCTGCAAATGGGGGCACGGTAAGGCTGCAAATGGGGGCACGGTGAGGCTGCAAATGGGGGCACGGTGAGGCTGCAAATGGGGGTACTGTGAGGCTGCAAATGGGGGCACTGTGAGGCTGCAAATGGGGGCACGGTGAGGCTGCAAATGGGGGCACGGTGAGGCTGCAATGTGGGGCACGGTGAGGCTGCAAATGGGGGCACGGTGAGGCTGCAATGTGGGGCACGGTGAGGCTGCAATGATGGGCACAGGTCACGCTGCAATAATGGGCACCGGTGAGCCTGCATTGATGGGCACTGTTGAGGCACTGCTGAGGGGAACTGATAAAGTTGTTGATATTTATTTTTGTAAAACATAATTCTGCATAAAACATTTAAGCAGCCCTCAAATTTTCTGCTCGCCTACTCGCATTTTGCGAGCAGAAAATGAGGGCCGGCGAGGAGCTGGGCTGCCTGGGATTGGGGGGGGCGAGCACCGCCAGCGGGCGGATTTGACTGGGAGCTGTTCTCCCGGTGGAATAGTGCCATGGAGTCATGGAGAGCCGCCATGGAGAGCCGCGGGATCGCCAAGCGGTAATACACGCCGTAACAGCTGTCTCCGCTCACTCTCACACAGCCCCGCCTCCTCCTAGCCCTGCGCCTGTGACAGAACACGGGTCCAATGCGGCGATGCATTCTGTCTATTACAGGCGCGGGGTTAGGAGGAGGAGGGGCTGTGTGAGAGTGAGCGGAGACAGCTGTTACGGCGTGTATTACCGCTCGGCGATCCCGCGGCTCTCCTCTAACTCGACATGATCCAGCCGCCCTCTCACTTCCTCCGCCCTGGCAAGGCTGCAATGTGGCACTGCGATGCTGATATTTGGGGCACGGTGAGGCTGTAAATGGGGGCACTGTAAGGCTGCAAATCGGGGCATGGTGAGGCTGTAAATGGGGGCACGGTGAGGCTGCAAATGGGGGCACTGTGAGGCTGCAAATGGGGGCACGGTGAGGCTGCAATGTGGCACTGTGATGCTGATATTTGGGGCACGGTGAGGCTGCAAATGGGGGCACTGTAAGGCTGAAAATGGGGGCACGGTGAGGCTGTAAATGGGGACACGGTGAGGCTGCAAATGGGGCACGGTGAGGCTGCAAATGGGGGCACGGTGAGGCTGCAAATGGGGGCACTGTAAGGCTGCAAATGGGGGCACGGTGAGGCTGCAAATGGGGGCACGGTGAGGCTGCAAATGGGGGCACTGTAAGGCTGCAAATGGGGGCACGGTAAGGCTGCAAATGGGGGCACGGTGAGGCTGTAAATGGGGGCACGGTGAGGCTGTAAATGGGGGCACGGTGAGGCTGCAAATGGGGGCACGGTGAGGCTGCAAATGGGGGCACGGTGAGGCTGCAAATGGGGGCACTGTAAGGCTGCAAATGGGGGCACGGTGAGGCTGCAAATGGGGGCACGGTGAGGCTGCAAATGGGGGCACTGTAAGGCTGCAAATGGGGGCACGGTAAGGCTGCAAATGGGGGCACGGTGAGGCTGCAAATGGGTGCACGGTGAGGCTGCAAATGGGGGTACTGTGAGGCTGCAAATGGGGGCACTGTGAGGCTGCAAATGGGGGCACGGTGAGGCTGCAAATGGGGGCACGGTGAGGCTGCAATGTGGGGCACGGTGAGGCTGCAAATGGGCACGGTGAGGCTGCAATGGGGGCACGGTGAGGCTGCAATGTGGGGCACGGTGAGGCTGCAATGATGGGCACAGGTCACGCTGCAATAATGGGCACCGGTGAGCCTGCATTGATGGGCACTGTTGAGGCACTGCTGAGGGGAACTGATAAAGTTGTTGATATTTATTTTTGTAAAACATAATTCTGCATAAAACATTTAAGCAGCCCTCAAATTTTCTGCTCGCCTACTCGCATTTTGCGAGCAGAAAATGAGGGCCGGCGAGGAGCTGGGCTGCCTGGGATTGGGGGGGGGGCGAGCACCGCCAGCGGGCGGATTTGACTGGGAGCTGTTCTCCCGGTGGAATAGTGCCATGGAGTCATGGAGAGCCGCCATGGAGAGCCGCGGGATCGCCAAGCGGTAATACACGCCGTAACAGCTGTCTCCGCTCACTCTCACACAGCCCCGCCTCCTCCTAGCCCTGCGCCTGTGACAGAACACGGGTCCAATGCGGCGATGCATTCTGTCTATTACAGGCGCGGGGTTAGGAGGAGGAGGGGCTGTGTGAGAGTGAGCGGAGACAGCTGTTACGGCGTGTATTACCGCTCGGCGATCCCGCGGCTCTCCTCTAACTCGACATGATCCAGCCGCCCTCTCACTTCCTCCGCCCTGGCAAGGCTGCAATGTGGCACTGTGATGCTGATATTTGGGGCACGGTGAGGCTGTAAATGGGGGCACTGTAAGGCTGCAAATGGGGGCATGGTGAGGCTGTAAATGGGGGCACGGTGAGGCTGCAAATGGGGGCACTGTGAGGCTGCAAATGGGGGCACGGTGAGGCTGCAATGTGGCACTGTGATGCTGATATTTGGGGCACGGTGAGGCTGCAAATGGGGGAACTGTAAGGCTGCAAATGGGGGCACGGTGAGGCTGTAAATGGGGGCACGGTGAGGCTGCAAATGGGGGCATGGTGAGGCTGTAAATGGGGGCACGGTGAGGCTGCAAATGGGGGCACGGTGAGGCTGCAAATGGGGCACTGTAAGGCTGCAAATGGGGCACGGTGAGGCTGCAAATGGGGGCACGGTGAGGCTGCAAATGGGGGCACTGTAAGGCTGCAAATGGGGGCACGGTGAGGCTGCAAATGGGGGCACGGTGAGGCTGCAAATGGGGACACGGTGAGGCTGCAAATGGGGGCACGGTGAGGCTGCAAATGGGGGCACGGTGAGGCTGCAAATGGGGGCACGAGGCTGCAAATGGGGGCACTTTAAGGCTGCAAATGGGGGCACGGTGAGGCTGCAAATGGGGGCACGGTGAGGCTGAAAATGGGGACACGGTGAGGCTGCAAATGGGGGCACGGTGAGGCTGCAAATGGGGGCACGGTGAGGCTGCAAATGGGGGCACTGTGAGGCTGCAAATGGGGGCACTGTGAGGCTGCAAATGGGGGCACTGTGAGGCTGCAAATGGGGGCACAGTGAGGCTGCAAATGGGGGCACGGTGAGGCTGCAAATGGGGGCACGGTGAGGCTGCAAATGGGGGCACGGTGAGGCTGCAATGTGGGGCACGGTGAGGCTGCAATGTGGGGCACGGTGAGGCTGCAATGTGGGGCACGGTGAGGCTGCAATGATGGGCACAGGTCACGCTGCAATAATGGGCACCGGTGAGCCTGCATTGATGGGCACTGTTGAGGGGAACTGATAAAGTTGTTGTTGATATTTATTTTTGTAAAACATAATTCTGCATAAAACATTTAAGTGTCCTTTCATGAGATAATTTTTGATAGCGTGATTAGGGGCGGGGCAGGGTAAGGGTTGGGTGGGGCAATTGGTGGCGAGTAACCCTTGAGACCTGGCTAGTAGCTCAGGACTTGAAATTTTGAGCCCTGATTTAGGGTGCTTTCAAACTGGGGCCTTTTTCAGAAGCTACAGCGCTAAAAATAGCGCATGTGTAGCTCCTGAAAAAAGCGGGTACTTTCACTCCAGTGTGAAAGCCGGATGGCTTTCACACTGGAGCGGTGCGCTAGCAGGACGGTAAAAAAAGTCCTGCTAGCAGCATATTTGGAGCGGTGAAGGATCGGTCTATTCACCGCTCCTAAACTGCTCCTACACATTGAAATCAATGGGACACCACGGGGATACCACCGGCAAAGCTTTGCAGCGGCGCTTTGCGGGGGATTTTAACCCTTTTTCGGCCGCTAGCGGGGGTTAAAACCACCCCGCTAGCGGCCGCATACCGCTGCTAAAACGACGGTAAAGCAGCGCTAAATATAGCGCTGCTTTACCGTTGCCGCCCCCACCGCCCCAGTGTGAAGCCGGCCTTAATTGTCTAAGGATTGCAAAAAATTATTATTATTGCAGACAATATTCACAAAAAGAAAGCCTTGTTTGTCCTTAACAACGTAATACATGCATTTTTTTTTTTATCTTAAGTCAGGGGTTAGGCAAGCTCAGCACTCCAGCTGTAGTGAAACTATAAATCCCATCATGCCTCTGCCTCTAGAAAGCATGCCTGTGATTGTCAGGGTCTTGCAATGTCATCGCTGGATCTAGATGGGACTCAGGGGTAGTGTTAGGGGGGCTGTTGCACATTTTTATCTTGCATGTATAGAATGCATTAAGATAAACCTTCTGTCTTTAAAATACCTTTAACCGCTTCAGCCCCGGAAGATTTTATCCCCTTCCTGACCAGAGCACTTTTTACAATTTGGCACTGCGTCGCTTTAACTGACAATTGCGCGGTCCTGCGACGCTGTACCCAAACAAAATTTGCATCCTTTTTTCCCACAAATAGAGCTTTCTTTTGGTGGCATTTGATCACCTCTGCGGCTTACTTTTTGCGCTATAAACAAAAAAATGCGCAACGATTTTTTTTAAAAAAAAGCAATATTTTTTACTTTTTGCTATAATAAATATCCTCCAAAAATATATAAAAAAAACTATTTTTTTCCACAGTTTAGGCCGATATGTATTCTTCTACATGTGTTTGGTAAAAAAAATCGTAATAAGCGTCTATTGAATGGTTTGTGCAAAAGTAAAATAGCGTCTACTAAATAGGGGATAGTTTTATGGCAATTTTATTAATCATTTTTTCACTAGTAATGGCAGCGATCATCGATTTTTATCGTGACTGCAACAATATGGCGGACACATTGGACAACCTTGACCCATTTTTGGGACCATTGGCATTAATACAGCGATCGATGCTATAAAATTGCCTTGATTACTGTAAAAATGTCACTGGCAGTGAAGGGGCTAACCACTAGAGGTGGGGAGGGATTAAGTGTATCCTAGGGGCGTGTCTCTAACTGTCTGGGGGCGTGGCTGTGTGTGACACCACACTGATCGCTGCTCCCGATGACAGGGAGCAGACAATCAGTGTGCTGTCATTAGGCAGAACGGGGGAGATGCAGTTTACATCGGCATCTCCCCATTCGTGAGCTCCGAGACACGATCCCGGGTATCCCCGCAGTGATCGAGTCCACGGGACCCGCGGGCACTGTCACGGAGCTCGCGGCAGGCACGAGCGTGTGCTGCCAGCTGCGCGCGCGCACGGCACAGCGATAAAATCAAAGTAACATATGGGTATGTTACTTTGCCCAGCCGTGCCATTCTGCCGACGTATATGTGCCAACAGCGGTCGGCAAGTGGTTAAGCTATTTTCACATTAAATGTTTTAGCATTGTAAAATATAGCTTAATGTGAATAACTTTTGGTGTGATTTACCAAATGAGCTGAAATGTTCAGAATATGTTGTCATGGATAGGGTCTTCTATTGTGTGAAGTTTGGGGGAAATTGGTTAACATTTAGGGTCTTTTTTGTACGTTAAGCTCTCCAAAAAACAAGCTTAATGTCCCTAGTTTGCCTTGTGGAACACCGAATCGCATGAAACTTCTTGGATAGGTTTGGGAAGTTAAGATCGTAGGCTGTGCAAAGTTTCAGAGCAATTTATTGAGGGTTAGGCACTTTATTACACGTTAAGCTACATTAAGCCATTTTCACATTAAATGTTTTAGCATTGTGGTGTGAATAACCAAATGAGCTGAAATTTTCTGAATATGTTGGCATGGATAGAGTCTTCTATTGTATAAAGTTTGGTGGAAATTGATTATCATTTAAGGTCTTTTTTGTACGTTAAGCCACATTAAGCTCCCCAAAAAACAAGCTTAAAGTGGAAGTAAACCCCCCTATCGTTTTCAGCCAAGGAAGCTGCCATCTTTGCCTCTGTTTAATCTTCAACTGCCACAGTGCTGCACATGTGATCCGTTATGACACCAGCCATTGGATGGTTTGACTGTTTGGTTGAGAGCACAGCCAATGTTCAGTTAGCATTCACGGCATGCTTTTTTTTTTTTTAGACTGTTAAATCGATGGGTTTACTTCCGCTTTAATGTCCCTAGTTTGCCTAGTGGAACACCAAATCGCATGAAACTTCTTAGATAGGTTTGGAAAGTTGAGATCTTAGGCTGTGTAAAGTTTCAGGGCAATTGATTGAGGTTTAGGCACTTTATTATACGTTAAGCTACATTAAGCCATTTTCACATTAAATGTTTTAGTATGTCCCGAAAAAAACCTAAGAAACATGGGAAAAAAAAAACCTTAAACATGGGAAAAAACATAAGAAACATAGGAAAAAATGTAAGAAACGTGGGAAAAACGTAAGAAACATGGGACACGTAAGAAAACATGGGACACGTAAGAAAACATGAATTGGCATGAGAAGCGAAAAAAATTGCATGAGGAAACTATAAATTGCATGAGAAACCGTAACTATATGAGAACCGTAAATTGCATGAGAACCGTAAATTGCACGAGAACCGTAAATTGCACGAGAACCGTAAATTGCACAAGAACGTAAATTGCACGAGAAAATGTAAATTGCCAGAGAAAATGCAACTTGCCCGAGAAACGTAATTTTCCTAATAAATGTAAATAGCGAGGCGCATGCGCGGACGCCTAGGTGGAAGGTAATGCCGGCTTAGAGCTCCGCTGCTGTGACAACCGCGCGGGAGGACTACAGGTCACAGAGGTCCTTATTGTCACCAGAAACGGTTGACAAAGATACCCCACAGCTTCAGGCACCTGGTGAGATGGTTCTTAGGGGGACAAAATCAAAATTTAAAACTGCTATTAAGAAAGATAAAGCGCAGCAGCCGTCTTCCAAGATGGCGGCGGCAGTCTCCTCGCCAGTGTTGGTCATCTTACTTTAAAAAGTAATTAGTTAAGTTACAAATTACTTCTCCCAAAAAGTAATTGCGTTAGTAATTTAGTTACTACATTGGAAAAGTAATTAGTTACGCAGCAAAGTAACTGACTTTTTTTTTTAAATATTCTATACGTGTAACTAAGGGGCGGGTCTAGTATTACTGTAACCAAGGGGCGCATTTATTATTATTGTTATATATCGTGTAACCAAGGGGCTGCTCTATTATTACTCTTACCAAGGGGCAGATCTGTTATAGCGTGTAAGCAAGGGGCGGGTCTATTATTATTGTATCGTGTAAGGGGCGGATGGCTACAGAAGAGGGCGAATGTTAAATTAATGGGCAGAGCTCGATATATAACAATAATAATAAATGCGCCCCTTGGTTACAGTAATACTAGACCCGCCCCTTACTTACACGATAGACGCCCCTTGCAGAGTAGCACGAGCATCAAGAGTGTGCGGCATCGCCTCGTACAATTACATGTTAACTGCACCTGCACGGTGTAGAGTTCACTCAGAGCTGTTTAGGTTCGGCAATTTTCGGAAGCTCCGTAGTCCTTCATACTGCGCAAGCCCTGCGCCTGTGCAGTACAGGGGGTCCTTATCCGGCGGGGGAACTTTTTCGGCAGGACACCGGAATTACACTACTGCCATCTAGTGGCGGTAGATGTAATTGGGGTAACTAAGCCAAAGTAATGGAAACTGAGTTAACCATGAGGGGAAAAGTAATCAGTTAGATTACTAGTTACCCTCTAAAGTAACTGCGTTAGGTAACTCAGTTTATTTTAACTCAGTTACTTACATCACTGCTCCTCACAGTCTCATTCTCCTCACAAGGCTAAACCATTGAAATTAACTGCTAATACCACTGAAGCTACTGAGGACTCTGACTCTGATTCTGGAGATTCATAAATGGCGTCTCACTCTGTTTTATTTGAGAAATTTGAGCATATTCTACAGAAGGCTTTGAAACAAACTTCAGACCATATAACTGACAAGCTGACTAGAGAAATTAGAGAATTGGGTTTTAGAACAGCTGATTTAGAGATACGTATGGATGATATTGAAAGCCATTCCCAGCATTTTACCTCAGAATTTAAAAATCTTAAGGAGGAGAACCGGATGGTCCCCCAAGGGACATAATTGTTAAGTTCCATTACTACCGCACAAAGGAGCAATTGCTAGCAGCAGCTAGGGAAAAAGGTCCCCTCATGTTTCAAGGACATGTATACCAACTGTTTTCAGATTTGTCTCCTATCACGGTGGCAAAAAGGCAAGCTCTTAAACCCCAGCTACTATTACTTCAACAGCACCAGATCAATTATCAATGGGGGTTTCCTTTCTCTCTCAGATTTACACATCTTGAGACCAAATATATATGTTGCTCTTCAGAGGACTTACAGTCGGCCCTGATTGAATTGGGCCTTGCTGACAAAACTACATCCAAAGATCATTCCCGCAGGAGATCAGCTTCCAAGTCCCCTCAACATTCTGCTACTGCCAACTCTAAATCTCCATCTTCTTCTTCACCTCAGAATCAACATAAAAGAGGCAGATTTGAACATCTGACCCCTAATACTGAAGATTCTATGGACTGAGATTAATAGATGCCTTCTTTTCTGGTATTTCCTTAGTCAGACCTACTGGTTATTCCAGTGTCTGTAAAATGTATGCTATACATTGCTAATTTTTCCTAAATTTATTTTGGCCTTCTGATATATATCAAAATTTGCAGCCTTAGCCTACTGGCTATACATTGTTAATCATTTTTTCTTAAATTTTTTGGCATTCTGGTATATATCCAAATCCTCACCCCCCCCCCCCCTTTTTTTTTTTTTTTTGCTGTCCCATATTTTTTTTTTTTTTAGTACATGTTATTAAATCACTTTATTCATATAGTGACTGATAAGGTTATATAGCTGCTTAATGTTTAATTCCTGTGGTTCTCTGGCGCAGTTCGCCACTTTTGGAATTCTTTGCTGCCCTTTTGCCATCCTCAGACCCTTGCTTTCATCGTGCGAGACTCTGATGATGGCTTTGGAGCCCCTAGGAGTCCTTTGTCTACTCCTAGGAGTTGCTCCCATACCCTATTGCATTTGTATTGCTTATATTCACAATTCTCTGATATTGGGGTTATTTTATCAATCTATGTTTTACCTTTCTCTATTCTTTCTTTTCTTCTCTCTTCTCTCGAGGTGGTGACCTTTACTTTAAGTTTGGGTCACATTACATATTGTAAGCTGATTTATTCGGTCTTGTTATGGCCCCCATAAATATTTTATCTCTTAATGCACAAGGATTTAATATCCCACAAAAACGTACGAAAGTGATGAGCTCCTTTTCAGTCAAGAAGGCACACATAATCTGTTTACAGGAAACTCACTTTATTGATAAAACTGAACCTAAATTTCTTTCATCCTCATACCCACAATTCTTCACTGCCTCCACCAAGGTCAAACAACGTGGAACTCTTATTGGGTTTCACCAATCCATGCCATTCACCCTTGTCACACAACTTAAAGATCCTGAAGGGAGATATCTACTGCTTACTGGTTATATAGCAGATATTGCTATCACCATAGTATCATACTATGCTCCGAATAAAAAAACAGAATCATTCTTATCTCATCTTTTCCAAGTGGTTGAAGCACACAAATTTGGTACTGTAATCCTATGTGGAGACTCGAATACAACTGTATTTCCCTTTTTAGATAAATCTCCCTCAGTCCCCATTACTGGGTCCAACAAACTTAACCTTCAACAGATGCTCTCTAGACATCATCTAATAGATACTTGGCGGGAATCCAATCCAACCAGTAGACGCTTCACACACTACTCTTATCCACACAAATCCTTTTCCCGCATTGACCATATTTTTGTCCCCTCCAGTATGACTCCTGAAATTTTGTCCTCTAAAATGATCCCACTTACTTGGTCAGACCATTGTGCTATATACACTATTATAGCTTCTATAATACCTAGATCATATGACACAACCTGGTATATAAACGACTCTACTTTAGCAAATCCTCAACACTGTCTTGAGATAGAGAAGGAGATAAATGACTACCTTTCTTCTAATGATACAGGCGATATTTCTGACCTCACTTTGTGGGAAGCGCATAAAGTGGTAATTCATGGCAGATTGATTCAACAGGCAACAAAGCTCAAAAAAGAACGCAAACTTATGCTTGCTAAGCTAGAAGCTAACTTTACCTCTTGTCATGATATGTTTCAGTCATCCCCGAATGCCACTAATAATGCTAAATTGGATAAAGCCCGTTTAGATCTAGATCTATTTCTAACAGATTCTGCAGACAAACTCTTACGTAAGCGTCAACATATCCAATACCTTAAAGCTAATAAACCAGACTCCCTCTTAGCTAGAAGCTTGAAATCAATACATCAAATTAGGTCCTCCATAAGACTAAAGACGTCCCGATACTCCTATACTAGTAATCCGGCCAAGATAGTTGAAATGTTTCGTTTCAACTTAGCTAAAATATATTCCACCACATCAGACTTCAACCAGGCTAACGCCCATCAATTTTTCTCCAATATTAAATTACCTGACATGAACAACGTGAGAGACTTGAACACCCTATTACTATTAATGAAGTTCAGACTGCTATAAAAGATCTGAAATTGCATAAAAGGCCTGGCCCTGATGGTTATTCGGCATCATACTATAAAAACTTTGGGCATATTTTATCTCCAATTCTAACCAGAGCGTTTAACTCTCTTTTGTCAGGTCATTCATTTCAATCTGAATCATTATCCTCTATTATTGTTATGATACCTAAACCGCACACAGATTTGTCCTCTTGGTCCAATTACCGTCCCATTTCTCTCCTTAATTTGGATATTAAATTACTAGCCACAATCCTAGCATCCCGTTTGAATAATTTTATAGGCCACTTGATACATTGAGATCAAACAGGTTTTATTCCTAAGAGGCAAGCAGGAGATAATATCAGAAGATCACTTTTACTCATCCAAGCTGCCAAATCTAGACCGATCCCCACTTGTCTTTTATCATTAGATATCAGAAAGGCATTTGACTCAGTCACATGGCCTTATATGCAATTTACTCTTCAAAAATGGGGTATTTGGTGATAATTTCCTGACTTGGGTCTCTTCCCTGTACAATAACCCCAGAGCGTATATAAAATACGCGGGATATAAATCTGCAATGATTGATATCAGAAGAGGCACAAGACAGGAAAAAAACTTTTAACAGCACACGGACCCCCTGCACAGCACACGGACCCCCCTGCACAGCACACTGACCCCCTGCACAGCACACTGACCCCCCTGCACAGCACACTGACCCCCCTGCACAGCACACTGACCCCCCTGCACAGCACACTGACCCCCCTGCACAGCACACTGACCCCCCTGCACAGCACACTGACCCCCCTGCACAGCACACTGACCCCCCTGCACAGCACACTGACCCCCCTGCACAGAACACAGACCCTGGGACAGCGCTGGCAGCATACCTTTAGGGGTTGAGAAGCTCCTCCTGTGTCACCATCAGTGTAGATGGGGGGCTTCTGTGTGCCTCAATTAAAGCAGCTCTCGTAGACCCGGTCATGTGACTCTCCTCTGCTGGTTCATTCACGCTCTCCTGCTCCGCCTCCTCCTCGATTGTAGCTTTCGATTGGAGGAGGAGAGCAGTCGTGTGACCATCAATGAGCAGAGGAGAGTCACATGACCGGGTACGCGAGAGATGAAGCCGCCTCCTCCAATCACAATCTACAATCGAGGAGGAGGCAGACCGGGAGGAGGAGAGCAGCACGGCCGGCTTCTGCTTACAGGTACCGGCATCGGGGTGACGCAGGGGATAGATGTGTGGGAGGGGGCTGGCATTTGAACCAGGGCCAGGAAGGGCGGGGGCGGCCGGCCCGACACCCTCCCAATGAGGTGAAGTGTATATCGGCGTATAACACGCAGGCACGATTTAGCCTAAGTTTTCAGGGTGAAAAAGTGCGTGTTATACGCCGATAAATACGGTACTTATTTTTCTATCTCACCCCCACATCTCTGCTCCAAAACTTCTTCGTACATTAGATACATTTTCACATATTTCCGGTCTCTTTGTAAATCACACTAAATCAAATGCGCTAAACATTTCTATAAAACAGTCTGATCTTCTACTAGCTCAATCATCTTTACCGTTTAATTGGGTTAATCGTCAAATACCATATTTAGGTGTACATCTTACACCCTCACTCTCAGATCTTTATGCAGCCAACTATTTGCCTTTGCTGAAACAGGTTACAAGCCTATTAAAACAATGGTCATCATTACCATTATCATGGTTTGAACGCATAAATGCGATAAAAATGTCTATTCTACCAACATTTTTATATTTGTATAGAGTACTTCCAATTTCTGTACCATCATATTTTTTTAGGCTCACACAGAATAAGGTTATGTCGTTTATTTGGAATAATATTAAGCCCCGTATCCCGAAATCTACTCTATACCTTAACAAATCTAAAGGGGGCCTGGGGCTACCAAATTTTGCCTCCTACTACTACGCAGCTCAATTATCGATATTACCCAAGTACCATTCAACAGAAGATATTCCCTTATGGGTTGTTATTGAAGCTATAGATAGTGACCCCATCTCGGTAGCCAACCTACTATGGATTCAACCTAAAGATAGATCCAATTTGTCTAACCCTAACACAAAACACTCATTGGCTGTCTGGGACAAATTTGGTAGCCCCTATAAATTCCTATCGGCACATAATCCACTTCTTTCCTTTCTAGGGAACCCAGCTTTTTATCCTGCCTGGAAATTTCCAAAATCTTTTTTAGCTTGGTCATCTGTTAACTTGACGAGACGATGTAAATTGTTATCCACAGATGGCATTCAAACGTTTCCCAACTTATGTACTACATATAGACTTCCGAATAACGAGATATTCCGTTACCTGCAAATTAAGAACTTCTATATGCCTTTCATTAGGTCAGATGTAACATCTAGTAAATTGTCTCATTTCGAACACATCTGTTTGAGTGATCCACTTGTTAAAGGTTTAATTTCGAATATGTATCAAACTCTTATCACTACTCCTACTGAAATATTCCCACCATATACTGTTAAATGGGCACAAGATATGGGTCGTACATTTGACAACAATGACTGGTCTGACATTTGGTTAGCTACTACAGTGGTGTGAAAAAGTGTTTGCCCCCTTCCTCATTTCCTGTTCCTTTGCATGTTTGTCACACTTAAGTGTTTCGGAACATCAAACCAATTTAAACAATAGTCAAGGACAACACAAGTAAACACAAAATGCAATTTGTAAATGAAGGTGTTTATTATTAAAGGTGAAAAAAAATCCAAACCATCATGGCCCTGTGTGAAAAAGTGATTGCCCCCCTTGTTAAAACATACTATAACTGTGGTTGTCCACACCTGAGTTCAATTTCTCTAGCCACACCCAGGCCTGATTATTGCCACACCTGTTCACAATCAAGGCATCACTTAAATAGGAGCTGCTTGACACAGTAAGGTCCACCAGAAGATCCTTAAAAGCTACACATCATGCCGAGACCCAAAGAAATTCAGGAACAATTGAGAAAGAAAGTAATTGAGATCTATCAGTCTGGAAAGGGTTATAAAGCCATTTCCAAAGCTTTGGGAATCCAGCGAACCACAGTGAGAGCCATTATCCACAAATGGCAAAGACATGGAACAGTGGTGAACCTTCCCAGGAGTGGCCGGCCGCCCAAAATTACCCCAAGAGCGCAGCGACGACTCATCCAAGAGGTCACAAAAGACCCCACAACAACGTCCAAGGAACTGCAGGCCTCACTTGCCTCAGTTAAGGTCAGCGTTCATGCCTCCACCATCAGGAAAAGACTGGGCAAAAATGGCCTGCATGGCAGAGTTCCAAGGAGAAAACCACTGCTGAGCAAAAAGAACATCAAAGCTCGTCTCAATTTCTCCACAACACATCTTGATGATCCCCAAGACTTTTGGGACAACATTCTGTGGACCGATGAGACAAAAGTGGAACTCTTTGGAAGGTGTGTGTCCAAGTATATCTGGCGTAGAAGGAACACTGCATTTCAGAAAAAGAACATTATACCAACAGTAAAATATGGTGGTGGTAGTGTGATGGTCTGGGGCTGTTTTGCTGCTTCAGGACCTGGAAGACTTGCCGTGATAAAAGGAACTATGAATTCTGCTGTCTACCAAGAGATCCTGAAGGAGAATGTCCGACCATCTGTTCGTGTACTCAAGCTGAAACGAACTTGGGTTCTGCAGCAGGACAATGATCCTAAACACACCAGCAAGTCCACCACCGAATGGCTGAAGAAAAACAAAATGAAGACTTTGGAGTGGCCTAGCCAAAGTCCTGACCTGAATCCTATTGAGATGTTGTGGTATGACCTTAAAAAGGCCGTTCATGCTCAAAACCCTCTAATGTAACTGAATTAGGACAATTCTGCAAAGATGAGTGGGCCAAAATTCCTCCAGGACGCTGTAAAAGCCTGATTGCACGTTATCGCAAACGCTTGGTTGCAATTGTTGCTGCTAAGGGTGGCCCAACCAGTTATTAGGTTTAGGGGGCAATCACTTTTTCACACAGGGCCATGATGGTTTGGATTTTTTTCACCTTTAATAATAAACACCTTCATTTACAAATTGCATTTTGTGTTTACTTGTGTTGTCCTTGACTATTGTTTAAATTGGTTTGATCTTCCGAAACACTTAAGTGTGACAAACATGCAAAGGAACAGGAAATGAGGAAGGGGGCAAACACTTTTTCACACCACTGTAAATCATCATCTCCTAATTGTTACACCTTAGAAACCAACTTCAAAGTTCTGGCACGTTGGTATTTAGTACCAGCGAGAATAGAAAAATTCTCTCCTTCCTATCCCAATAATTGTTTTAGAGGATGCTCTTCCCCTGGTACTCATCTACACATATGGTGGGATTGTCCAGTGGTGCAAGAATTTTGGAATAATATTTTCGCAATAGCCTCCAAAGTACTCACCTGTGTACAATTCAAATTGCTTATACATATTTGCACGGCGGCCAAACAAACCATAGCCAAGGCTTGTAAAACAAAAACTTTAATAGTGGCAGAGGCCAAACACAGATTAAATAAAGCTCTAATTTTTGCTAAAATGACAGCTATTGAAGACAATACCATTAACAAATTTCGTATGATTTGGCAAACCCTGGGTTACTCATTTCTTTCCTTCTGACTTTGACCAGTCACTGTTGTTACCATATTAAAATCCTTGTGTCTTATTTCTTTTTCTGTAACATTTTCATATGATAAGTTCCGGGTCACCACCTCGAGAGACTCTGCTTCTTTTATTCTCTCTCTTTCCTTTCTTCCTTTTCCTTTCTTCTTCCTTTCTCATTAAATTTTACTCACATGTCTCCTTTCTCCCCACTTATTGCTATGTTAAGGATAATATTGGGTTACAATTAGAGTTGAGCGGACACCTGGATGTTCGGGTTCGGCGGGTTCGGCCGAACTTCGGAAAAAAGTCCAGGTTCGGGACCGAACTTGACCCCGAACTCCGAACCCCATTGAAGTCAATGGGGACCCGGACTTTTGAACACTAAAATGGCTGTAAAAAGGTAATGGAAAGGGCTAGAGGGCTGCAAATGGCAACAAAATGTTGTTAAGAGCATGGCAAGTGATCTGCAAACAAATGTGGATAGGGAAATAACTTAAAATAACATAAAAAAAATAAATAAATAAAAAAAAATGCTGGAGGCCCCCTTCTCAGCAGAAGAGGTACAGGAAGTCATTAAGAACCTCAGAAACTCAACGGCACGATGCCGCACATATGGTGGGAATACCCCAGAATACGCACTTTCTGGAAAAAATTATTCAATTTAATGGATAAGATAGTGGGAAAATAAAATACTTGGAAATTAAAAAAAAAATGAAAAAATTATAATCTTGACCTAGGAGGACGAAATTCAAATGGAGTAGGAGGTTGAGGTGGCGGTGGATGTGGCGGTGTAGGTGGAAGCGGCGGTGGAGGAGGACGAGGTAGCCAACACTGGTTCAAAAATACAACAATGGCTGGGTAAGGCTAGTGGTGAATGATGTGTCGAATTCTGTCCCCCGTCGCATAGTGTCCGCCCTGTACTGCGCTTGCTCAGTACGTAGGACAAGGGGATTTTGAAACTCTCCGAAGACGATGCGCGGTGACTCCAGGTTCAAGCCACATCATCCGAGGTTGAAGCCTAGCCAAGCGAGCCCGTGAGGGGCCCTGTTATGTGCTACCGTATGTCCACTTGGATGGTCAGGCTTGAACCTGCACTCACTGCCCAGGCGACGTTCATCTTTGGAGATTTTGTGAATCTCCTTGTCCTCCGTACTGCGCAAGCACTGCACTTGCACAGTAAGTGGCCGGACACTATCCGATAGCAAGACAGTTTTCGTCAGAACACCGGTATATGTGTCTATTCTGCACAAGGTACGGCCAAGTCCTGTGGGATCCATGCCTGGTTCATTTTAATGAACGTGAGCTTGTCCACATTGGCTCTGGACAGGCGGCTGCGCTTGTCTGTGATAACGCCCCCTGCCGTGCTAAATACACGTTCAGATAATACACTGGCGGCAGGGCAGGCCAGCACCTCCAAGGCGTAAAGGGCAAGCTCAGGCCATGTGCCAAATTTGGAGACCCAGAAGTTGAAGGGGGCAGACCTGTCATGCAGTACGTGTACGCGTGTGCACACATACTGCTCCACCATGTTGGTGAAATGCTGCCTCCTGCTAAGACGTTCCATCTAAGCTGGTGGTGCTGGTTGTTGTGGCGTGCCGACAAAGCTTTTCCACATTCCGGCTATGCTAACCCTGCCTTGCGAGGTGCTGGCGGTGCCCCGGCTGCGTTGGCGACCTCTTCCTCCTCCTCTGCCTTCGCCTTGTGCTTCCACCGTACCCCCGCTTCCAAGTGGGAATGCCACCAGCAGCGTGTCTACCAGCGTGCGCTTGTACTCGCGCATCTTACGATCACGCTCCAGTGAGGTAATTAAGGACGGCACGTTGTCCTTGTAACGGGGATCCAGCAGGGTGGCCACCCAATAATCAGCACCAGTTAAAATGTGGGCAACTCGGCGGTCGTTGCGGAGACACTGCAGCATGTAATCGCTCATGTGTGCCAGGCTGCCCAGAGGCAAGGAAAAGCTGTCCTCTGTGGGAAGTGTATCGTCTGTGTCCTCTGTATCCCCCCAGCCACGCACCAGTGATGGACATGAGCTGGTCTGGGTGCCACCCTGCTGTGAACATGGTTCCTCCTCCTCCTCCATCTCCTCCTCATCCTCCACCTCGTCATCCTCCAGAACTGTGCCCTTGCTGCGAGACAATTGTGTACCTGGCGCTTGTTGGTGCAGGAACCCACCCTCGTAGCCACTTGTAAATGACTGCCCTGAAAGCCTTGGAAATTAACCCTCTTCCTCCTCCTCCTCCTCCTCATCCTGTGCCACATCCTCTTCCATCATCACCTTAAGAGTTTTTTCAAGGAGGCATAGAACTGGGATAGTAACGCTGAGAATGGCGTCATCGGCACTGGCCATGTTGGTGGAGTACTCGAAACAGCGCAACAAGGCACACAGGTCTCGCATGGAGGCCCAGTTATTGGCGGTCAAGTGGTGCTGTTCCGCAGAGCAACTCACGCGTGCGTGCTGCAGCTGAAACTCCACTATCGCCTGCTGCTGCTCGCAAAGTCTGTCAAGCATGTGCAAGGTGGAGTTCCACCTTGTGGGCACGTCACATATGAGACGGTGAGCGGGAAGGCCGAAGTTACGCTGCAGCTCTGACAGGCGAGCAGCAGCAGGGTGAGAATTCCGAAAGTGCGCACAGACGGCCCGCACTTTCTGCAGCAGCTCTGGCATATCGGGGTAATTCTTCAGGAACCTCTGGACCACCAAGTTCAGCACATGCGCCAGGCAAGGGATGTGCGTCAAACCGGCAAGGCCCAGAGCTGCTACGAGATTTCGCCCATTATCGCACACCACCAGGCCGGGCTTGAGGCTCACTGCCACCAACCACTCATCGGTCTGTTGTTCCATGTCCCTCCACAACTCCTGCGTGGTGTGGGGTTTTTCCCCCAAACAGGAAAGTTTTAAAACTGCCTGCTGTCGGCTGTGCTGAAGTTGGTGGTGAAGGTGTTACGCTGACCAGATGAGGAGGCGGTAAAGGATGAGGAGGCGGAGTAGGAGGAGTTAGCAACAGGAGGCAAACTTAAGTGCCCTGCAATCCTCGGTGGTGGAAGGACATGCGCTAAACTGCTATCTGCCTCAGGCCCAGCCGCCACTACATTTACCCAGTGTGCTGTTAGGGAGATATAACGTCCCTGACCGTGCTTACTGGTCCATGCATCCGTAGTTAGGTGGACCTTGCCACAGATGGCGTTGCGCAGTGCACACCTGATTTTTTCCCCCATTGGTTGTGCAGGGAAGGGATAGCTCGTTTGGAAAAGTAGTGGCGGCTGGGCACGATGTACTGTGGGACAGCCAATGACATCAGCCTTTGAAAACTCTGCGTCTCCACCAGACGGAATGACAGCATTTCAAAGGCGAGCAATTTTGGGGGCGTGGCCAAGATGGCAACCTAGGAGGACGTGTGAGGCTGGAGCTCCGCACCTAGAGGCTTAATTATCCGACTTTGGAGACACTTCTCCCCTGCTACACTGACCAGGATCCACGGGTCCCGAACGGGCATGAGACGGGGTAGCTCCGGATCCCACCGTAAGCGAGCTCCGGCCCCGAAAGCCGCTCCGGCATCCTGGGCCCCACGTGTCTTATGTGCACTCGACATGGCGTCCCAGACTGACCAGGCCGACCCCTCCACGCTAGGGACTGATCAGTTTAATGCCCTAATGCAGGCAATCTCGGGTTGCCAAACCTCGCTAACAGCAAAGATCGAGCAAGTGCAACTTGAGATGGGCCTGGTCAGGAGGGACATGGATAAGATCCGTGATCGACTAACGGAGGCTGAGAGGAGAGTTGGGGACGCCGAAGACACCCTCCGAGAACACGACTCCTCCATCCGGACTCTCCAAATCAAGATGAAGGCAGTTGAATCCCGCGCGGAGGACCAGGAGAACAGGAACCGGAGGAACAACCTCCGTGTGGTGGGTCTCCCAGAAGGGGCCGAGGGCCGCGACCCGGTGACATACACGGAGCAGTTCCTTCGCGCGCTATTTCCGCAGGCGCAGTATTCCCCTCATTTCGTGGTGGAGAGGGCCCATCGGATGCCCTCGATCAGAGGCCCGCCTGGGGCCCCGCCAAGAACATTTATCTTCAGGCTGCTCAACTTTCGTGACCGAGACCTGATACTCCGAGAGTCGCGGAGAATGGGGGAATTGCGCCATGAGAACGCCAGAATTATGCTGTTCCCGGATTACTCTACAGAGACCCAGAGGCAGCGGCGCACTTTTGACCATGTGAAGGCGCTGCTCCCCACCAAGGGATTGAAGTATAACATGCTATTCCCGGCGCGTCTTAAGGTGATCGACGGAGAGACCTCACGGTTTTTTACCTCCCCTGAAGAGGCTACGAGATGGGCTGAAACCCTCCCCAGAGACCGATGAGAGACCTGTGTGGAGTCTCCCCTTCTCGTCCACCTCGGCACCTACTGCATTACCCGCCCTCGGCTGAAGACCCTTCTTCCCTACGCCACTTGAACATCACCCGGAACTTCTCTACGGCACTATGGATAGTCACCCTCCCTGGCTACCATTGCTTACACGGATCTCGGGACACAGGTAATTAACCTGGGACTTAAGGGGGGTCAGTTCCCTTAGTGATGGCTGCACGGGGACGCTGCACGGGATTTGGCTGCAAGGCACTGGAGCGATGGGGGCCCCCCCTCCCACTGAGCTCACTTTTGGTACATCTGAGTAACTGTGCGTTCCCCGTGCTGTTCGGACACACGTGCCACTTTACATTGCCCCCCCTGAGATGTTTCTACTGTGCTGCCGAGACTTGCTGAGATGGCCTGGGGGTTGCGGGCTGAGGCGGGAGATGGACTGGGGTGGGGGAGGGGGGGGGGATTTTGACTTTGCTTCTAATATGCTTATGGACCCCCTGGGGTATCTTCTTTCTTAATTTTCCCCCCTTGCTCTCCCTGTAGGGGAACGAGGGGGAGGGGGGTGTCCTTTTGCTCCTGCATTGAGTTATATACCGGACTGCCCCGACAGGGGTCCTGGTCCTCTCCAGATATCTATAAAGTATTGTAGAGCTATTAAGATACCTAACGTTGATTGTTGTAACCAAGTATGTGCCCTTAGCTGAGTCAAAGTGTCGGGCGCTAGTCGCCATGTATATGTTTCTGTTACTCCCCATTTGTCTTTACTAATGTATATACACGTATTGCCTCATGGTGTGCGGAGCGTCCTGCTCCAGCAAATAGGTTCTGTGTCCTTGGTGTGCTACCTTTACACACCGCCCCCATAGGAACTTTCCTAAGTTAATAGTTAGGGGTTATGTTATGGGTACTCAAGCGTCATGTGATACGTTTTTCATGGCGTGGGGTGGGATGGGCTGGGTGGTAGGTTTCAAGGGTTTTTTGTTTTCGTTCAGACTTTTGTTTTCTTTTTGGTTTAGCTGTCTTTCAGGTTCTAGGCAGCCCACTACAGACATATACACTGTACAGACATTGAAATACGATAGCATACTACACTTCCCAATCTACCGACAATTGTTCATGACCGACCTGAAAACACCGGGGCTGTATACCCACCGGGGTGGTTGGGTCAAGAAATACCCTGACATTTACTTGACTATGGATGCATTATGGCTCCCTTGAAGATCTTGTCATGGAATGTGAGGGGCTTGAATGACAAAGTCAAACGTTCCCTAGTCTTTGCCTTGTGGTAGTGTGGTACCCCACCAGCAAAATGATGCAGGATTCTCAACCAGGCGGGTTGAGGGGCTCCAGGGTGTTTTCTTATTTGGGAGGAAACTGGCTTTTCAGTTTCCTCCATGTTTATTAAAGTCCACTTTGGGACCTGGAGCCCGGGGATTTCTTAGAGATCCGGGTGGGATGAAATCCCCAATCCTGGATCCGGGTTTTGGGATCCCCCAGCACACTGACTGGTCAGGTGTGTGCTGGGCTATTTATAGACACCTGACCATGATTCTGGGCTCCACCCTCCCGAGGAGTCCAGGCTTGCAAGGGAGGACCCAGAGAGTGCAGGTGTGCACGGAACTAGCCAGAGACCTGAGTCTGAGGTTGCTGACAGAAGTCAGGAGAGCTCCATGTGGGAGCCTGAGCAGTGGTGCATCCGCTGCTGAAGAGAGCCAGGTGGCTCGGTATTTTGCAATGCTGCATGTTTAAGCCAGGAGGCTGAATATCCTTTTGTTTGTTGCTGGCAGTTCAAACCCCCTGCGAGGGAAACCATCTTTTGTTTTCATTTATGGAACTTTGTTTTCTTTTCTTCCTTTCTTTTAATAAAAGTGGGCCAACAAGCCCTTAAACGCATGACTGGCGTGGACTCTGCTCACTGGTATGCTCTACACAGACGCTAAAGAACCCCCAATATCACAGCCTATATGCAGAAATACAACCCCCACATCTGCATACTTCAAGAGACGCACTTGGTGGGCGGAAGAATTATGAGCCTCAAACGTCCCTGGGTGAACCACCACTATCACGCTACCTATTCTAGCCATGCCCGAGGGGTCAGTGTCCTTATTAGGGATGGGCCCGGTGCTCGATGCGAACCCATGTTCGCATCGAGCACCGGGTGTTCGCTCGCTCGGCGAGCCCAGAACTATTTTGGCCGCTCGCATCAAGTTCGTGTGATGCGAGCGGCCCCGCAATGCATTGCGGCCGGCGCGGCCGGCGCAGTGCATTGCTGGCTGATGATTGGCCAAGCATGCACTGTGACCCCGCATGCTTGGCCAATCACAGCGCCGGAAACTCGAAGAGCCATAATTGGCTACAGGCAGGACGCCTGTAGCCAATTACAGCTCAGGGGCTTTAGTACACGCCCCCTCTTATAAAAGGCCGCCACGCCGTCTGCGCCGGTCACATGCTGTTCCGGCGTAGATAGAGCAGGATCGTTCTGTGTCACTCTGCTGGATTTAGTTAGAGAGATTTACTTAGAGAGATTGAGTTAGATAGATTCATTTAGAAAGATTGATTTAGAAAGAGGGGCTTGTAGTGTGTTCGTGGCAGGCAGGCACTGGCAGCAAACAGAGCTCCTGTATTTTGTTCCCAGAAGCACCTATAGGACTTGTAGTGTGTTCGTGGCAGGCAGGCAGAGCTCCTATATTTTGTTCCCAGAAGCACCTATAGGACTTGTAGTGTGTTCGTGGCAGGCAGGCAGAGCTCCTATATTTTGTTCCCAGAAGCACCTATAGGACTTGTAGTGTGTTCGTGGCAGGCAGGCAGAGCTCCTATATTTTGTTCCCAGAAGCACCTATAGGACTTGTAGTGTGTTCGTGGCAGGCAGGCAGAGCTCCTATATTTTGTTCCCAGAAGCACCTATAGGACTTGTAGTGTGTTCGTGGCAGGCAGGCAGAGCTCCTATATTTTGTTCCCAGAAGCACTATAGGACTTGAAGTGTGTTAGTCCCATCACACAGACCTATATTTTCTTCCCAGAAGCACCTATAGGACTTGAAGTGTGTTAGTCCCATCACACAGAGATCATATATTTTGTTCCCAGAGGCACCTATAGGACTTGAAGTGTGTTAGTCCCATCACACAGACCTATATTTTCTTCCCAGAAGCACCTATAGGACTTGAAGTGTGTTAGTCCCATCACACAGAGATCATATATTTTGTTCCCAGAAGCACCTATAGGACTTGAAGTGTGTTAGTCCCATCACACAGACCTACATTTTCTTCCCAGAAGCACCTATAGGACTTGAAGTGTGTTAGTCCCATCACACAGAGATCATATATTTTGTTCCCAGAAGCACCTATAGGACTTGAAGTGTGTTAGTCCCATCACACAGACCTATATTTTCTTCCCAGAAGCACCTATAGGACTTGAAGTGTGTTAGTCCCATCACACAGAGATCATATATTTTGTTCCCAGAGGCACCTATAGGACTTGAAGTGTGTTAGTCCCATCACACAGACCTATATTTTGTTCCCAGAAGCACCTATAGGACTTGAAGTGTGTTAGTCCCATCACACAGAGATCCTATATTTTGTTCCCAGAAGCACCTATAGGACTTGAAGTGTGTTAGTCCCATCACACAGACCTATATTTTCTTCCCAGAAGCACCCATAGGACTTGAAGTGTGTTAGTCCCATCACACAGAGATCCTATATTTTGTTCCCAGAAGCACCTATAGGACTTGAAGTGTGTTAGTCCCATCACACAGACCTATATTTTGTTCCCAGAAGCACCTATAGGACTTGAAGTGTGTTAGTCCCATCACACAGAGATCATATATTTTGTTCCCAGAAGCACCTATAGGACTTGAAGTGTGTTAGTCCCATCACACAGACCTATATTTTGTTCCCAGAAGCACCTATAGGACTTGAAGTGTGTTAGTCCCATCACACAGACCTACATTTTCTTCCCAGAAGCACCTATAGGACTTGAAGTGTGTTAGTCCCATCACACAGAGATCATATATTTTGTTCCCAGAAGCACCTATAGGACTTGAAGTGTGTTAGTCCCATCACACAGACCTATATTTTGTTCCCAGAAGCACCTATAGGACTTGAAGTGTGTTAGTCCCATCACACAGAGATCATATATTTTGTTCCCAGAAGCACCTATAGGACTTGAAGTGTGTTAGTCCCATCACACAGACCTATATTTTGTTCCAGAAGCACCTATAGGACTTGAAGTGTGTTAGTCCCATCACACAGACCTATATTTTGTTCCCAGAAGCACCTATAGGACTTGAAGTGTGTTAGTCCCATCACACAGAGATCCTATATTTTGTTCCCAGAAGCACCTATAGGACTTGAAGTGTGTTAGTCCCATCACACAGAGATCCTATATTTTGTTCCCAGAAGCACCTATAGGACTTGAAGTGTGTTAGTCCCATCACACAGACCTATATTTTCTTCCCAGAAGCACCCATAGGACTTGAAGTGTGTTAGTCCCATCACACAGAGATCCTATATTTTGTTCCCAGAAGCACCTATAGGACTTGAAGTGTGTTAGTCCCATCACACAGACCTATATTTTGTTCCCAGAAGCACCTATAGGACTTGAAGTGTGTTAGTCCCATCACACAGAGATCATATATTTTGTTCCCAGAAGCACCTATAGGACTTGAAGTGTGTTAGTCCCATCACACAGACCTATATTTTGTTCCCAGAAGCACCTATAGGACTTGAAGTGTGTTAGTCCCCATCACACAGACCTACATTTTCTTCCCAGAAGCACCTATAGGACTTGAAGTGTGTTAGTCCCATCACACAGACCTATATTTTGTTCCCAGAAGCACCTATAGGACTTGAAGTGTGTTAGTCCCATCACACAGAGATCCTATATTTTGTTCCCAGAAGCACCTATAGGACTTGAAGTGTGTTAGTCCCATCACACAGAGATTCTATATTTTGTTCCCAGAAGCACCTATAGGACTTGAAGTGTGTTAGTCCCATCACACAGACCTATATTTTGTTCCCAGAAGCACCTATAGGACTTGAAGTGTGTTAGTCCCATCACACAGAGATCCTATATTTTGTTCCCAGAAGCACCTATAGGACTTGAAGTGTGTTAGTCCCATCACACAGAGATCCTATATTTTGTTCCCAGAAGCACCTATAGGACTTGAAGTGTGTTAGTCCCATCACACAGACCTATATTTTGTTCCCAGAAGCACCTATAGGACTTGAAGTGTGTTAGTCCATCACACAGACCTATATTTTCTTCCCAGAAGCACCCATAGGACTTGAAGTGTGTTAGTCCCATCACACAGAGATCCTATATTTTGTTCCCAGAAGCACCTATAGGACTTGAAGTGTGTTAGTCCCATCACACAGACCTATATTTTGTTCCCAGAAGCACCTATAGGACTTGAAGTGTGTTAGTCCCATCATACAGAGATCCTATATTTTCTTCCCAGAAGCACCTATAGGACTTGATGTGTGTTAGTCCCATCACACAGACCTATATTTTGTTCCCAGAAGCACCTATAGGACTTGAAGTGTGTTAGTCCCATCACACAGAGATCCTATATTTTGTTCCCAGAAGCACCTATAGGACTTGAAGTGTGTTAGTCCCATCACACAGACCTATATTTTGTTCCCAGAAGCACCTATAGGACTTGAAGTGTGTTAGTCCCATCACACAGAGATCCTATATTTTGTTCCCAGAAGCACCTATAGGACTTGAAGTGTGTTAGTCCCATCACACAGACCTATATTTTCTTCCCAGAAGCACCCATAGGACTTGAAGTGTGTTAGTCCCATCACACAGAGATCCTATATTTTGTTCCCAGAAGCACCTATAGGACTTGAAGTGTGTTAGTCCCATCACACAGACCTATATTTTGTTCCCAGAAGCACCTATAGGACTTGAAGTGTGTTAGTCCCATCACACAGAGATCATATATTTTGTTCCCAGAAGCACCTATAGGACTTGAAGTGTGTTAGTCCCATCACACAGACCTATATTTTGTTCCCAGAAGCACCTATAGGACTTGAAGTGTGTTAGTCCCATCACACAGACCTACATTTTCTTCCAGAAGCACCTATAGGACTTGAAGTGTGTTAGTCGCATCACACAGAGATCATATATTTTGTTCCCAGAAGCACCTATAGGACTTGAAGTGTGTTAGTCCCATCACACAGACCTATATTTTGTTCCCAGAAGCACCTATAGGACTTGAAGTGTGTTAGTCCCATCACACAGAGATCCTATATTTTGTTCCCAGAAGCACCTATAGGACTTGAAGTGTGTTAGTCCCATCACACAGAGATTCTATATTTTGTTCCCAGAAGCACCTATAGGACTTGAAGTGTGTTAGTCCCATCACACAGACCTATATTTTGTTCCCAGAAGCACCTATAGGACTTGAAGTGTGTTAGTCCCATCACACAGAGATCCTATATTTTGTTCCCAGAAGCACCTATAGGACTTGAAGTGTGTTAGTCCCATCACACAGAGATCCTATATTTTGTTCCAGAAGCACCTATAGGACTTGAAGTGTGTTAGTCCCATCACACAGACCTATATTTTGTTCCCAGAAGCACCTATAGGACTTGAAGTGTGTTAGTCCCATCACACAGACCTATATTTTCTTCCCAGAAGCACCCATAGGACTTGAAGTGTGTTAGTCCCATCACACAGAGATCCTATATTTTGTTCCCAGAAGCACCTATAGGACTTGAAGTGTGTTAGTCCCATCACACAGACCTATATTTTGTTCCCAGAAGCACCTATAGGACTTGAAGTGTGTTAGTCCCATCATACAGAGATCCTATATTTTCTTCCCAGAAGCACCTATAGGACTTGATGTGTGTTAGTCCCATCACACAGACCTATATTTTGTTCCCAGAAGCACCTATAGGACTTGAAGTGTGTTAGTCCCATCACACAGAGATCCTCTATTTTCTTTGCAGAAGCACCCATAGGACTTCTAGTGTGTTAGTGGCATCACACAGAGCTCCTATATTTTCTTCTCAGCAGCACCCACAGGACTTCTAGTGTGTTAGTGGCATCACACAGAGATCCTCTATTTTCTTTGCAGAAGCACCCATAGGACTTCTAGTGTGTTAGTGGCATCACACAGAGCTCCTATATTTTCTTCTCAGCAGCACCCACAGGACTTCTAGTGTGTTAGTGGCATCACACAGAGCTCCTCTATTTTCTTTGCAGAAGCACCCATAGGACTTCTAGTGTGTTAGTGGCATCACACAGAGCTCCTATATTGTCTTCTCAGCAGCACCCACAGGACTTCTAGTGTGTTAGTGGCATCACACAGAGCTCCTCTATTTTCTTTGCAGAAGCACCCATAGGACTTCTAGTGTGTTAGTGGCATCACACAGAGCTCCTATATTTTCTTCTCAGCAGCACCCACAGGACTTCTAGTGTGTTAGTGGCATCACACAGAGCTCCTCTATTTTCTTTGCAGAAGCACCCATAGGACTTCTAGTGTGTTAGTGGCATCACACAGAGCTCCTATATTTTCTTCTCAGCAGCACCCACAGGACTTCTAGTGTGTTAGTGGCATCACACAGAGCTCCTATATTGTCTTCTCAGCAGCACCCACAGGACTTCTAGTGTGTTAGTGGCATCACACAGAGCTCCTCTATTTTCTTTGCAGAAGCACCCATAGGACTTCTAGTGTGTTAGTGGCATCACACAGAGCTCCTATATTTTCTTCTCAGCAGCACCCACAGGACTTCTAGTGTGTTAGTGGCATCACACAGAGCTCCTATATTGTCTTCTCAGCAGCACCCACAGGACTTCTAGTGTGTTAGTGGCATCACACAGAGCTCCTCTATTTTCTTTGCAGAAGCACCCATAGGACTTCTAGTGTGTTAGTGGCATCACACAGAGCTCCTATATTGTCTTCTCAGCAGCACCCACAGGACTTCTAGTGTGTTAGTGGCATCACACAGAGCTCCTATATTTTCTTCTCAGCAGCACCCATAGGACTTCTAGTGTGTTAGTGGCATCACACAGAGCTCCTCTATTTTCTTTGCAGAAGCACCCATAGGACTTCTAGTGTGTTAGTGGCATCACACAGAGCTCCTATATTGTCTTCTCAGCAGCACCCACAGGACTTCTAGTGTGTTAGTGGCATCACACAGAGCTCCTCTATTTTCTTTGCAGATGCATCGTCATCAGCACGTGGCCATGGGACACGCGCGTCTTTGTTTTCGGCAGCTGGACATGTGGAGCCGCATCATGCTGAAGGCTTGGTAGAATGGATGACCAAGCCCTCCTCATCCTCCTCATCCTCTCTCACCCAGGCTCAGGGTACTGGCAGAGCAGCTGCCAACGTGTACTCAATGGCATCATCAGCCACCCCTTCCCTAGACCCACCATGTCCTCCTGAGGAGTCCCCCGAACTCTTTGAGCACAGTGTTGGGTACATGCTCCAGGAGGATGCCCAACGATTCGAAGGCTCGGATGATGATACCCAGCTTGAGGAATCTGGCAGTACTGTTCCACCAGCTGCAGCTTACTGCCAGGTTTGCTCTAGTGGTGAAGAGGGAGGGGATGATGAGGTCACTGACTCCACGTGGGTGCCTGAAGGGAGAGAGGATGAGGAGGAGGACGAGGAGGAGGAGGATGCGGCGTCACATGTCCAACGAGGCAGGATGCCCCCTGGAGGCCAGGTAGAGGCCAGCACAGCAACTGTACAACACCGCAGAGCTCCGCCTGTGCAGGGCGCTGCCTCTGCACGTTATCAGAAAAGTTCTTTGGTGTGGGCCTTTTTTGAGACGAGTGCATCAGATCGCACCACTGCTATTTGCAATATTTGTCTCAAGCGAATCTCGCATGGCCAAAACATCAGCCGCTTGGGCACCACAAGCATGACCAGACATATGTCGACCTGCCATGCAGCTTGTTGGCAGGCACACATAAAAGACCCACACCAAAGAACTAAGCGGACCTCTCCTTGCTCCTCATCAGCTGGGATCTCCATCCCCACTACACCTTCAGTCCTCTCTGAAAGCTGCTCTGAGAGGACTGAAGGTGTAGAATTAGGTGTGTCACAACCAAGTACTTGCAGTACACCGACGTCCGATTGCAGCAGGCAAATTTCCCTGCCCCAGCTGCTGGACCGTAGAAAGAAGTACACTCCCAGCCATCCACATGCCCAGCGGTTGAATGCTAGCTTGGCTAAATTGCTAGCACTTCAACTGCTGCCTTTTCAGTTGGTAGACTCGGCCCCCTTCCGTGAGTTTGTTCAATGTGCGGTTCCTCAGTGGCAGGTTCCCAAACGCCACTTTTTCTCACGGAAGGCGATTCCGTCTCTCTACCGGCATGTGGAAGGCAATGTCCATGCCTCGCTGGACAGGGCGGTCAGCGGTAAGGTGCATATTACCGCTGACTCATGGTCCAGCAGGCATGGACAGGGACGGTACCTTTCTTTCACGGCCCATTGGGTCACTCTATTGGCAGCTGGGAGGGATGCAGGACAAGGTGCAGTAGTGTTGGAGGTTGTTCCGCCACCACGCCTCCAAAACGCTACTACTGCTACTGGTTGTGACACACCTCTCTCCTCCACCCCCTCCTCTTCTTCTTCCTCCAGTGCTCTGTCCTTGGAACCAGCGGTGCTCCGTAGGCGTACAAGGGGCTACGCAAGTACGCAGGCAAAAAGATGCCATGCCGTGCTTGCGCTGGTGTGTTTGGGGGACAGGAGCCACACTGGGCCAGAGGTTCTGGCAGCTCTGCAGGGGCAGGCCGAGAGGTGGTTGACGCCACGTCAGCTTAAGCCAGGAATGGTCGTTTCTGACAATGGCACCAACCTCCTCTCCGCCCTGCGACAGGGGCAGCTCACCCATGTGCCCTGCATGGCTCACGTCCTCAACCTGGTGGTGCAGCGGTTCTTGGGCAGGTTCCCAGGCTTACAGGATGTCCTGAGGCAGGCCAGGAAAGTCTGTGTGCATTTCCGCCGATCTTATAATGCCAGTGCTCGGCTGACTGAGCTGCAAAAGGAGCTGAACCTGCCCAAGAACCGCCTAATATGTGACATGCCCACCAGGTGGAACTCAACGTTGGCCATGCTGCAGCGACTGCACACGCAGCAGAGGGCCATCAATGAGTACCTTTGCGACTACGGCACCAGGACAGGGTCAGGGGAGCTTGGTTTTTTTTCCCCACGTCAGTGGAGCATGATCAGGGATGCATGCACTGTCCTCTCACCATTTGAGGAGGCCACGAGGATGGTGAGCAGTGACAGTGCATGCATCAGTGACACTGTCCCTCTTGTCCACCTGTTGGAGCATACGCTGCGTGGGATAATGGACAGGGCACTTGAGGCAGAACAGAGGCAGGAAGAGGAGGACTTCCTTGCCTCTCAAGGCCCCCTTTATCCGGACAGTGTTCCTTCTGTCCCACCCATCACACAGGAAGAGGATGAGGAGGAGGAGGAGGAGGAGGAGGAGGAGGAGGAGGAGGAGGAGGAGGATTGTGTGAGCATGGAGGTGGAGCCTGGCACTCAGCATCAGCAGCAGCAGTCTTTTAGGGATGATGTACAGTCCCAACAAACCAGTGGACTTGTACGTGGCTGGGAGGAGGTGGCTGGCGATCATGTCATCCTCAGTGACCCAGAAGACTCCGGACCGAATGCCTCAGCTAACCTACGCTGCATGGCCTCCCTGATCCTGCAAAGCCTGCGGAAGGATCCTCGTGTTCTTCGGATCAAGGAGAGGGACCATTACTGGCTGGCCACTCTCCTTGATCCGCGGTACAAGGGTAAGGTTGCGGACCTTATCTTGCCGTCGCAGAGGGAGCAGAGGATGAGACATCTCAGGGAGGCCTTGCAGAAAGGTCTGTGCAACGCGTTCCCAGAAACTGGGAGGTTACAAACTCCTGGTCCTGGGCGACGAGTTGCTGAGGCTTCGGTCAGTAGCAGAAGGAGCGGTGGGGAAGGTGGACGTCTGACCGATGCGTTCAGACAATTTTTTAGTCCGCAGCCCCAAGGTATGATCGGTTCCAGCAACCATCGCCAGCGTCTGATATACATGGTGCAGGAATACCTTGGGGCAAGGTCAGACTTGGACACCTTTCCCACCGAAAATCCTCTGGCTTACTGGGTCCTGAGGATGGATCACTGGCCAGAGCTTGCACAGTATGCAATTGAGCTACTGGCCTGTCCTGCCTCCAGCGTTCTTTCCGAACGCACATTCAGTGCTGCTGGAGGATTTGTCACCGATCATAGGGTGCGCCTGTCCACCGCCTCGGTTGATCGACTGACCTTCATCAAAATGAATCAGTCTTGGATCACCACCAGCTACCAGGCACCTGAGGCGGATATAACCGAATAATTTTTAATGTCACATCCCTTCAAGACTGCCTATGCTGATGCTGAGTGACTGTCCTCTTATGTTCACTGACTATCCTCTTCCTCCTCCTCAATGATCCATGCCACCACACCAGTGCCTAAGGCACAATTTTTCAGCCCCTGTTTAACAGGGGCGTGTACATACAATTTTTATAAAAAAATGCTTCGCAACACGTGTGACTGCTGTGCTCCAAGTACAGTATCTGTGAGGGGTTGCAGTGTTGTGGCACCAGCACCAGTGCCTAAGGCACAATTTTTCAGCCCCTGTTTAACAGGGGCGTGTACTTACAATTTTTTTAAAAAAATGCTTCGCAACACGTGTGACTGCTGGGCTCCAAGTACAGTATCTGTGAGGGGTTGCAGTGTTGTGGCACCAGCACCAGTGCCTAAGGCACAATTTTTCAGCCCCTGTTTAACAGGGGCGTGTACTTACAATTTTTTAAAAAAAATGCTTCGCAACACGTGTGACTGCTGTGCTCCAAGTACAGTATCTGTGAGGGGTTGCAGTGTTGTGGCACCAGCACCAGTGCCTAAGGCACAATTTTTCAGCCCCTGTTTAACAGGGGCGTGTACTTACAATTTTTTTAAAAAATGCTTCGCAACACGTGTGACTGCTGTGCTCCAAGTACAGTATCTGTGAGGGGTTGCAGTGTTGTGGCACCAGCACCAGTGCCTAAGGCACAATTTTTCAGCCCCTGTTTAACAGGGGCGTGTACTTACAATTTTTAAAAAAATGCTTCGCAACACGTGTGACTGCTGTGCTCCAAGTACAGTATCTGTGAGGGGTTGCAGTGTTGTGGCACCAGCACCAGTGCCTAAGGCACAATTTTTCAGCCCCTGTTTAACAGGGGCGGGTAATTACAAATCTTGATCTAATAGTTCACAGCAGGGTCCATTCCTGCGCCCACCAAGAGTAACTATGAGGGCCTACAGTCTTGTGGCAACACCGTCCACCACCACCGCCAAAGGCCCAATTTTTCTGCCCTGTTCATCAGGTGCTTGCAATTACAAATCTTGATCTAATAACTCACAGCAGGGCCCATTCCTGCGCCCACCAAGAGTAACTGTGAGAGCTTACAGTCTTGTGGCAACACCGTCCACCACCACCGCCAAAGGCCCAAATTTTCTGCCCTGTTCATCAGGTGCTTGCAATTATAAATCTTGATCTAATAACTCACAGCAGGGCCCATTCCTGCGCCCACCAAGAGTAACTATGAGGGCCTACAGTCTTGTGGCAACACCGTCCACCACCACCGCCAAAGGCCCAATTTTTTTTGCCCTGTTCATCAGGTGCTTGCAATTACAAATCTTGATCTAATAACTCACAGCAGGGCCCATTCCTGCGCCCACCAAGAGTAACTGTGAGAGCTTACAGTCTTGTGGCAACACCGTCCACCACCACCACCACACCCAATTTTTCTGCCCTGTTCAACAGGTGCATGCAATTACAAATCTTGATCTATTAACTCACAGCAGGGCCCATTCCTGTGCCCACCAGTCTTGTGGCTACACCAACATCTAATAGGGCAAATTTCTGCAGAGTATATACGCCAGGCCCCTACTTTCAAACATCCAACTTACAAACGACTCCTACTTGCAAATGGAAAGAGAAAACAGGAAGTGAGAGGAAATCTACCCCTAGGAAGGGAAATTCTATCCTGTTAGATTTAATTTGGGAAAAAGGTATCTCCTCTCTACTGATACTTTATCACAATCCTTATTTCAATTAAAACCCCACTTTTTCCAAAAACATTTGTCATTGGGACGGAAAGTGAGGTGACATGTTCTGAACAGATGTGCAAAGACAGCAAATGTTACAGGGGTGATAACCCCTCCCTATGTTCTCCAAAAAGCTTAAAAATAGATTTTTTTGTGATGGAGCTACACTTCATAATGTACCTGTTCAGATTCTACTTAAGAACAAACCTAAAGCCGCAAGTGGTTTTAAATGGCTTATTTTTTTCCTTTACAAATGTCATTTTGTGCAAGGACAGTTCTAAACACGGGAAACACATGCCACTTCACAGGCATACTTTAGACACCCCCCAGGTACCATATTTAAAGGAAAATTTCACTTTATTTTTTTCACTTTATGCATCATTAAAATGACTGCTCCCGAAAAAACGTTAGTTTTTAAAAGTTCTTTTTGCATTGATATATGTCCCCTGGGGCAGGACCCGGGTCCCCAAACCTGTTTTATGACATTAACATGCATATTGGCCGTTGTAATTAGCACTTTTGATTTCGAACGTTCGCGTCCATTATAACGTATAGGGTTCGAAAATTCGCGCAAACTTTCGGTCCGTTCGAAGGTTCTGGTGCGAACCGAACCCGGGGGTGTTCGGCTCATCCCTAGTCCTTATCCACAGATCCCTAGCGTTTGAACTACTCACAGTTAAATTTGACCCAGCGGGGCGGTATGTTCTACTACACGCCGTCATAGACACGGTTGAGATGGTGATAATGGGCATATACACACCCCCCCCCCCCCTGCCACCCTCACATTCCTAAGATCCCTGACTACACTGCTGGCACAATTCCCTACAGATAACATATTGTTGGTAGGTGACTTCAACACGACCCCAAATCCCTCTATGGACAAACTCTCTCCTGACCCTGCTACGGACTCGACCCTGTCGAGATGGGCGGAGGGTTGTGGGTTGGTCGACATATGGCGGTGGAGGCATCCCTCGGAACGACAGTATACCTGCCACTCCTTGTCACACAACACGCTGTCTCGTATTGACCTCATATATGCCAGTGCTGACATGCTCCCCAAAATTCAGGACGTCAGGATGCTTCCCCGCGGTATCTCTGATCATTCCCCCCTGCTCTGCTCCATACAAACTATGACACCCCAAACGGACAGGATCTGGAGACTATCTAAATTCTGGATCAACCATCCCACGATAGAAATAGAAATAGCCAAACAGATAGCGCAGTACTGGTTGGTGAATGGGGGTTCCACTTCCCCGAGTAATGACTGGGAGGCCTTTAAGGCATACATTAGGGGATGCTATATGTCCTCAATAAATAGGGAACGCAGAAACGATCAGCAGGTATTGGAGGAGATGGAGGAAAAGGCCCAGGCACTTGAGGCACGCTTCGCTCAAACTGCTAACCCTGTTACAGCGCAAGACATGAGGGTGGCTTACAGGGAAGTGATGCTACTTTGCGTTGCGAAGGTCAACAAAAAACAACTAGCCCTTTCCCAACGTATATTTGAACAGGGTGATAAAACGGGGAGGATGTTGGCAAGGATATCCAAAGAGCAATCTACAGTCTCTGCTATTCCCCGAATAAGACGGGAGGATGGCACACTGGCATCAGACCCAGGGGCAGTCAATTCCTGCTTTGTAGAGTATTACTCTAAACTATACTCCTCTCGAGTGAAATGTACCAACGGGGAATTAGCTGCATACTTAGATACAGTAACATTCCCAACCCTTACAACCGATGCGAGAGACCTCATGGATGCCCCAATCACCTCAGAGGAAGTCCAGATTGCACTTGGTGCCTTGCAGGCAGGTAAAACCCCGGGCTTAGATGCGCTGCCACCGGAATTTTACAAGCAATATGCTGAGGAATTGGTACCCAAAATACATAACATGATTGCAAAAACATTAACGGAAGGGGCCCTTCCTCCTTCGATGGCCCAAACCATAATAGTAGTAATCCCCAAGCCTGACAAGGACCCTCAACTGTGCTCGTCCTACCGGCCTATATCCCTATTGAATTCAGACGCAAAAGTCCTCACCAAAATTCTTGCCAAGCGCCTGAACGAGGTAATACTCAATGTAATTCATGATGACCAGTCAGGATTCATGCCTGGTAAAGAAACGGATATTAATTTGAGACGGCTATATACTGTTCTAGCCTCTAGGAATGGGGATGCCCAGCCTGCGGTGGTGGCCTCTCTGGATGCAGAGAAGGCATTCGACTCTGTCGAATGGCCCTATCTGTGGGAGGTCCTCCGCAGGTTCGGTTTTGGCCCGGTTTTCATTTCCTGGGTGGAGGCCATCTATAAAAATCCAACAGCCAGGGTCCGCACGGGTACGGCACTATCCCAGCCCTTCAGCCTGGGCAGGGGTACGAGGCAGGGTTGCCCTTTGTCGCCAGGGTTGTTCGCTCTCGCTATAGAGCCAATGGCGATCCTCATACGGTCCAGCCAGGCGATTGAGGGCGTCACGATCGGCTCGCTGCACGAGAAGGTGTCGTTGTATGCCGATGACACCCTGCTATATCTTAGAGATGACGGGGTCTCTCTTCAGAGGGCCCTATCTGTCATCAACACCTTTGGAAGCTACTCGGGTCTATGCATCAACTGGGGAAAGTCCACACTGTTCCCTCTACACTCGGGTGACCCTCCTTTGGTGTCGGACGCGCAGCTGCAGAGGGTTCCCCAGTTCAGATACCTAGGGGTGGAAATACACAGGGACTTAGGACAATTCATTAATCTCAACTTGACTCCAGTGGTATCCCAGCTGTCCCAGAGATGTGCAGTCTGGAAGTCCCTTCCGCTCACTCCGGTGGGGCGTGTCAATCTCATCAAGATGACAATACTTCCAAAATTTACATACCTTTTCAGACAAACTCCGGTGGTCATACCCATCTCATTCTTCAGAAAGGTGGATAGTATCCTAACCAATTTTATATGGAGGGGAGGGACACCTAGAATAGCGAAGACAACCCTTCAACTCCCCCTGACACTGGGAGGCTTGGCTCTGCCAAACCTTATAAAATACTATTGGGCGGCTGTGCTGGTCACAGTCAAATGGTGGCTGTCCGAACACCCGGCTAATCCTGCGTCGACATTGGAGGCGGCGCTGCTGGGCTCCCAAGTGGAACTTAGGAATCTAATATACAGGGGACCCAAATCCAACTTAGGGGTGTCCATAACTATGAGGACTACGCTCAGAGTGTGGGACAAGGTCCACGCACTGGTACAAGAACCGGATGTGTGGTCTCCCTACACCCCACTTTGGGGTAATCCCCGTCTGCCCCACTTCCACTCTATTCCGGACCCGGTGATCTGGGCCAGGCATGGGGTTACGCAGCTGGGAGACGTGGTGACCCAGGGACACCTGATAACCTTCGATGACCTGAAAAGGGACAGGGACCTTCCGAACCACATGTTCTTTAGATTCCTCCAACTGCGCCATGCCTACCATTCTCAATTCCCCCGGGCTATTGAGCTGCGGTTGTCAGGCCTGGAGAGTATCCTGAGGTCGGGGGAAAATAAGGGCACACTCTCCACACTTTACAATATGTTGGCTGGGCTGGACACATCTAAAGTATCACAACTATACAATAGCTGGCAAGCTGATATTCCGGAATTGGCTGCTGACGATTGGGAGGAGGGCATCCAGCAGTATTTACCACTGATTTCGGCTAGAGATAGGTTCGCGCAGCTAAAATTTCTCCATCGTACCCAATACTCGCCGGTTCGCTTGGCAAGAATATACCCTGGTCGCTCAGCGGTCTGCCCCAGGTGTGGTCAGGACAATGCAGGCTTCTTCCATGTAGTCTGGGCGTGTACACGGATAGAGGAATTCTGGAAAGCAGTGCTGGCAGATATTAATACCATAGGGAAAATTAGGGTCCCATACAGCCCCATTCCCCTCCTGCTGGGGGTCTGCGATTTCCTCGAGGCTCCCCAAAGGAGAAAGTTGTTTGTCTTCTATGCGTCCTTCTACGCTAGGAAGGCCATCCTTCTAAATTGGAACCAAACCCAACCCCCTACTAAACAGCTCTGGATAACATTAATCAATAATGCCCTGCCTCTCTATAAGTTAACCTATCTGGGTAGGAACTGTCCGAATAAATTTGACAAAATCTGGGCCCCCTGGGTGTCGGCACGTGAATTGACCATAGACTAGGAAACGATTTACCCCCCCCCCCCCCCAAAAAAAAACACTCGAGGTTGGACTAGGCACAAGGGATACTGATGGCACAACCTCTTGTCCGGATGAAACCGGCGGACAAATAGTGGTGGACAGGTGACTCTGGCCCGTCCCCCCCCCTCTCTCTCCTGCTTGACGTGCTGCAACGTCAGCTGTCATATAGTTTGTTATAAGATCGGGAAGCTTTGTCACTGTATGTAACTCTGATCTTGTTGCTTGAACACATGTACAATTGTCTTTCAATCTATGACTACGATGTCTCTGTATGAAGTTTAATACTATGTTGGCTCTGTGCGACCACCGCCTCTTCCTCTGAACTACACTGGTCACCTGCATGACGTTGATTCCATGTGGGGTCAAGGACCTCATCGTCCTCCACATCATCTTCCACCCAAAATTCACCCCTGCCCTCCTTGTCGGTCTGCACAATGGCGAAAGCAGCAGCAGTTGGCACCTGTGTTTCGTCATCATCCAAGACGTGCTGCGTTGGACCTCCCATGTACTCATCATGAAACATAAGTGGTTGGGCATCGGTGCACACAATCTCTTCCACTTCTGGGGCAGGGCTAGGTGGATGGCCCTGGGAAACCCTGCTAACAGAGTCATCAAAAAGCAGAAGAGACTGCTGCATGATTTGGGGCTCAGACTGATTGGCTGATTTGCAAGGGGGTGAGGTGAAAGACTGATGGACATCGGCTGCAGGTGCCAACTCTGAACTTTCATCAGGAGACTGGGTGGGAGACAATGTGAAGGAACCGGAGGCACTGTCAGAAGCAACCCAATCTACTATCGCCTGTACTTGTCCTGGCCTTGACATTCGTACAGCCTCATTAGGCGCGCCAAAATACTGCTGCAGGCTCTGTCGCCTACTCGCACCTAAGGAAGGTGTTTCACTAGTGCGTGTAGCTGGCACAGATCGACCACGTCCTCTCCCTGCAACAGGAGCGCCACCAGCAGCACCACGACCCGGGCCACGTCCCCTTTTTGATGATCTCCTCATATTTTCAAAATTTATGATCTTGCCCTAAATGGGTGTTTTTGTATATAGCAGAATACACGTACAGTGTCTAAAGCGTTTATGAAAACGCAGAAAATGCTATTGGGAAGAAAAAAAACACTGCAAAATTATATTTTTTTGCAATGTTTTTGCAATATCAGACTACACGGACAGTATGTAAAGCGTTTATGAAAACGCAGAAAATGCTATTGGGAAGAAAAAAAACACCGCTGTCAGGAAATGTTCCATCCGCTGGTAATATCTGCCTTTTGGCATGCAGTACTGCGGTCCACCAGCAGGTGTCTCCTGGCAGTTTGGAACTGTCAGGAGAGCCTTTTCCTCCTGCTGTGTCATCATTGGGCTCCTGCGCTCAGGTGTCACTTGAGGACAATTAGTTCACTCTTATAAATACCCGGCAAGCCCATACATGCTTGCCTTGGTATCGCTCTCTCCAGCTGGCCCTGGCCGCATTATCTGTACCTGAGCATGTATCTGACCCGACCCGACCTGATCTATCCCAATCCCATCCTGGACCTGTCCCTCCTGTCTCCTGCCTACCTTGGATCCCTGCTCTGCAGCCCATCCATCCGTCCTCTCCCTCTCCTGCTGGTTCCCCATCCTTACCCATCTACTGACCCCCTTGTGTATGACCTCGGCCTGGCTTTTCGTTTACGATTCTGGTATTGTCCATTTATTGTATATATTATTTGTTTGTAGTTTGTGGTTGGTAGTGCACTGTTTGTTTTCACTTCTTGTCATTTATTTAAATAAACACTTATTATTTCACTTACATGTGTTTTGGGTTTCCTCTGTGCAGTCCACACATTCTGGTCTACTAATTCCCTGATAACCGCAAAATTATATTTTTTTGCAATGTTTTTGCAATATCAGACTACACGGACAGTATGTAAAGCATTTATGAAAACGCAGAAAATGCTATTGGGAAGAAAAAAAAACACTGCAAAATTATATTTTTTTGCAATGTTTTTGCAATATCAGACTACACGGTTAGTGTCTACAGCGTGTATGTATGAACACGCAGAAAATGCTATTGGGAAGAAAAAAAACACTGCAAAATTATATTTTTTTGCAATGTTTTTGCAATATCAGACTACACGGACAGTATGTAAAGCGTTTATGAAAACGCAGAAAATGCTATTGGGAAGAAAAAAAAACACTGCAAAATTATATTTTTTTGCAATGTTTTTGCAATATCAGACTACACGGTTATAGAATTAAAGAGATAAGCTATTATGAAAACGCAGAAAAAAATGCTATTGGGAAGAAAAAAAAACACTGCAATGGGTGGTACCTCGTCCTAGTGAATATACAAAGAAAAGAAGAACAAGAGGGGGTTTAGCCAACCTGACGGACTATCGCGGCACCTGAACAAAAATGGATATTCCGTAATAGATATTGCATTGGTTTATTAGAAAAAAAACACAATAATATACAAAAATACACATAGAAATAAGAAAAAAAAAATATTATTTACAAAAGTTTAGCCATCGAATATAAGATATACATAAAGATATTTCAGATTGCATTATCAAAATTTTACATGCTGGTCAGAAGATGGTCGACGCGTTTCGCTTTTAGCTTCATCAGAACCAAAGAGCAGCAGTTTTTATATCTGTGGTATTTTTTCCTGTGTTACAATTATACCACAGATATAAAAACTTCTGCTCTTTGGTATATATATATATAGAATTATATATATATATATATATATATATATATATATAGAATTATTGCCACACATTCTCACCAAGAATGTCTTTTCTTTCGATGGCTCCCACTACCTCCAGGTGCAAGGCGTAGCAATGGGGACATGTTGTGCCCCATCCTACGCCAATTTGTACCTGGGGGGGTGGGAGCGCTCTCTTTTTTCCAGTCCTGGTGTATCGATGTATCTGGCCAGCATTTTATGCTGGCACAGATACATCGATGACATCTTTATGGTGTGGGATGCAAGCTTGGAGGATCTTCATAAATTTATGGAACTAATATCTGTTAATAACCTTAACTTAAAATTTACAATGGAACACAGTTCGGGAACCCTGCCTTTTCTTGATCTAACTATAATTAAACATGAGGATGGGTACATTACTACCTCCTTATACAGGAAAAAGACTGCAGGAAACACTATCCTCCACGCAAACAGCTCACATCCCCAGTCCCTGATTAGAAGCATTCCATACTCTCAATACCTACGCTTGAGAAGAAACTGTTCCACAGAAACCACATTTAGAGCAGAGGCTAATTTACTAAGAGAACGTCTATCAGCTAGGGGCTATAGCAAAACTATTCTAAAAAAAGCTTTCAAAAAAGCAATAGACAAAGAGAGAATCAATCTACTTTTTGGGGAGCGACATAATAAGAGCCAGCAAAATGTGACACGAGTGATCACTACATATTCCAATAACCATGAGGACATACGAAAGGTCATAGGCAAACATTGGCACCTACTTACGGGAGATAGAATATTAAACAAATATATTGGAGAGACCCCCCAAATCACCTATAGAAAATGCCAATCCCTCAAGGACCGGCTGGTGCACACCCACTTCCAGGGACACTCGGAGGTGGATATGGACCATCCCGGAATGTCCAGATGTCGCAACTGTGATTATTGTGACTGGGTACTGGAAGGCTCATCTTTCCGACTCCCCAATGGTGATATGCATAATATAAAATTTTCAGCCAGTTGTCAGACCAAGGGAATGGTCTGCTTCTGTAGATGTGGAGCATTTTACGTCGGTAAGACGTTTAGAAACTTCTGGAGGAGAATATATGACCACATCTATTATATTAGAAAGAACCTCCTGTATACCCCAATAGGGAGGCATGTATCCCTATATCACAAAAATGATACCTCAATGGTATGCTTTACAGCCCTGAAAAAGGTCAATGAGGACCCCAGAGGGGGGAATATTGACCAAAAGTTACTACAACGAGAGGCAAGGTGGATTTTTAAATTAAATGCCACACAAGTTCCAGGTCTTAATGACTCACTCAGTTTTCGCCCATTTTTATGATAGATGAACTAATAAAATATTTGAATGGTACATCTATCAGCTCCACCATAAACTTGATACAACAAAGTAGAATATGTATGTCGTATGTCTGGTATATGTGGACAAAGAATCTGAATAAGTGTGTCAACACAGGAACTTCCAAGCACAAATTTATTTTGAATACAATTATTATTGTCTGTAAATATTTTACTTATATAGTTTGGCGTTAAAAATATGGATGTTACATACATGAGGACATGTGAGGGTTGTATCCACAATTAGCCATTTGTAATGTACATCCCACCCCAAGATGCTTATTTCCCACCCCTAATGGATATAATATGTTCATTCCATCTCCGTCCATTTTGCCCATGCCAGCTTTGTTTATAAACACATGTTATATAGTGAGAGAGAGGGGTGCCGGTGATTAGGTTCCCTCTGGTTTGGACATGAACTAGGGGGGACTCGGTTAGCAATCGCTAACCCTTTCTTTCCCCCCCACGATGGGGGAGTAGCGGTGGTGGTTCCGGAGGGACCAATCATCGGTCCCCTCTTCCTCTTCTCTGTTTTACATATGGCAATACTTGAAGAGACAAGCCAATGTCTGTGGAGTTAGGTGTGTTTTTCCCTCCCCCTTTTTTTTTTTCTTAATTTAATTTTATTTAATTTATTTCATTATTAATATTTTTATTTTATTTTATTTTACTTTACTCATTTTCTTTAGACAGAGGCAATAAAGAAGGTCTTCTTTCCCCTTACTAGCTTTTCTCTGCTCCTTGCAGGCTGTTAGCGCTCCAATAGGAGCCGATGTAGCAAGTCTTTTTGGCACACCTATGCCCTTGTCATCCATGCCACATTTTGCAATAGACCTCTTAAGTACAATGACAGCGGATGCTATTTTTCCACTTATTGCTACTGCGCATGAGTGGTTGTTCACTTTGTCAACATAAGACATCGATCCTTCCGTTGGTGATACATTGGCTCCGCTCTTCCTTGCGCCTGCGCCCCAATAGGGGGCCGTGACTGTGCGCATTGTTGTTCTATGCGGCGGACGCTGACGGCGGCGGGAGGAAGTTCCGAGGTCGCGCATGCACACTTTAGTTGCGGAAGCTGACGCATATTGACTCTGGTAAGCCAGCCTCCCAGCTCCAGCTGATTCCTATTGCAGCTGAACGAGCACCCGCCCAAGTTTGGCGGGAAGGTTGACTATTTAAGTAGCACTTTTGCATATCAGCCTACAGAGAAGGAACTGGGAAGGCAGCTCTTGTCCCATCTTTAATCCCAAGGTAGGTCTTATGACTCAATGGTGAATCCTGATGCTATAGCTTAAATTCCGAATGGCTGTTTAATGCAATTTTTCCGCTATTTATCTTACCAGACCCAGCGTTGGGCTATCTGACCTGGAGGGGTGCCCCTCAAGGGCTCTTAGGCTGTCCTTCCCAGATGATCTTTATCGGGCATAAACAGGTACAGGCTCCCATGTATACTACTTGGAAGCAGCTGCCTTAATATAATGTCTCTGAATTGATTGTTAGTACTTCTAATCATATTAACCCTGTTCATTAGGTCCTTAAGCAACGGGATATGTCTAGACGGCATCTCTAAAGCTTACCTGGACTTTGATCAAGCCTTTTAAACCCCAAATAAATTCCACCAGGTAGGACATGTTTATCCTAAACCCTCCAGAATTTGTCTAGCATTAAATAGCCTAACATTGACCTCTCTATCTCTATCCACCCTCCCTAGAGTCATAACACGGATGTAGCATTCCTACCTACTCAGATAAATGAGGACCTTCAATACAACTATATGCACATCAATATCAGCATTTAAAAAAACTTGAAAAAGAACGTTAAAACGAGAAAACGTTTTAACGAGAAAACGTTGGGACTTTATATGAGGCTGTGACCTGGTAAGGTCGGTTGCCTCCATCCCTATCTAATGAATGCAATTGGGCGACTGGGGGGTTGGGACTTTAAATGAAGCAGGCAGGTGTAAAACATTTAGATTTATTAAAAAAAAAAAAAGAAGAAAAACAAAACAAACAATCAATGGTAAGTTGCATGAGGGTAGTCATGAGTACACCAAGGAAAGCAATGTTTTCCATTCAATGGATAAATATACAGCAATGACAATTGACCACAATAATACAAATCACAGTTGCAAGTGATCATTGAATAAAGTAAAACAGTAGTTGGCATAAGACATGGCATATAATAGCTCTATGCATTTCGTGGATTCATCCACTCTTCAGGAGCATGCACGTGGAAAACTGAATGCTGTAATATAGTAGCGATATCTGTAAGGTCTGACCCTGTCACGGGAAGGAGGTTTAGAATAAGGTAATTATAGATAATGATGCCTAGGATAAACCCCCTGAAACCACTCTCAAAAATACTTACATAATCTTTGTGCAGTAACAGCAATGAGCCAACATGGGTCAGATTAACCCCATTAGGGGTATCACTTTTTTTTTTTTTTTTTAATAAATCTAAATGTTTTACACCTGCCTGCTTCATTTAAAGTCCCAACCCCCCAGTTGCCCAATTGCAATATCAGCATTTAAATAGATGTAAGCTATAACACAATTACCTACATAATTGATACTAAACCTCATATATTTCAAATAATACTTATATATATCTATTTGGATATATTTTTTATTTTTTTTTGCCTCTCTCCCCCAGAAACTGCATTGCTTTCAAACACGAAGTAAATCTTTCTAAGCTGATGGTACTCAGGAAATTGTTTTTAAATTGAACGTAGTCTCCTACAAATTGAATCTCTTGCAATGAGCAAGATATATTTACAAGGTAGGCGTTGAATCTAATATCCAGGGTGAGGGGAAATAATGATAAACATGCTTTGGATACAATTTAGTGGGGTATGTTTTTGGCTCACTGATGACTAACCCTCATTTTTCCTGTGTTACAATTATACCACAAAAACTGCTGCTCTTTGGTTCTGATGAAGCTAAAAGCGAAACGCGTCAACCATCTTCTGACCAGCATGTAAAATTTTGATAATGCAATCTGAAATGTCTTTATGTATATCTTATATTCGATGGCTAAACTTTTTGTAAATAATAATTTTTTTTTTTTCTATGTGTATTTTTGTATATTATTGTGTATTTTTTCTAATAAACCAATGAAATATCTATTACGGAATATCCGTTTTTGTTCAGGTGCCGCGATAGTCCGTCAGGTTGGCTAAACCCCCTCTTGTTCTTCTTTTCTTTGTAGACTACACGGTTAGTGTCTACAGCGTGTATGTATGAACACGCAGAAAATGCTATTGGGAAGAAAAAAAACACTGCAAAATTATATTTTTTTGCAATGTTTTTGCAATATCAGACTACACGGACAGTATGTAAAGCGTTTATGAAAACGCAGAAAATGCTATTGGGAAGAAAAAAAACACTGCAAAATTATATTTTTTTGCAATGTTTTTGCAATATCAGACTACACAGACAGTATGTAAAGCGTTTATGAAAACGCAGAAAATGCTATTGGGAAGAAAAAAAAACACTGCAAAATTATATTTTTTTTTGCAATGTTTTTGCAATATCAGACTACACGGTTAGTGTCTACAGCGTGTATGTATGAACACGCAGAAAATGCTATTGGGAAAAAGAAATAAAAAGCAAAATTCTATTTTTATGCAATGTTTTTCCAATAGCAGAATACACACAGACTGTGGTGTATCTCTTAGTATATGCAGTGCAGTAATGTTGCACTGAGCTTGCAGGTAAAACGTTTATATTTTGTCTGGCACTGGCCTCATGGCACTGTTACTGTGACTGTGCACTGCACCCCAGCCAGGGTACAATTGATTTAGGAATCTCTTCAATAATTATCTCTGCCTCTTTCTTTTGATAAATAAAGAAACTCCCTACTGTAGCTATCTAGATCGCTCACTGATCTAACTAATTAGAATAAAATTCAAGGAATGTGGACTGACTTTAGCACACTAACTCCTAAAATCCTCTATCTATCTATCTGCAGCACAGGAACCTGTCTAACAGTGTCTGTCTAACAGAATGACGCTGTGTGCTGTGTGTGTACTATTTATAGAGACTGGGTCACATGCTGCACTGGCCAATCACAGCCATGCCATTAGTAGGCATGGCTGTGATGGCTTCTAAGGGCACACTAGTGAAACGATCATCCATTGGCTGCCCTAAAGCTGTTAAAAAGGCGCCAATACAGCGCCGAACACCGGACCCGAACCCGAACTTACAGGCAATATTTCGGGTTCGGGTCCGGGTCCCGGACACCCAAAAGTCCGGTACGGACCCGAACTTTACAGTTCAGGTTCGCTCAACCCTAGTTACAATATTGTTCCAAGCGTTGACTTAATTCTCCCTAGCATAGAGATTTCCTCTTATCTTGATGATTTGATCTTCATAACTTTCTCTACGGTTTTGGTCATGTTATTCTTTTGTCTACTAGGGAAAGGGTTACATGGTTATACCTTTTATATTATTTGCCTTATGTTATATAATATAATAAGGCGATATTACATCTCCGTTTTGACTAGTTAGGCCTCTGCCCGCTCACAGTTTGAGCCCATTAGGGGTGGTCGGGTGTTCCTTTCTCATATAACTATGATATTATTTTTATTTCATACCTACCTTATTATACTATTTGATCTCTATGCTTCTTAATTTTTCAATTTTTCACATATCTATCTTGTGTACTCAATAATTGCTGATAAATATGTTGATTATTTTTATTACCCATGTTTTGAGACATGTTCTGTTATATTATTAAATTCAATAAAAAATATTGAACGAGAAGAAATGTAAATAGCATAAGCAACGTAAAAACACAAACCATAGACAGCCCTGTCTGCTAAAAGCCAGAGCCAGAGTCTAGTCACCTGAAGGTACAAGCCAGTAATCCAAGGTTTAGGATTAACCCCCTCGTGGAGCCAGAACTGTGCAAGAGGAGCTGGCAGGCGACCGCACCCCCCCAGAACACCAGGAGGAGCGGACGGGTGCCCCCCCAGAAACCGTTCAGCAAGGACAGGAGCCATCGGGCTGCCGAACCCCCCCTCTCCCTGGCAGAACACCGGGAGAAGCAGGCGGGCGGCCCCCTCGTGAGACAGAGAAGCTGACAGGCAGCCGAGACCCCCCTCCCTCGGTGGAACACCGGGAGAAGCGGGCGGGCGGCCGAGATCTTACGATTGACCGTGCGGGAGGCTTCCTCATGGTTCGGGGTGACGAGAAGGTGGGCGGGCAGACTCCCTGGTAGTGCTCGACTCACAGCAAATGACCCGGAAGTGACGTGAGGCGGCGTGATCCACACGAGATCCAGCGACCACGAGGGGAGGAGGCAAAGGAGGGAAGGCTTTATGCAGCCTGACTCCTCCTACAAATACAGGCTGAACTGCTGACCGCAAACCAAAATACAAATCAGTTTTTAAACCTTCCTGATCTAGAGGTCTCTGAAGGCAAATTATATTTACAACCAAATCGTTGTAATGGTACACCCCGTAAAGGCCCCACGTCGTGTATTACGCAAGCTCAGGGACAACCAGTTACTTCCTTCCAGATACAACCAACTACACACCATTGTTACCATTTAAGGGAAAGGACGCCCATACCTCCCTATGGGCCAAACCCAACCCCCCCTAAACCTCCATTATTTTTCAGCACCGCCTTCAAAGACCCCATAGACCTCCCGCCACAGCACACACAAGTGACACCTTATGTGTGTGTCGCCCTCCAAACTCGGAACGCCCTCTGAATGCCATCCTGTAAACCCAGCTGCCACAGACCAAAACCAATAGCATTCAAGTGCACCCCATCGGAACGTAAAAAATGGCAGGTTTCCTCCTCCAACTCCAACTCCTCCTCCATGTTGAAAGAAAACCCCTTGGCCTGGAGGCCAAACTTGTCAAAATCCCCCCACAGCTACAACTGGACATATAGGAGAGCCCAGGACCCTCCTCAACTATACCCAGGCCCCCCTGCCCAATTGATCCATCTTGGACCGCTTTAGGAACACCCCAAAGCATCCCCCCATACCCACACATCCTGAACTTCAAAGACACCTTCACCCTTCACCAGTTCACACACCCGAAATGCCCCAAAAAAATAAAATACAAAAACAGCCCGGAACAAGACCCTCTCATACTGTGACTCGCAAACCATACCCAACTGCTCTACCATGGCCCCCAAGACCGTAAAAGAAACAGGGCGTCTCGTGTCGGCTGCCGAGTGACCATGCCAAACCATGCCAAACCATGAAAGCCTTAGTTGCATCACATTGACCCGCCAACTGGAACATAAAAGCCAGCCCAGCTAACTTTCGTGACATATACGAAGCCGAAACACCACTCTTAAAATTTCTCCCAATAAAGTAAAGCAGCAAATGGACTCTACCCTCATCGTAAGAGCATTCCCAAAGCTTTCGCACCAAATCCCCCCATTACAGCCAAACCTTACTGTACGCAGTCCAAGTAGCCGCAGAGAGCGACTTACGGATCAAGAACTGGGCAGTGGCAATGCGATGCTCAATAACCGATTGGGGCAAGGAATCCCGTGCATATCTGCGTCTGGCGATAATTGACGGCATCTGTCCCACTGGAAACGAGACAACGCATCAGCCACTGAATTATCAATCCCCGGAACATGCCCAGCAGACACAAAACAGTTGATACACAAACAAGTAGGAACCAGATGCCGCAGTAAGCACACAACTGGGGGGGGGGGGGGAGAAAGCAGTGTTACTATTAATGGCCTGAACAACCCCCATGTTATCACAATGAAAGCGGCGTACGCGGCGATTCCTAAAATCCTCCCCCCAGAGCTCAACCGCCAGCACAATGGGGAATAATTCCAACGCTGCCAGATTGCGTACCAAACCAGCCTCCTTCCATGCCACCAGCCACTGGCGCTCCATCGACCCTGGCAAAAGGCCTCAAAACCGCCGGAACCGCCCCCTTCGGTGAACAATTCCATGTCAAAATTCGAAACCACCCGCCCTAACCAGAGAGAGCGGACATTATAGGTAGCCAAAAAGGAATCCCACACCTTCAGATCCTCCCTATGATCCTGCACCAATCGAATGTAATGATGTGGTGCCCAGACACGCTGCCAGTCACCTGCAAAAAACGCGCCCCATAGGCATGATGCGGCAGGCAAAATTTTACTTGCCCAAAAGAGATTGCAGGGCTCGAAGTTGAATTTTCTTTCCCAGTAACGCCCCGACCACCTCCTGCCTCAAATCCTCAAGTTTGTCCAAAGGCAAACAGCACTCCATAGCCACGGTATCTATGACGATACGCAAGAAACACAGTTCAGTGGCCTGACCTTCAGTCTTGTCGGCGGCCAACGGAACCCCAAAAACTTTAAAAATTTGCTGGACTGTGGCCAACAGAGATGCACATACCAAGCTCTCCACAGGCCCTATACACAAAAAATCATCCAAGTAGTGAATGACGGATGACAGGCCCAAAACATCCCACACCACCCATTCAAGAAAGGAAGTAACTGCTCAAACAAGGAACAGGAAATAGCGCACCCCATGGGTAAACACCTGTCAACAAAAAACGTATCCTGCCACCGACAGCCCAACAAATGGCAACAATGGACAAGGATGAACTGGCAAGAGGCGGAAAGCGGCCTCGATATCCGTCTTGGCCAACAGTGCCCCTTTACCATACCGCTGCACCCAGGCCACCACCACATCAAACGACGTGTAGGAAACCGTACAGAGGTCTAGATCAATGGAATCATTAACTGACCCCCCACGTGGATCGGACAAATAGTGAATGAGCCGAAACTTGTTCGGCTCCTTTTTGAGAACCACACCCAAAGGGGATATAACCAAATCGGGCACTGGTGGCAGCTCAAACGGGCCAGCCATGCGACCCAACGAAACTTATTTGGACAATTTCTCAGTAACGACCACAGAATGCTCTCTAGCCGACTTTAAAGTGCCTGCATTAAATTGCCAGCAGAACCCCATGCGACTTTCGGCCGGTTGCCTGGCAGAGGCCGAACCCCCGGCTTCACCCTGAAAGGGGGGTAACGAACTTCTGGGAGATCTTCATCCAAAGACTAATGTCTTTATGGTCCCACCACAAAGAAGGGCGGACCGCCTTCCATTGTCGGAATTGCTCATCATAGCGCAACCAAGCAGTCCCCCCATACACCCTTTGCGCCTCCCCAATGGAATCAAGGTAGCAAAAAAGAGGCAGGTTGTTTTCGGGTGCCTTTTCCCCAATAACGCTCGCCAAAATTGCAAACGCGTGCAACCAGTTTGCAAACGTGTGCGGGATTAACCTGGAGCGCCGCTTCTCCTCTCTTGCTCTCGTCCGGCTTAACTTTGTCTAAGTTAAACTTCTCTAAGGGCAACAAAGAGAAAATGTCCACATACTCCCCTTTCCAAATGCGCTCCTTCACCTCCGCCTTCAAATGAGCGCCCAAAGGCCCCTCAAAACAGACGTAGACTACACATTTGGCGGCATCCGCCAAGCGCACCCCGTCTGCCCCCACCGTCCCCTTGTCAGCCTCCGTGGTATCCACTACCGCCGCCGGTGTACTAGCCACCCCTACCCCACCAGTAGTTGGGCCCCCCACCGATCCCACCACCCCGGCCGGTGTGCAGGGCAGGGCAGGGCAACACCAGCGTAGAGCCCTGGGCTGCGGAAGTGTGGGATGCCGCCCATGCCGCCACCAGGGAAGCGTCCGCCACTGGCTGTGTACCAGCCTCGCTAACACCTCCCGCAAGCCAGCTAACAAAGTTTGCATCACCCCCACTTCCTACACCCCCGCAACCCCCAGGGACAGGGAACCGGGATTGTGACCCACACTACCCGAGCCTTCCCCGTGCACCCCACACACAGATCCCCCCACGCTAAGGACAGGAGACATCCAGCCGCATTTCCTGTTCCACGTGCCGCCTCCTGGATCTCGCCCTCTTCCGGATCTTCCATCTTCCCCTCTGACAAGCTGTCTTGGGAACTCCCGGCCTCCCTCAGGTCTGCATTCGTAGGCCGCGATTCAGGATTACTTGTAGCTGCTGGGTGCCCTGCAGTGGCGTCATCACTGCGCGCCGTACCGGGATGCACCTCCCGTTCCACGCGGCCTCCACGTTGAGCCCTGGGTCGGGCAGGGGAAGCCCGCCTGGCCGCCCATCTGGACCGCACACCATCTAGGTCCCCCCGATGGTGCTGTGCAGCCGCACCTCTCCTTCCTCACCCTTCTGAATTGGAGGCCCCGGCCGTTCCAGGCAACAGGCCGGCACCCGCAGACTCTTCTCTCCTGCGACGTGCTGCCCTCCGAGCGGGCGGGGAGCCCGCTGAGGCGGCCGCACTACGTCCGGTACAGGTGTTAGCGGGGACGAGAGAAGGCCGAGCTGTATCGCCCCCACCCGAGTCCGCCGTGGGCGGGCATTTCTCTCTTGTACTACACCCTGCAGTCTGACTTTCTCCAGTACAGCGGCTGCAGTCTCTGACCCTCTCCTGTAGTACGCCTGCAGTCTCTGACTCTCTCCTATTCAATGCCTGCAGTCTCTGACCCTCTCCTGTACTACGCCTGCAGTCTCTGACCCTCTCCTGTACTACAACTGCAGTCCTTGACCCTCTCCTGTAGTAAGCAAGCAATATCTGACCCTCTCTTGTACTATGCTCTACAGTCTCTGACCCTCTCCTGTACTACGCCTGAAGGCTTTGACCCTCTCCTGTACTATGCATGCAGTCTCTGACCCTCTCCTGTACTACGTCTGCAGTCTCTGACTCTCTCCTGTACTACGCCTGCAGTCCTTGACCCTCTCCTGTAGTAAGTAAGCAATATCTGACCCTCTCTTGTACTATGCTCTGCAGTCTCTGACCCTCTCCTGTACTACACCTGAAGGCTTTTACCCTCTCCTGTACTACGCCTGCAGTCTCTGACCCTCTCCTGTACTACGTATGCAGTCTCTGACCCTCTCCTTTACTACGTCTGCAGTATCTGACCCTCTCCTATAATACGCCTGCAGTCTGACTTTCTCCTGTTCTTCGCCTGCAGTCTTTGACCCTCTCCTGTAGTAAGCCAACAGTCTCTGACCCTCTTTTGTACTACACCCTGCAGTCTGAGTCTGACCTTCTCCTGTACAACGCCTGCAGTCTCTGACCCTCTCCTGTAATACGCCAGTATTCTCTGACTTTCGCCTGTATTTTGCCTGCAGTCTCTGACTCTCTCTTGTAATAAGCCAGCAGTCTTGGATCCTCTCTTGTACTACACCTGCAATCTCTGACCCTCTCCTGTATTACATCTGCAGTTTCTGTCCCTCTCCTGTACTACGCCTGCAGTCTCTTACTCTCTCCTGTAATACGCCTGCAGTCTCTGACTCTCTCCTGTAATACACCTGCAGTCTCTGACTTTCTCCTGTAATACACCTGCAGTCTCTGACCCTCTCCTGTAATATGCCTGCAGTCTTTGATGCTCTCCTGTAGTAAGCCAGCAGTTTTTGACCCTCTCTTGTACTACGCCTGAAGTCTCTGACCCACTCCTGTAGTAGGCCAGCAGTCTCTGACTCTTTCCTGTACTATGCCCTGCAGTTTCGGCCCTCTCCTGTACGACGCCCTTCAGTCTCTGAAACTTTCCTAAAGCACGCCAGCATTCTCTGACCCTCTCCTCTAGTAAGACAACAGTCTCTGACCCTCTCTTGTACTACGCCCTGCAGTCTCTGACCCTCTCCTGTACTACGCCTGCAGTCTCTGACCATCTCGTGTACTACGCTTGCAGTCCTTGACCCTCTCCTGTAGTAAGCAAGCAATATCTCACCCTCTCTTGTACTATGCTCTTGAGTCTCTGACCCTCTCGTGTACTGCGCCTGAAGTCTTTCACCCTCTCCTGTACTACGCCTAAAGTCTCTGACTCTCTCCTGTACTACGCCTGCAGTCTCTGACCCTCTCCTGTAATACGCCAGCATTCTCTGACTTTCTCTTGTATTTTGCCTGCAGTCTCTGACTCTCTCTTGTAGTAAGCCAGCAGTCTTGGACCCCCTCTTGTACTACACCTGCAATGTCTGACCTCTCCTGTATTACATCTGCAGTTTCTGTCCCTCTCCTGTACTACGCCTGCAGTCTCTTACTCTCTACTGTAATACGCCTGCAGTCTCTGACTCTCTCCTGTAATACACCTGCAGTCTCTGACCCTCTCCTGTAGTACGCCTGCAGTATCTGACCCTCTCCTATAATACGCCTGCAGTCTTTGACCCTCTCCTGTAGTAAGCCAGCAGTTTTTGACCCTCTCTTGTACTACGCCTGAAGTCTCTGACCCTCTCCTGTAGTAAGCCAGCAGTCTCTGACTCTCTCCTGTACTATGCCCTGCAGTCTCTGACCCTCTCCAGTACTATGCCTGAAGTCTCTCATGTCCTTTTGTACTACGCCAGCAGTCTCTGATCCTCTCCTGTACTACGTCTGCAGTCTCTGACTCTCTCCTGTACTACGCCCTGCAGTCTCTGACCCTCTCCTGTACGACACCCTTCATTCTTTGAAACTTTCCTGTGTTGTGGAAATTATATTGTATAAAATGTATGTGGACATTTTATTCTAGGATGTGTGTTTTTATAGATTGTCATCTGTCTCCCTGTGTCTGATTTAATCATGTGCACTTCCTCCCGTGAGTGCCCTCCCCTTTACTCCATGTCACTTCCTGTGATGTCATTTTGTATTGAGGGTGTGCCTGGCTGTTGGAGGCAGGCACTTCCTGTTTGTGAAAGCTTTTGTGATAATAAAAGGCCATGCTGGGGAGTGTGGCCAAGGATGGCTGGCTGACCAGGCAAAGATGAGGCTGTAAGAATACTTGCTGTTGATGGCTGTTTACTGGGCAATGGGAAACCAGGGGCTTAGATGGGAAGCAGCTCGGCTGGAAAGGTGATGTATGGATGCTGATGCTGAGAGGATGACGTGAAGCTGCTAGTAATGTCTGTTTTTGGGAGCTGGGGATCCAGGGAGGCATACGATCAGAGGACGCATTATATCATAAGATTAAAAGGCGCTTATTAGCGCAAGAGTGTAGTGAAATATCCACGACAATTAATGGCGAGACAGTTATTTAAGGGGCAAACAGAGATTTCCCTCTTCACAGGCAGAGAAAGGGGGGGAACAGAGCCCAGTCCAAGACACGTTTATTGCCCTGAGACAAAAGGGGTGCGTTTTCTCTGCCTGATGCATTGGGAAAACTTAGCTTTGCAAAAAGAACTAATGTTTTGTCTTTTGGTATAATGCTGCAATTTTGATCGTATGTATGTATGTATGTGTGTGTGTGAGTGTATGTGAGTGTGTGTGTGTATGTGTGTGAATGTATGTGTGTATGTGTGTATGTGCTATATGTGGTGTAAGTAACTGTATATTGGGTATAATTAGTCAGTATAAATGTGGCATTTTAGGTGCATCTTACAATGTGGCTGGCTGAGCAGTTTATAAGTAAATTGCTCGGCTAATGCATGGGGGGGCGACCAGCCATATATTGTATGGGAAACTGCTGGCTACTCCCTTGGGATGAAAAGACCATGCAGAAATTCACTGTGGGTAGGATGGTAGAGATGGCTGTTTGTCTGATGCCAGATTGTATGAGAAAAGAGGGTATGTGTGAGCCGTATTATACTGTGGTTCATGTGGCGTTGTCGTTTCATTGGATGGCATGTGTTACTCTCAATTGTGTGGCGAGATTACATGCTTTTCAGTGAAACTGTTCCTAAACTGTGTGTCTATGTTTAAGTGTGCATTTTCAAATGTGTGGGGAGAAGGGTTGGCTTATTATGGAAGTTGATGCCACAGTGAGTAACTTTGGGGGGGACAAGAAGTGTATTTTGTCTTAAGTTGTGCTGGGTCATCCTATAGGGGAAGGGGCAGACATCATTCCTTTGTGTGTGAAACCATGTGCTGTTTTCGGCGGGAAAAAAAAAAAAAATCCATCTTACTGTAGACTGTTTTTTTTTTTTTTTGTTTGTAATCACCATGAGGTTGTAGACGGCGGCCATTTTCAGCTTGTAAATCATCCCAGAGTGGCAAATGCTCTGATTCCTTTGTGTGTAGCCATGTGGTCCGGGATGTCACTTTCTGTCTAGGCACCATTTCCTTTTAAGTGAATTCTATTTTTGTACTTTTTACATACAGTATTTTTAAGTAATGCTATTGCGTTTTCTGTATTGAATTTTGGTTTTTCATTAAAATGTACACTGGGTCTCAGTGGACAGAGAAACTAGCTTTACAAGTGTATGGCAGTGTCTCAGATGGCAATTCATTGTGTTTTAGGCTTGTATTGTATAAGCCTGCATTTGAAAATCTAGGCTCTCCCTCCCCTCCCTCTTCCTCTTCATTGATATTTAAATGAACCAGTTTGATGAGTTCATGCCTAATGTGTCCACAGGAGGGGAGGGGCTTTTTGACTTGCGTTTGGAAGAAGGCATTCAAGTTATTGTAATATCAAGTCTCTATAAATTCAATGGATAACAAGACTAGCTTTAACTGAATTTTTGTACTTTTAGTTGTGCGTGTCATTTTTAGTCTTTATTTGTTTTGGTTTTTATAGCTTTAGCTGAGTCTGGTAGAAAAAGGCTTTGATTTTTAAGAAAAACTTGTTTTAATTTCACTATATAGTTTGCAGTAAGTAGTACATTATTTTTCTTCATGCCCAGATTGTTGGTTTATTAGGTTGATCATGTAACTACTGAGAACAGAAGGCTGTCCACATTTTATTTTTATTTCTTTTTAAGAAGAGCCACATTATTGAGCAGACATAAGTGCTCTGTGTAGTGTTGTCTGGCGACGCAGTGTACGGTCTGACGATCCACCGCAAAAGCAGCCACCGGACAGTGCTCTCCGAATTTAAGGTGCGTTTACGGTTTCCCTGGACGCGGGGGTAAGACGATAAGCCAATTCGAATTGCCATGGACACTAGGGGGGTTCATGTATGGGAAATAATTGAGATTTCCCACAGTCAGACAGTATGGCACAGTACATTAAATATGTAGCTCAGCTGTGGCTTCAGAAGTTTATTATGGTAGAGCGGGAGGGGGTGTACAGAGGGTGGTTTCAGTCCGGAAGGAACCGCATTTATGTACACCTGGCCCGAGGGGATAGCAGTGACTGGTGATCCAATGCTGAGAGGCAGGCTGGGTCCACCAACACTAGATCTGTTGTAGTTTCCTCTGATAATTCTGCCAATGTAACCAACTTAGTTTGGCGGGATCAAGAAAAATAGATAAAAAAACAAAATAAAAACATTTTCAGGCCTGTTTTTTAACTTTGTGCGGCTGGTCCATGCAAAGATTTCAAACTACTGTTGTGTTTTTTTCCAAATTGTATGTATTTTCTTCTGGCGCTAAGAGTGAAGGCAGAATTCCATCTGGTTGGTTTTAATTTTTAATTTTTGATTTAGGAACTATGAAATATCTCCCCCCACATAAGTCTCAAATTTTAGGTGTGTCATGTTCTATGTGGTAACAAGAATAAGTCTGAACCTACCGCGACAGTCGTGTTGTGTGTGTTGTATTTTAGTAAAAACATGAAAGTAAGGATTACAGAGGGTTTGGCTATTATCGGTTTTGAAGAATGTAATTGACAATTTACGAATGTACACGAATGTTGTATTGATTATGAATGACAGATTAATAACTTGTGTGTATAAGTATCTTTTCAGGTCCAAGGAGTTTCTGAGGCTCTGCACCATTCTAAACTCTGTATGTTTTCCTCCACTTTGTAAAGATGAGGAAAAGGGGGGGGGAAGAGGATGGGCTGAGTGACAATTTTTTTCAAACCAAGGATACTAACCACTCTAATTCTAGCCAAGTTTGTGACAGGTGACAGGTGACTCGGTCGTTGCAGAGAAGATTGATGAACAAGACAACAAGGAAGAGAAGTATCTTTATTTATATTTTTTAAAGTGTATTTTCTAACTAGCTACACACTAGCAGGACACATGATTGGGTCTACTCTGAGTCTCCACAGAGCTCTAGTGCCCCAGTGATGACAGCGGTGTATGATATATAGGCATATTGGTGTGAGGAGTTGTGACAAACTAGTAAAGACTCCAAACAGACACTTGTAAATGGAATTTATCGATACATTTCTAGAGGGTAAAATTAATTATAATTTTGACAATAGCTCTGGTTCTCGCCAGCTTTGGTATCGGAATAACTAGATAGCCCAGAGTTTATAAAGTAAAGCTTCGGATCTACAGCTTATAAAGTAATTCCCCTAATGGAAGAGATTCATTTGTGCTGGTGAATCTCGTCCCAGCATCTTATGTCACGGCCGATCGCGAGGATCTGATGGTGCGAGGGAAGGTAAGAATGACAGGGACCAGGGCCGGACTGGCCTACCGGGATACTTTCCCGGTAGGCTGCCTGCCCTGGGGCCGCTTTGCGGCTGCGGTGCTCCCCTTAATCCCCTTTCTTCTGCTCCTGTGATCGCGGAGCTGGCCGGGTCTGTGTTCTGCGGCCGCGCACCGCGCTGTAACATGGTCCTGCCCCCCTAGACTGGCTCATGTGATAGTAGAGAATCAGTGTTCCACCTATCACACGAGCCGGTCTATGGGGGCGGGACCGTGTTACAACGCGGTGCGCGGCCGCAGAACACAGACCCGGCCAGCTCCGAGATCACAGGAGGAGAGATGGCTGTGAGTAGAGCCATATATGTGTGCCTGGATAGGGGGATCGGCAGGGGGGCTGCATAAAGAGCAAATGAGCTTTCTATATTCCTCCATGCAGCCGCTGAATGCTTGGAGGAGGGAGAGGAGGAGAATCAAGCATTCAGCGGCTGCATGGAGGAATATAGAAAGCTCATCTCCTCTATATGCAGCCCCACTGCTTCTCCTCCTATCCAACTTCTTTTACTGCCCCCCTTCTCCTTGTGTTCCCCCCCAGTGCTCTCCCCCCCACCACACTCTCTAGCTCCCCCCCCCACAGTTCTCTCAATCCTTGTTTTTTCTGCCTCCCCTGCTCTCTAGCGCTCCCCATCCCTCTCCAGCCCCCCCTCCCCTGCTTCCCACCCACCACAGTGCTCTCCAGCCCCCCCCTGCTTCCCACCCACCACAGTGCTCTCCAGCCCCCCCCCCCTGCTTCCCACCCACCACAGTGCTCTCCAGCCCCCCCCCCTGCTTCCCACCCACCACAGTGCTCTCCAGCCCCCCCCCCTGCTTCCCACCCACCACAGTGCTCTTCAGCCCCCCCCCTGCTTCCCACCCACCACAGTGCTCTCCAGCCCCCCCCTGCTTCCCACCCACCACAGTGCTCTCCAGCCCCCCCCCCTGCTTCCCACCCACCACATTGCTCTCCAGCCCCCCCCCCCCCCCTGCTTCCCACCCACCACAGTGCTCTCCAGCTCCCCCCCTGCTTCCCACCCACCCCAGTGCTCTCCACCCCTGTTCTTTCTGCCCCCGGTGCTCTCCAGCCCCCCCCCCCCCACAGTGCTGGCCAGCCCCCCGTGCTCCCCACCCCTGTTCTTTCTGCCCCCGGTGCTCTCCAGCTCCCCCCGCAGTGCTCTCCACCATCCCACAGTGCTCTCCAGCCCCCCATGCTCCCCACCCCCCACAGTGCTGTCCAGCCCCCCCGTGCTTCCCACCCCTGTTCTTTCTGCCCCGGTGCTCTCCAGCCCCCACCCCAGTGCTCTCCACCCCTGTTCTTTCTGCCCCCGGTGCTCTCCAGCCCCCCCCACAGTGCTGGCCAGCCCCCCGTGCTCCCCACCCCTGTTCTTTCTGCCCCCGGTGCTCTCCAGCTCCCCCCACAGTGCTCTCCACCCCCCCCCACAGTGCTCTCCAGCCCCCCATGCTCCCCACCCCCACAGTGCTGTCCAGCCCCCCCGTGCTCCCCACCCCTGTTCTTTCTGCCCCCGGTGCTCTCCAGCTCCCACCCCAGTGCTCCCCACCCCCCACAGTGCTCTCCAGCCCCCCCCCCCGTGCTCCCCACCCCCCACAGTGCTCTCCAGCCCCCTGTGCTTCCCACCCCTGTTCTTTCTGCCCCCACATAAAGCCCTATGTGATTTCATATCTGTCTTATCTATATATAATACACTCTTCAAATGTGCTTTAAAATGTATGGTTTTCCCTTTCATGAACCAGGAAATAATGACGTTATGCTGTTGCGCTGGTATAATAATGCTGTGGGGCTGGTATGAATTTTTTTCCAGGGCTGGATTTTATTCCCAGTCCGGCCCTGACAGGGACACCCAGAAGGGAATTGCTTGTACACGGTGGGGGCTTGAGCTTATGAAACGATTGAAAAATGTATCATCCATTTAGGATGGGATGTTTTCATGTAACTGTTGAAGCTACAAGGAAGTTCCCACAATCCAAAGGGGGCCCTGAATTCATAAGTAAAGATTGCTATACCTGAATCGGGGATTCTAGTGACAAAGTTTAGGCCCATATGGATGGGGCTTGGATCCCTGAGAAGCGAAGCTAGAGCTATATATAGTGAAGGTTGGAATCCTCTAAAAAGTCTGGGAATCTGTGGTGATTTAATTTTTATTTTTGCAGCGGATCATAGTTGAAGGAAGTAGGGGTATATTTACTCATGATGTTTTTGTTTCTATTCCTTATATAAATCGTGATGAGGTGCTCCTGTTGCCTGATTTGGACGCGTGACCAGAGCCCGAGCAGATGACCACGTCTTCTTCAATGAGACGCCCAAGACGCACGACCTGCAAACAAGACACAGAGGATCCCAGACCGACCAGCGACTACAACAGCTCACCATGTCATCTCTACTGAAGAACAGAGTCTACATGTCAAGCCGTGTTTTCCTTTTTATTGACTCATATGGACTGTAAGGACTGATTCATTTCCAGGTGTAAGAAGAATCAAAATTCATCGTGGGACACATAGGAGCATATGACAAAAAAGGAAGGACTGTTGTGGAAATTATATAGTATAAAATATATGTGGACATTTTATTCTAGGATATGTGTTTTTATAGATTGTCATCTGTCTCCCTGTGTCTGATTTAATCATGTGCACTTCGTCCCGTGAGTGCCCTCCCCTTTACTCCATGTCACTTCCTGTGATGTCATTTTGTATTGAGGGTGTGCCTAGCTGTTGGAGGCAGGCACTTCCTGTTTGTGAAAGCTTTTGTGATAATAAAAGGCCATGCTGGGGAGTGTGGCCAAGGATGGCTGGCTGACCAGGCAAAGATGAGGCTGTAAGAATACTTGCTGTTGATGGCTGTTTACTGGGCAATGGGAAACCAGGGGCTTAGATGGGAAGCATCTCGGCTGGAAAGGTGATGTATGGATGCTGATGCTGAGAGGATGACGTGAAGCTGCTAGTAATGTCTGTTTTTGGGAGCTGGGGATCCAGGGAGGCATACGATCAGAGGGCGCATTATATCATAAGATTGAAAGGCGCTTATTAGCGCAAGAGTGTGGTGAAATATCCACGACACCTGTAGCATGCCAGCATTCTCTGACCTTCTCCTGTAGTAAGCCAACAGTCTCTGACCCTCACTTTTACTACACCCTGCAGTCTCTGACCCTCTCCTGTACGAAGCCTGCAGCCTCTGACCCTCTCCTGTAGTAAGCCAACAGTCTCTGACCCTACAGTCTCTGACCCTCTCCTGTACTACGCCTGCAGTCTCTGACCCTCTCCTGTACTACGCCTGCAGTCTTTGACCCTCTCCTGTAGTAAGCCAGCAGTCTCTGACCCTCTCCTGTAGTAAGCCAGCAGTCTCTGACCCTCTCGTGTACTACGCCTGAAGTCCTTGACCTTCTCCTGCAGTAAGCAAGCAATATCTGGCCCTCTCCTGTACTACGCCTGAAGTCTTTGACCCTCCCCAGTACTATGCCTGCAGTCTCTGACCCTCTCCTGTACTACACCTGCAGTCTCTGACCCTCTCCTGTACTACGCCTGTAGTATCTGACCCTCTCCTATAATACGCCTGCAGTCTGACTTTCTCCTGAACTTTGCCTGCAGTCTTTGACCCTCTCCTGTAGTAAGCCAGCAGTCTCTGACCCTCTCCTGTACTACAACCTGCAGTCTGAGTCTGACCCTCTCCTGTACTACGCCCTGCAGTCTCTGACCCTCTCATGTACTACACCTGCAGTCTCTGACCCTCTCCTGTACTACACCTGCAGTTTCTGATCCTCTCCTGTACTATGCCTGCAGTTTCTGACCTTCTCCTGTAGTAAGCAAGCAATATCTGACCCTCTCCTGTACTACGCCTGCAGTCTTTGACCCTCTCCTGTAGTAAGCCAGCAGTCTCTGACCCTCTCCTGTACTACAACCTGCAGTCTGAGTCTGACCCTCTCCTGTACTACGCCCTGCAGTTTCTGATCCTCTCCTGTACTATGCCTGCAGTTTCTGACCCTCTCCTGTAGTAAGCCAGCAGTCTCTGACTCTCTCCTGTACTATGCCCTGCAGTCTCTGACCCTCTCCGGTACTATGCCTGAAGTCTCTCATGCCCTTTTGTACTACGCCAGCAGTCTCTGATCCTCTCCTGTACTACACCTGCAGTTTTTTACCCTCTCTTGTACTACGCCTGAAGTCTCTGACCCTCTCCTGTAGTAAGCCAGCAGTCTCTGACTCTCTCCTGTACTACACCTGCAGTTTCTGACCCTCTCCTGTACTATGCCTGCAGTTTCTGACCCTCTCCTGTACTATGCCTACAGTCTTTGACCCTCTCCTGTAGTAAGCCAGCAGTCTCTGACTCTCTCCTGTACTATGCTCTGCTGTCTCTGATCCTCTCCTGTACTATGCCTGAAGTCTCTGACGACCCTCTCCTGTATGACGCCCTTCAATCTCTGAAACTTTCCTGAAGCATGCCAGCATTCTCTGACCCTCTCCTGTAGTAAGCCAAAATTCTCTGACCCTCTCTTGTACAACGCCCGGCAGTCTCTGACCCTCTCCTGTACGACGCCTGCAGTCTCTGACCCTCTCCTGTAATACGCCAGTATTCTCTGACTTTCTCCTGTATTTTGCCTGCAGTCTCTGACCCTCTTGTGTACTACGCCTGCAGTCCTTGACCCTCTCCTGTAGTAAGCAAGCAATATCTGACCCTCTCTTGTACTATCTTCTTAAGTCTCTGACCCTCTCGTGTACTACGCCTGCAGTCTCTGACCCTCTCCTGTACTGCGCCTGCAGTCTCTGACCATCTCCTGTATTACATCTGCAATTTCTGACCCTCTCCTGTACTATGCCTGCAGTCTCTGACTCTCTCCTGTAATAAGGCTGTAGTCTGACTTTCTCCTGTAATACGCCTGCAGTCTTTGACCCTCTCCTGTAGTAATCCAGCAGTTTTTGACCCTCTCTTGTACTACGCCTGAAGTCTCTGACCCTCTCCTGTAGTAAGCAAGCAGTCTCTGACTCTCTCTTGTACTATGCCCTGCAGTCTCTGACCCTCTCGTGTACTATGCCTGAAGTCTCTCATGCCCTCATGTACTACGCCAGCAGTCTCTGATCCTCTCCTGTACTAAGCTTGCAGTCTCTGACTCTCTCCTGTACTACACAAGCAGTCGCTGATCCTCTCCTGCACTACACCGGCAGTCTCTGACCCTCTACTGTACGTCGCCCTTCAGTCTCTGAATCTTTCCTGAAGCACACCAGCATTCTCTGACCCTCTCCTGTAGTAAGCCAACAGTCTCTGACCCTCTCCTGTACTACACCTGCAGTCTCTGACCTTCTTGTGTACTACGCCTGCAGTCCTTGACCCTCTCCTGTAGTAAGCAAGCAATATCTGACCCTCTCTTGTACTACGCCTGAAGTCTTTCACCCTCTCCTGTACTACGCCTGCAGTCTCTAACCCTCCCCTTTACTACGCCTGCAGTCTCTGACCCTCTCCTGTATTACTTCTGCAGTTTCTGACCCTCTCCTGTACTATGCCTGCAGTTTCTGACTCTCTCCTGTAATACGCCTGCAGTGTCTGACCCTCTTCTGTACTACGCCTGCAGTATCTGACCCTCTCCTGTACGACGCCGTTCAGTCTCTGAAACTTTCCTGTAGCACGCCAGCATTCTCTGACCCTCTCCTGTAGTAAGCCATCAGTCTCTGACTCTCTCCTGTACTACGCTCTCTGATTCTCTGACTTTCTCTTGTATTTTTCCTGCAGTCTCTGACTCTCTCTTGTAGTAAGCCAGTAGTCTTGGACCCTCTCTTGTACTACACCTGCAATCTCTGACCCTCTCCTGTATTACATCTGCAGTTTCTGTCCCTCTCCTATAATACGCCTGCAGTCCTTGACCCTCTCCTGTAGTAAGCCAGCCGTTTTTGACCCTCTCTTGTACTACGCCTGAAGTATCTGACCCTCTCCTGTTGTAAGCCAGCAGTCTCTGACTCTCTCCTGTACTATGCCCTGCAGTCTCTGACCCTCTCCAGTACTATGCCTGAAGTCTCTGACCCTCTGGTGTACTACGCTTGCAGTCCTTGACCCTCTCCTGTAGTAAGCAAGCAATATCTCACCCTCTCTTGCACTATGCTCTTGAGTCTCTTACCCTCTCGTGTACTGCGCCTGAAGTCTTTCACTCTCTCCTGTACTACGCCTAAAGTCTCTGACTCTCTCCTGTACTACGCCTGCAGTCTCTGACCCTCTCCTGTAATACGCCAGCATTCTCTGACTTTCTCTTGTATTTTGCCTGCAGTCTCTGACTCTCTCTTGTAGTAAGCCAGCAGTCTTGGACCCTCTCTTGTACTACACCTGCAATCTCTAACCTCTCCTGTATTACATCTGCAGTTTCTGTCCCTCTCCTGTACTACGCCTGCAGTCTCTTACTCTCTCCTGTACTACGCCTGCAGTCTCTTACTCTCTCCTGTAATACGCCTGCAGTCTCTGACTCTCTCCTGTAATACACCTGCAGTCTCTGACCCTCTCCTGTAGTATGCCTGCAGTATCTGACCCTCTCCTATAATACGCCTGCAGTCTTTGACCCTCTCCTGTAGTAAGCCAGTAGTTTTTGACCCTCTCTTGTACTACGCCTGAAGTCTCTGACCCTCTCCTGTAGTAAGCCAGCAGTCTCTGACTCTCTCCTGTACTATGCCCTGCAGTCTCTGACCCTCTCCAGTACTATGCCTGAAGTCTCTCATGTCCTTTTGTACTACGCCAGCAGTCTCTGATCCTCTCCTGTACTACGTCTGCAGTCTCTGACTCTCTCCTGTACTACAACTGCAGTCTCTGACCCTCTCCTGTACGACACCCTTCATTCTCTGAAACTTTCCTGTAGCATGCCAGCATTCTCTGACCTTCTCCTGTAGTAAGCCAACAGTCTCTGACCCTCTCTTGTACTACGCCCTGCAGTCTCTGACCCTCTCCTGTACGAAGCCTGCAGCCTCTGACCCTCTCCTGTAGTAAGACAACAGTCTCTGACCCTCTCCTTTACTACACCTGCAGTCTCTGACCCTCTCCTGTACTACGCCTGCAGTCCTTGACCTTCTCCTGTAGTAAGCAAGCAATATCTGACCCTCTCCTGTACTACGCCTGAAGTCTTTGACCCTCTCCCGTACTACGCCTGCAGTCTCTGACCCTCTCCTGTACTACGCCTGTAGTATCTGACCCTCTCCTATAATACGCCTGCAGTCTGACTTTCTCCTGTACTTTTCCTGCAGTCTTTGACCCTCTCCTGTACTACAACCTGCAGTCTGAGTCTGACCCTCTCCTGTACTACGCCCTGCAGTCTCTGACCCTCTCCTGTACTACACCTGCAGTTTCTGACCCTCTCCTGTACTATGCCTGCAGTTTCTGACCCTCTCCTGTAGTAAGCCAGCAGTCTCTGACTTTCTCCTGTACTATGACCTTCTCCTGTACTACGCCTGAAGTCTTTGACCCTCTCCTGTACTACGCCCTGCAGTCTCTGACCCTCTCCTGTACTACGCCTGTAGTATCTGACCCTCTCCTATAATACGCCTGCAGTCTGACTTTCTCCTGTACTTTTCCTGCAGTCTTTGACCCTCTCCTGTAGTAAGCCAGCAGTCTCTGAACCTCTCCTGTACTATGCCTGCAGTTTCTGACCCTCTCCTGTAGTAAGCCAGCAGTCTCTGACTTTCTCCTGTACTATGCCCTGCAGTCTCTGACCCTCTCCAGTACTATGCCTGAAGTCTCTCATGCCCTTTTGTACTACGCCAGCAGTCTCTTATCCTCTCCTGTACTACACCTGCAGTTTTTGACGCTCTCTTGTACTACGCCTGAAGTCTCTGACCCTCTCCTGTAGTAAGCCAGCAGTCTCTGACTCTCTCCTGTACTATGCCCTGCAGTCTCTGACCCTCTCCTGTACTACACCTGCAGTTTCTGACCCTCTCCTGTACTATGCCTGCAGTTTCTGACCCTCTCCTGTACTATGCCTACAGTCTTTGACCCTCTCCTGTAGTAAGCCAGCAGTCTCTGATCCTCTCCTGTACTATGCCTGAAGTCTCTCATGCTCTCTTGTACTACGCCAGCAGTCGTTGATCCTCTCCTGTACTACAACTGCTGTCTCTGACGACCCTCTCCTGTATGACGCCCTTCAATCTCTGAAACTTTCCTGAAGCATGCCAGCATTCTCTGACCCTCTCCTGTAGTAAGCCAACATTCTCTGACCCTCTCTTGTACAACGCCCGGCAGTCTTTGACCCTCTCCTGTACGACGCCTGCAGTCTCTGAACCTCTCCTATAATACGCCAGTATACTCTGACTTTCTCCTGTATTTTGCCTACAGTCTCTGTCCCTTTTGTGTACTATGCCTGCAGTCCTTGACCCTCTCCTGTAGTAAGCAAGCAATATCTCACCCTCTCTTGTACTATGCTCTTGAGTCTCTGACCCTCTCGTGTACTGCGTCTGAAGTTTTTCACCCTCTCCTGTACTACGCCTAAAGTCTCTGACTCTCTCCTGTACTACGCCTGCAGTCTCTGACCCTCTCCTGTAATACGCCAGCATTCTCTGAATTTCTCTTGTATTTTGCCTGCAGTCTCTGACTCTCTCTTGTAGTAAGCCAGCAGTCTTGGACCCTCTCTTGTACTACACCTGCAATCTCTAACCTCTCCTGTATTACATCTGCAGTTTCTGTCCCTCTCCTGTACTACGCCTGCAGTCTCTTACTCTCTCCTGTAATACGCCTGCAGTCTCTGACTCTCTCCTGTAATACACCTGCAGTCTCTGACCCTCTCCTGTAGTACGCCTGCAGTATCTGACCCTCTCCTATAATACGCCAGCAGTCTCTGACTCTCTCCTGTACTATGCCCTGCAGTCTCTGACCCTCTCCAGTACTATGCCCGAAGTCTCTCATGCCCTCTTGTACTACGCCAGCAGTCTCTGATCCTCTCCTGTACTACGTCTGCAGTCTCTGACCCTCTCCTGTAATACGCCAGTATTCTCTGACTTTCGCCTGTATTTTGCCTGCAGTCTCTGACTCTCTCTTGTAGTAAGCCAGCAGTCTTGGACCCTCTCTTGTACTACACCTGCAGTCTCTTACTCTCTCCTGTAATACGCCTGCAGTCTCTGACTCTCTCCTGTAATACACCTGCAGTCTCTGACTCTCTCCTGTAATACACCTGCAGTCTCTGACCCTCTCCTGTAGTACGCCTGCAGTATCTGACCCTCTCCTATAATATGCCTGCAGTCTTTGAACCTGTCCTGTAGTAGGCCAGCAGTCTCTGACTCTTTCCTTTACTATGCCCTGCAGTCTCTGCCCTCTCCTGTACGACGCCCTTCAGTCTCTGAAACTTTCCTAAAGCACGCCAGCATTCTCTGACCCTCTCATCTAGTAAGACAACAGTCTCTGACCCTCTCTTGTACTACGCCCTGCAGTCTCTGACCCTCTCCTGTACTACGCCTGCAGTCTCTGACCCTCTTGTGTACTACGCTTGCAGTCCTTGACCCTCTCCTGTAGTAAGCAAGCAATATCTCACCCTCTCTTGTACTATGCTCTTGAGTCTCTGACCCTCTCGTGTACTGCGCCTGAAGTTTTTCACCCTCTCCTGTACTACGCCTAAAGTCTCTGACTCTCTCCTGTACTACGCCTGCAGTCTCTGAACCTCTCCTGTAATACGCCAGCATTCTCTGACTTTCTCTTGTATTTTGCCTGCAGTCTCTGACTCTCTCTTGTAGTAAGCCAGCAGTCTTGGACCCTCTCTTGTACTACACCTGCAATCTCTAACCTCTCCTGTATTACATCTGCAGTTTCTGTCCCTCTCCTGTACTACGCCTGAAATCTCTTACTCTCTCCTGTAATACACCTGCAGTCTCTGACCCTCTCCTGTAGTACGTCTGCAGTATCTGACCCTCTCCTATAATACGCCTGCAGTCTTTGACCCTCTCCTGTAGTAAGCCAGCAGTTTTTGACCCTCTCTTGTACTACGCCTGAAGTCTCTGACCCTCTCCTGTAGTAAGCCAGCAGTCTCTGACTCTCTCCTGTACTATGCCCTGCAGTCTCTGACCCTCTCCAGTACTATGTCTGAAGTCTCTCATGTCCTTTTGTACTATGCCAGCAGTCTCTGATCCTTTCCTGTACTATGTCTGCAGTCTCTGACTCTCTCCTGTACTACACCCTGCAGTCTCTGACCCTCTCCTGTACGACACCCTTCATTCTCTGAAACTTTCCTGTAGCATGCCAGCATTCTCTGACCTTCTCCTGTAGTAAGCCAACAGTCTCTGATCCTCTCTTGTACTACGCCCTGCAGTCTCTGACCCTCTCCTGTACTACGCCTGCAGTCTTTGACCCTCTCCTGTAGTAAGCCAGCAGTCTCTGACCCTCTCCTGTAGTAAGCCAGCAGTCTCTGACCCTCTCATGTACTACGCCTGCAGTCCTTGACCTTCTCCTGTAGTAAGCAAGCAATATCTGACCCTCTCCTGTACTACGCCTGAAGTCTTTTACCCTCTCCCGTACTACGCCTGCAGTCTCTGACCCTCTCCTGTACTACACCTGCAGTTTCTGACCCTCTCCTGTGCTACGCCTGTAGTATCTGACCCTCTCCTATAATACGCCTGCAGTTTGACTTTCTCCTGTACTTTGCCTGCAGTCTTTGACCCTCTTCTGTAGTAAGCCAACAGTCTCTGACCCTCTCCTGTACTACAACCTGTAGTCTGAGTCTGACACTCTCCTGTACTACGCCCTGCAGTCTCTGACCCTCTCCTGTACTACACCTGCAGTTTCTGACCCTCTCCTGTACTATGCCTGCAGTTTCTGACCCTCTCCTGTACTACGCCCTGCAGTCTCTGACTTTCTCCTGTACTATGCCCTGCAGTCTCTGACCCTCTCCAGTACTATGCCTGAAGTCTCTCATGCTCTCTTGTACTACTTTCTCCTGTACTTTGCCTGCAGTCTTTGACCCTCTCCTATAGTAAGCCAGCAGTCTCTGACCCTCTCCTGTACTACAACCTGCAGTCTGAGTCTGACCCTCTCCTGTACTATGCCAGCAGTCTCTGATCCTCTCCTGTACTACACCTGCAGTTTTTGACGCTCTCTTGTACTACGCCTGAAGTCTCTGACCCTCTCCTGTAGTAAGCCAGCAGTCTCTGACTCTCTCCTGTACTATGCCCTGCAGTCTCTGACCCTCTCCTGTACTACACCTGCAGTTTCTGACCCTCTCCTGTACTACGCCTGTAGTATCTGACCCTCTCCTATAATACGCCTGCAGTTTGACTTTCTCCTGTACTTTGCCTGCAGTCTTTGACCCTCTTCTGTAGTAAGCCAGCAGTCTCTGACCCTCTCCTGTACTACAACCTGCAGTCTGAGTCTGACACTCTCCTGTACTACGCCCTGCAGTCTCTGACCCTCTCCTGTACTACACCTGCAGTTTCTGACCCTCTCCTGTACTATGCCTGCAGTTTCTGACCCTCTCCTGTACTACGCCCTGCAGTCTCTGACTTTCTCCTGTACTATGCCCTGCAGTCTCTGACCCTCTCCAGTACTATGCCTGAAGTCTCTCATGCTCTCTTGTACTACTTTCTCCTGTACTTTGCCTGCAGTCTTTGACCCTCTCCTATAGTAAGCCAGCAGTCTCTGACCCTCTCCTGTACTACAACCTGCAGTCTGAGTCTGACCCTCTCCTGTACTATGCCAGCAGTCTCTGATCCTCTCCTGTACTACACCTGCAGTTTTTGACGCTCTCTTGTACTACGCCTGAAGTCTCTGACCCTCTCCTGTAGTAAGCCAGCAGTCTCTGACTCTCTCCTGTACTATGCCCTGCAGTCTCTGACCCTCTCCTGTACTACACCTGCAGTTTCTGACCCTCTCCTGTACTATGCCTGCAGTTTCTGACCCTCTCCTGTACTATGCCTACAGTCTTTGACCCTCTCCTGTAGTAAGCCAGCAGTCTCTGACTCTCTCCTGTACTATGCTCTGCTGTCTCTGATCCTCTCCTGTACTATGCCTGAAGTCTCTCATGCTCTCTTGTACTACGCCAGCAGTCGTTGATCCTCTCCTGTACTACAACTGCTGTCTCTGACGACCCTCTCCTGTATGACGCCCTTTAATCTCTGAAACTTTCCTGAAGCATGCCAGCATTCTCTGACCCTCTCCTGTAGTAAGCCAACATTCTCTGACCCTAATTCTACTTTAAAAAAAAAAAAACATTCTCTGACCCTCTCTTGTACAATGCCCGGCAGTCTCTGACCCTCTCCTGTACGACGCCTGCAGTCTCTGAACCTCTCCTGTACTACACCTGCAGTTTCTGACCCTCTCCTGTACTATGCCTGCAGTTTCTGACCCTCTCCTGTACTACGCCCTGCAGTCTCTGACTTTCTCCTGTACTATGCCCTGCAGTCTCTGACCCTCTCCAGTACTATGCCTGAAGTCTCTCATGCTCTCTTGTACTACTTTCTCCTGTACTTTGCCTGCAGTCTTTGACCCTCTCCTATAGTAAGCCAGCAGTCTCTGACCCTCTCCTGTACTACAACCTGCAGTCTGAGTCTGACCCTCTCCTGTACTATGCCAGCAGTCTCTGATCCTCTCCTGTACTACACCTGCAGTTTTTGACGCTCTCTTGTACTACGCCTGAAGTCTCTGACCCTCTCCTGTAGTAAGCCAGCAGTCTCTGACTCTCTCCTGTACTATGCCCTGCAGTCTCTGACCCTCTCCTGTACCACACCTGCAGTTTCTGACCCTCTCCTGTACTATGCCTGCAGTTTCTGACCCTCTCCTGTACTATGCCTACAGTCTTTGACCCTCTCCTGTAGTAAGCCAGCAGTCTCTGACTCTCTCCTGTACTATGCTCTGCTGTCTCTGATCCTCTCCTGTACTATGCCTGAAGTCTCTCATGCTCTCTTGTACTACGCCAGCAGTCGTTGATCCTCTCCTGTACTACAACTGCTGTCTCTGACGACCCTCTCCTGTATGACGCCCTTTAATCTCTGAAACTTTCCTGAAGCATGCCAGCATTCTCTGACCCTCTCCTGTAGTAAGCCAACATTCTCTGACCCTAATTCTACTTTAAAAAAAAAAACATTCTCTGACCCTCTCTTGTACAATGCCCGGCAGTCTCTGACCCTCTCCTGTATGACGCCTGCAGTCTCTGAACCTCTCCTGTAATACGCCAGTATTCTCTGACTTTCTCCTGTATTTTGCCTGCAGTCTCTGACCCTCTTGTGTACTATGCCTGCAGTCCTTGACCCTCTCCTTTAGTAAGCCAACATTCTCTGACCCTCTCTTGTACAACGCCCGGCAGTCTATGACCCTCTCCTGTACGACGCCTGCAGTCTCTGACCCTCTCCTGTAATACGTCAGTATTCTCTGACTTTCTCCTGTATTTTGCCTGCAGTCTCTGACCCTCTTGTGTACTACGCCTGCAGTCCTTGAGACTCTCCTGTAGTAAGCAAGCAATATCTGAACCTCTCTTGTACTATCCTCTTAAGTCTCTGACCCTCTCGTGTACTATGCCTGCAGTCTCTGACCCTCTCCTGTACTGCGCCTGCAGTCTCTGACCCTCTCCTGTATTACATCTGCAATTTCTGACCCTCTCCTGTACTATGCTTGCAGTCTCTGACTCTCTCCTGTAATAAGGCTGTAGTCTGACTTTCTCCTGTAATACGCCTGCAGTCTTTGACCCTCTCCTGTAGTAATCCAACAGTTTTTACCCTCTCTTGTACTACGCCTGAAGTCTCTGACCCTCTCCTGTAGTAAGCAAGCAGTCTCTGACTCTCTCTTGCACTATGCCCTGCAGTCTCTGACCCTCTTGTGTACTATGCCTGAAGTCTCTCATGCCCTCGTGTACTACGCCAGCAGTCTCTGATCCTCTTCTGTACTAAGCTTGCAGTCTCTGACTCTCTCCTGTACTACACCAGCAGTCGCTGATCCTCTCCTGTACTACACCGGCAGTCTCTGACCCTCTACTGTACGTCGCCCTTCAGTCTCTGAAACTTTCCTGAAGCATGCCAGCATTCTCTGACCCTCTCCTGTAGTAAGCCAACAGTCTCTGACCCTCTCCTGTACTACACCTGCAGTCTCTGACCTTCTTGTGTACTACGCCTGCAGTCCTTAACCCTCTCCTGTAGTAAGCAAGCAAAATCTGACCCTCTCTTGTACTATGCTCTTAAGTCTCTGACCCTCTCGTGTACTACGCCTGAAGTCTTTCACTCTCTCCTGTACTACGCCTGCAGTCTCTAACCCTCTCCTGTACTACGCCTGCAGTCTCTAACCCTCTCCTGTACTACTTCTGCAGTCTTTGACCCTCTCCTGTACTACGCCTGCAGTATCTGACCCTCTCCTATAATACGCCTGCAGTCTGACTTTCTCTTGTACTACGCCTGAAGTCTATGACCCTCTCCTGTAGTAAGCCAGCAGAATCTATACCTCTCTTGTACTACACCCTGCAGTCTGACTTTCTACAGTGCAACTGCTGCAGTTACTTACCCTCTCCTGTAGTAGGCCTGCAGTCTCTGACTCTCTCGTATTCTATACCTGCAGTCTCTGACCCACTCATGTACTACTCCTGCAGTTTCTGACCCTCTCCTGTACTACGCCTGCAGTCATTGACCCACTCCTGTCGTAAGCAAGCAATATCTGACCCTCTCTTGTACTATGCCTGAAGTCTTTGACCCTCTCCTGTACTACGCCTGCAGTCTCTGACCCTCTCCTGTACAACGCCCTTCAGTCTCTGAAACTTTCCTGAAGCACGCCAGCATTCTCTGACGCTCTCCTGTAGTAAGCCAACAGTCTCTGACCCTCTCCTGTACTACACCTGCAGTCTCTGACCTTCTTGTGTACTACGCCTGCAGTCCTTGACCCTCTCCTGTAGTAAGCAAGCAATATCTCACCCTCTCTTGTACTATGCTCTTAAGTCTCTGACCCTCTCGTGTACTGTGCCTGAAGTCTTTCACCCTCTCCTGTACTACGCCTGCAGTCTCTGACCCTCTTCTGTACTACGCCTGCAGTCTCTGACCCTCTCCTGTACTACGCCTAAAGTCTCTGACTCTCTCCTGTACTACGCCTGCAGTCTCTGACTCTCTCCTGTAATACGCCAGTATTCTCTGACTTTCTCTTGTATTTTTCCTGCAGTCTCTGACTCACTCTTGTAGTAAGCCAGCAGTCTTGGACCCTCTCTTTTACTACACCTGCAATCTCTGACCCTCTCCTGTATTACATCTGCAGTTTCTGTCCCTCTCCTATAATACGCCTGCAGTCCTTGACCCTCTCCTGTAGTAAGCCAGCAGTTTTTGACCCTCTCTTGTACTACGCCTGAAGTCTCTGACCCTCTCCTGTTGTAAGCCAGCAGTCTCTGACTCTCTCCTGTACTATGCCCTGCAGTCTCTGACCCTCTCCAGTACTATGCCTGAAGTCTCTCATGCCCTCTTGTACTACGCCAGCAGTCTCTGATCCTCTCCTGGACTACGTCTGTAGTCTCTGACCCTCTCCTGTAATACGCCAGTATTCTCTGACTTTCGCCTGTGTTTTGCCTGCAGTCTCTGACTCTCTCTTGTAGTAAGCCAGCAGTCTTGGACCCTCTCTTGTAATACACCTGCAATCTCTGACCCTCTCCTGTATTACATCTGCAGTTTCTGTCCCTCTCCTGTACTACGCCTGCAGTCTCTTACTCTCTCCTGTAATACGCCTGCAGTCTCTGACTCTCTCCTATAATACACCTGCAGTCTCTGACTCTCTCCTGTAATACACCTGCAGTCTCTGACCCTCTCCTGTAGTACGCCTGCAGTATCTGACCCTCTCCTATAATATGCCTGCAGTCTTTGACCCTGTCCTGTAGTAAGCCAGCAGTTTTTGACCCTCTCTTGTACTACGCCTGAAGTCTCTGACCCACTCCTGTAGTAGGCCAGCAGTCTCTGACTCTTTCCTGTACTATGCCCTGCAGTCTCTGCCCTCTCCTGTATGACGCCTTTCAGTCTCTGAAACTTTCCTAAAGCACGCCAGCATTCTCTGACCCTCTCATCTAGTAAGACAACAGTCTCTGACCCTCTCTTGTACTACGCCCTGCAGTCTCTGACCCTCTCCTGTACTACGCCTGCAGTCTCTGACCCTCTCGTGTACTACGCTTGCAGTCCTTGACCATCTCCTGTAGTAAGCAAGCAATATCTCAGCCCCCCTTGTACTATGCTCTTGAGTTTCTGACCCTCTCGTGTACTGCGCCTGAAGTTTTTCACCCTCTCCTGTACTACGCCTAAAGTCTCTGACTCTCTCCTGTACTACGCCTGCAGTCTCTGACCCTCTCCTGTAATACGCCAGCATTCTCTGACTTTCTCTTGTATTTTGCCTGCAGTCTCTGACTCTCTCTTGTAGTAAGCCAGCAGTCTTGGACCCTCTCTTGTACTACACCTGCAATCTCTAACCTCTCCTGTATTACATCTGCAGTTTCTGTCCCTCTCCTGTACTACGCCTGCAGTCTCTTACTCTCTCCTGTAATACGCCTGCAGTCTCTGACTCTCTCCTGTAGTACGCCTGCAGTATCTGACCCTCTCCTATAATACGCCTGCAGTCTTTGACCCTCTCCTGTAGTAAGCCAGCAGTTTTTGACCCTCTCTTGTACTACGCCTGAAGTCTCTGAACCTCTCCTGTAGTAAGCCAGCAGTCTCTGACTCTCTCCTGTACTATGCCCTGCAGTCTCTGACCCTCTCCAGTACTATGTCTGAAGTCTCTCATGTCCTTTTGTACTACGCCAGCAGTCTCTGATCCTCTCCTGTACTACGCCCTGCAGTCTCTGACCCTCTCCTGTACGACACCCTTCATTCTCTGAAACTTTCCTGTAGCATGCCAGCATTCTCTGACCTTCTCCTGTAGTAAGCCAACAGTCTCTGACCCTCTCTTGTACTACGCCCTGCAGTCTCTGACCCTCTCCTGTACTACGCCTGCAGTCTCTGACCTCTCCTGTACTAAGCCAGTCTGCAGTCTCTGACCCTCTGTACTACACCTGCAGTCTCTGACCCTCTCCTGTACTACGCCTGCAGTCTCTCTGACCCTCTCCTGTGTAGCAGTCTCTGACCCAGCTGTACTAAGCCTGCAGTCTCTGACCCTCTCCTGTAGTAAGCCTGCAGTCTCTGACCCTCTCTTGTACTACGCCTGCAGTCTCTGACCCTCTCCTGTACTAGCCTGCAGTCTCTGACCCTCTCCTGTACTATAGCCTGCAGTCTCTGACCCTCTCCTGTACTACCTGCAGTCTCTGACCCTCTCCTGTACTACGCCTGTAACCTGACCCTCTCCTGACCCTCCTGTACTTGCCTGCAGTCTTTGACCTCTCCTGTAGTAAGCCAGCAGTCTCTGACCCTCTCTGTACTACCCTGCAGTCTCTGAGTCTGACCCTCTCTTGTACTACGCCTGCAGTCTCTGACCCTCTCTGTACTACGCCTGCAGTCTCTGACCCTCTCCTGTACTACGCCTGCATTCTCTGACCTCTCCTGTATACGCCTGCAGTCTCTGACTCTCTCCTGTAGTCTTTGACCCTCTCTTGTACTATGCCTGCAGTCTTTGACCTCTCTCCTGTATTACGCCTGCAGTCTCTGACCCTCTTCTGTACTACACCTGCAGTTTCTGAGTCCTGACTCTCCTGTACTACGCCTGCAGTCTCTGACCCTCTCCTGTATATGCCTGCAGTCTTTGACCCTCTCCTGTAAGCCAGCAGTTCTCTGACCTCTCTTGTACTATGCCTGCAGTCTCTTTGACCCTCTCTCTGTTAAGCCTGCAGTCTCTGACCCTCTCCTGTACTAGCAACCTGCAGTCTCTGACCCTCTCCTGTACTACGCCTGCAGTCTCTGACCCTCTCCTGTACTATGCCTGCAGTTTCTGACCCTCTCCTGTACTATGCCTGCAGTTTCTGACCCTCTCCTGTAGTAAGCCAGCAGTCTCTGACTTTCTCCTGTACTATGCCCTGCAGTCTCTGACCCTCTCCAGTACTATGCCTGAAGTCTCTTACCCTCTCCTGTACTACGCCAGCAGTCTCTGATCCTCTATTGTACTACACCTGCAGTTTTTGACCCTCTCTTGTACTACGCCTGAAGTCTCTGACCCTCTCCTGTAGTAAGCCAGCAGTCTCTGACTCTCTCCTGTACTATGCCCTGCAGTCTCTGACCCTCTCCTGTATTACACCTGCAGTTTCTGACCCTCTCCTGTACTATGCCTGCAGTTTCTGACCCTCTCCTGTACTATGCCTACAGTCTTTGACCCTCTCCTGTAGTAAGCCAGCAGTCTCTGACTCTCTCCTGTACTATGCTCTGCTGTCTCTGATCCTCTCCTGTACTATGCCTGAAGTCTCTCATGCTCTCTTGTACTACGCCAGCAGTCGTTGATCCTCTCCTGTACTACAACTGCAGTCTCTGATGACCCTCTCCTGTATGACACCCTTCAATCTCTGAAACTTTCCTGAAGCATGCCAGCATTCTCTGACCCTCTCCTGTAGTAGGCCAACATTCTCTGACCCTCTCTTGTACAATGCCCGGCAGTCTCTGACCCTCTCCTGTACGACGCCTGCAGTCTCTGAACCTCTCCTGTAATACACCAGTATTCTCTGACTTTCTCCTGTATTTTGCCTGCAGTCTCTGACCCTCTTGTGTACTACTCCTGCAGGCCATGACCCTCTCCTGTAGTAAGCCAACATTCTCTGACCCTCTCTGACCCTCTGACCCTCTCCTGTACGACGCCTGCAGTCTCTGACCCTCTCCTGTAATACGTCAGTATTCTCTGACTTTCTCCTGTATTTTGCCTGCAGTCTCGGACCCTCTTGTGTACTACGCCTGCAGTCCTTGACCCTCTCCTGTAGTAAGCAAGCAATATCTGACCCTCTCTTGTACTATGCCTGCAGTCTCTGACCCTCTCCTGTACTGCGCCAGCAGTCTCTGACCCTCTCCTGTACTGCGCCTGCAGTCTCTGACCCTCTCCTGTATTACATCTGCAATTTCAGACCCTCTTCTGTACTACTCTTGCAGTCTCTGACTCTCTCCTGTAATAAGGCTGTAGTCTGACTTTCTCCTGTAATACGCCTGCCGTCTTTGACCCTCTCCTGTAGTAATCCAGCAGTTTTTGACCCTCTCTTGTACTACGCCTGAAGTCTCTGACCCTCTCCTGTAGTAAGCAAGCAGTCTCTGACTCTCTCTTGTACTATGCCCTGCAGTCTCTGACCCTCTTGTGTACTATGCCTGAAGTCTCTCATGCCCTCATGTACTACGCCAGCAGTCTCTGATCCTCTCCTGTACTAAGCTTGCAGTCTCTGACTCTCTCCTGTACTACCCCAGCAGTCGCTGATCCTCTCCTGTACTACACCGGCAGTCTCTGACCCTCTACTGTACGCCGCCCTTTAGTCTCTGAAACTTTCCTGAAGCACGCCAGCATTCTCTGACCCTCTCCTGTAGTAAGCCAACAGTCTCTGACCCTCTCCTGTACTACACCTGCAGTCTCTGACCTGCTTGTGTACTACGCCTGCAGTCCTTAACCCTCTCCTGTAGTAAGCAAGCAAAATCTGACCCTCTCTTGTACTATGCTCTTAAGTCTCTGACCCTCTCGTGTACTACGCCTGAAGTCTTTCACCCTCTCCTGTACTACGCCTGCAGTCTCTAACCCTCTCCTGTACTACGCCTGCAGTCTCTAACCCTCTCCTGTATTACATCTGCAGTTTCTCACCCTCTCCTGTACTATGCCTGCAGTCTCTGACTCTGTCCTGTAATACGCCTGCAGTGTCTGACCCTCTTCTGTACTACGCCTGCAGTATCTGACCCTCTCCTGTACGACGCCGTTTAGTCTCTGAAACTTTCCTGTAGCACGTCAGCATTCTCTGACCCTCTCCTGTAGTAAGCCATCAGTCTCTGACTCTCTCCTGTACTACGCTCTGCTGTCTCTTACCCTCTCCTGTACTATGCCTGAAGTCTCTCATGCTCTCTTGTACTACACCCGGCAGTCTCTGACCCTCTCCTGCAGTCTCTGACCCTCTTGTGTACCACGCCTGCAGTCCTTGACCCTCTCCTGTAGTAAGAAAGCAATATCTGACCCTCTTGTACTATTCTCTTAAGTCTCTGACCATCTCGTGTACTATGCCTTAAGTCTTTCACCCTCTCCTTTACTACGCCTGCAGTCTTTGACCCTCTCATGTATTACATCTGCTGTCTCTGACCCTCTCCTGTACTATGCCTGAAGTCTCATGCTTGCTTGTTCTACGCCAGCAGTCGCTGATCCTTTCCTGTTCTACGCCCTGCAGTCTCTGACCCTCTCCTGGACTACACTTGCCATCTCTGACCTTCTCCTGTACGACGCCCTTCAGTCTCTGAAACTTTCCTGTAGCACGCCAGCATTCTCTAACCCTCTCCTGTAGTAATCCAAAAGTCCCTGATCCTCTCTTGTACTATGCCCTGCAGTCTCTGACCCTCTCCTGTAAGATGCCTGCAGTCTCTGACCCTCTCCTGTAGTAAGTCAGCCATCTCTGACCCATTCTTGTACTACACCCTGCAGTCTCTGACCCTCTCCTGTACTACGCCTGCAGTCCTTGACCCTCTCCTGTAGTAAGCAAGCAATATCTCACCCTCTCTTGTACTATGCTCTGCAGTCTCTGACGCTCTCCTGTACTACGCCTGAAGTCTTTGACCCTCTCCCGTACTACACCTGCAGTCTCGGACCCACTCCTGTACTACGCCTGCAGTCTCTGACACTTTCTTGTACTACACCCTGAAGTCTGAGTCTGACCCTCTCCTGTACTACTCCTGCAGTCTCTGACCCTCTCCTGTTCTACGCCTGCAGTCTCTGTCCTTCTCCTGTAGTAAGCCAGCAGTCTCTGACCTTCTCCTGTAGTAAGTCAGCAGTCTCTGACCCTCTCGTGTACTATGCCTGCAGTCCTTGACGCTCTCCTGTAGTAAGCAAGCAATATCTGACCCTCTCTTGTACTATGCTCTGCAGTCTCTGACCCTCTCCCGTACTACGCCTGAAGTCTCTGACCCTCTCCTGTACTACTTCTGCAGTCTCTGACCCTCTCCTGTACTACGCCTGCAGTCTCTGACCCTCTCCTATAATACGCCTGCAGTCTGACTTTCTCTTGTACTACGCCTGAAGTCTATGACCCTCTCCTGTAGTAAGCCAGCAGAATCTGTACCTCTCTTGTACTACACCCTGCAGTCTGACTTTCTACAGTACAACGGCTGCAGTTTCTGACCCTCTACTGTAGTACGCCTGCAGTCTCTGACTCTCTTGTATTCTATACCTGCAGTCTCTGACCCTCTCCTGTACTACGCCTGCAGTTTCTGACCCTCTCCTGTACTACGCCTGCAGTCCTTGACCCTCTCCTGTAGTAAGCAAGCAATATCTGACCCTCTCTTGTACTATGCCTGAAGTCTTTGACCTTCTCCTGTACTACGCCTGCAGTCTCTGACCCTCTCCTGTACAACGCCCTTCAGTCTCTGAAACCTTCCTGAAGCACGCCAGCATTCTCTGGCGCTCTCCTGTAGTAAGCCAACAGTCTCTGACCCTCTCCTGTACTACACCTGCAGTCTCTGACCTTCTTGTGTACTACGCCTGCAGTCCTTGACCCTCTCCTGTAGTAAGCAGCAGTCTCTCACCCTCTCTTGTACTATGCTCTTAAGTCTCTGACCCTCTCGTGTACTTTGCCTGAAGTCTTTCACCCTCTCCTGTACTACGCCTGCAGTCTCTGACCCTCTCCTGTACTACGCCCTGCAGTCTCTGACCCTCTCCTGTACTACGCCTAAAGTCTCTGACTCTCTCCTGTACTAAGCCAGCAGTCTCTGACCCTCTCCTGTAATACGCCAGTATTCTCTGACCTTCTCTTGTATTTTGCCTGCAGTCTCTGACTCTCTCCTGTAGTAAGCCAGCAGTCTCTGACCCTCTCTTGTACTACACCTGCAATCTCTGACCCTCTCTCTCACCCTCTCCTTAGTCGCCTGCAGTCTTTGACCCCTCTGTAGTAAGCCTAGCAGTCTCTGACTTTCTCTGTACTACGCCTGCAGTCTGACCCTCTGTACTACGCCTGCAGTCTCTGACCCTTCCTGTAAACCCTGCAGTCTCTGATACTCTGCAGTCTTTCCTGACTCCTCTCCTGTACTAAGCCTGCAGTCTCTGACCCTCTCCTGTACTACACCAGCTGCAGTCTCTGACCTTTCTACTGTACGACCCCTGAGTCTCTGACTGCAGTCTCTGACCCTCTCCTGTAGTAAGCTGCAGTCTCTGACCCTCTCCTGTTGTACTATGCTCTGCAGCAGTCTCTGACCTCTCTGTACTAGCCTGCAGTCTCTGACCCTTCTGTGACTATGCCTGCAGTCTCTCCTGTACTACGCCAGCAGTCTACTTGTCCTCTCCTGCAGTCAGTTTCTTGACCTCTCCTGTAGTAAGCACCCTGCAGTTTCTGACCTCTCTTGTACTATGCCTGAAGTCTCTGACCCTCTCCTGTACTACGCCTGCAGTCTCTGACCTCTCTCCTGTACTACATTTGCCCTGCAGTCTCTGACCCTCTCCTGTATATGCCTGCAGTTTCTGACCCTCCTGTCTCTCTGTAGTAAGCCAGCAGTCTCTGATCCTCTCCTGTACTAGCCTGCAGTCTCTGACCCTCTCCTGTAGTATGCCTGCAGTCTGATGCTCTCTGTAGTAGCATGCACAGTCTCTGACCCTCTCTGTAGTAATTCCAACAGTCTCTGACCCTCTCCTGTACTACGCCTGCAGTCTCTGACCCTCTCCTGTACTACGCCTGCAGTCTTGACCCTCTCCTGTACTATGCAACTGCAGTCTCTGACCCTCTCCTGTTATACGCCTGCTTAAGTCTCTGACCCTCTCTCTGTACTATGCCTGCAGTCTCTGACCTCTCCTGTACTACTTGCCACAGTCTCTGACCCCTTCCAGTACTATCACCCTGCACGCCCTATTAGTCTCTGACTTCTCCTGTACTACGCCTGCCAGTCTCTGACTACGCCTGCAGTCCTCTCTCCTGTGACCCTCTCTTGTACTACGCCTGCAGTCTCTGACCCTCTCCTGTAATACGCCTGCATTTCTGACCTCTCTCCTACTACCTCTGCAGTTTCTGACCCTCTCCTGTTTTGCCTGCAGTCTCTGACCCTCTCCTGACCTCTCTGTAGTAAGCCAGCATTCTTGACCCTCTTCTTGTACTACTCTCTGCAGTCTCTGACCCTCTCGTGTATAGCCAGCCTGCAGTCTCTGACTCTCTCCTTGTACTGCCCTGCAGTCTCTGACCCTCTCCTGTACTATGCCTGCAAGTCTTCTGACCCTCTCCTGTAGTAAGCCAGCAGTCTCTGATCTCTCTGAACTGACCTCTCCTGCAGTCTCTGGACCTCTCTAAGACCCTCCTTTCTGTAACTAGACTTGCAGTCTCTTTTGACCTCTCTCCTGTACTATGCCTGCAGTCTCTGACTTCCTCTCCTCTTACCATGCTCTTGTACTACGCCCTGCAGTCTCTGACCCTCTCTGTACTAATGCCTGCAGTCTCTCTCTCTCTGCAGTCTCTGACCCTCTTGTACTACGCCTGTACTAGCAGTCTCTGATCCTCTCCTGTACTACGCCTGCAGTCTCTGACCCTCTGCCTGTAGTCGACAGCACGCTCTGAAGCTCTGACCCAGTCGCAGTCCTCCTCTTCTTTAATTCTCAACCAGTCTTGACCCTCTGTACTACGCCTGCTTTTTGACCCTCTCTGTACTAGCATGCCAGCAGTCTCTACAGTCCCTGCCAGTCTCTGACCCTCTCCTGTAGTAACCAAACAGTCTCTGACCCTCTCTTGTACTATCTGCAGTCTCTGACCCTCTCTGTGTACTACTGAAGTCTCTTTGACCCTCTCCTGTACTCGCCTGCAGTCTCTGACCCTCTCCTGTACTACGCCTGCAGTCTCTGACCCTCTCCTGTATTAATCTGCGTTCTGATTCTCTGACTCTTCTGTACACTGCAGTCTCTGACTCTGTCCTGTAATACGCCTGCAGTCTTCTGACCCTCTCTCCTGTACTACGCCTGTATCTGACCCTCTCCTGTACGACGCCGTCTCTGAAACTTTCCTGTAGCACTGCGTCAGCATTCTCTGACCCTCTCCGTGTAAAGCCAGTCAGCAGTCTCTGACTCTCTCCTGACTCTGCTGTCTCTTGACCCTCTCCTGTGTAAGCCTGAAGTCTCTGACCCTCTCTTGTACTACACCCTGCAGTCTCTGACCCTCTCCTGCAGTCTCTGACCCTCTTGTGTACTACGCCTGCAGTCTTGACCCTCTCCTGTAGTAAGAAAGCAATATCTGACCTTTTGTACTATTCTCTGAAAGTCTCTGACCCTCTCGTGTACTATGCCTGCAGTCTTTCAACCCTCTCCTTTACCCTGCAGACCCTCTCTGTATTACATCTGCTGTATCTGACCCTCTCCTTGTACTATGCCTGAAGTCTCATGACTACGCCTGCAGTCTCTGACCCTCTCCTGTACGACGCCTGCAGTCTCTGACCCTTTCCTGAACCACACTGGCAGTCTATGACCCATTCCTGTACGACGCCCTTCAGTCTCTGAAACTTTCCTGTAGCACGCCAGTATTCTCTGACCCTCTCCTGTAGTAAGCCAACAGTTTCTGACCCTCTCCTGTACTATGCCCTGCAGTCTCTGACCCTCTCCTGTACGACGCCTGCAGTCTCTGACCCTCTCCTGTAGTAAGCCAGCCATCTCTGACCCTTTCTTGTACTACTCCCTGCAGTCTCTGACCCTCTTGTGTACTATGCCTGCAGTCCTTGACCTTCTCCTGTAGTAAGCAAGCAGTATCTGACCCTCTCTTGTACTATGCTCTGCAGTGTCTGACCCTCTCCTGTACTACGCCTTAAGTCTTTGACCCTTTCCTGTACTATGCCTGCAGTCTCTGACCCTCTCCTGTACTACGCCTGCAGTTTCTGACCCTCTCCTATAAAACGCCTGCCGTCTGACTTTCTCCTGTACTTCGCCTGCAGTTTTTGACTATCTCTTGTACTACAACCTGCAGTCGGAGTCAGACCCTCTCCTGTACTACGCCTGCAGTCTCTGACCCTCTCCTGTATTTCGCCTGCAGTCTCTGACCCTCTCCAGTGCCATGCCTGCAGTTTCTTACCCTCTCCTGTATAATGCCTACAGTCTTTGACCCTCTAGTAAGCCAGCAGTCTCTGTCTCTCTCCTGTACTACGCTCTGCTGTCTCTGACCCTCTCCTATACTATGCCTGAAGTCTCTCATGCTCTCTTGTACTACACCAGCAGTCGCTGATCCTCTCCTGTACTACACCGGCAGTCTCTGACCCTCTCCTGTACGACGCTCTTCAGTCTCTGAAACTTTCCTGAAGCACGCCAGCATTCTCTGGCTCTCTCCTGTCATAAGCCAACAGTCTCTGACCCTTTCTTGTACTACACCCGGCACTCTGAGTCTGACCCTCTCCTGTACTACACCTGCAGGCTCTGACCTTCTTGTCTACTACGCCTGCAGTCCTTGACCCTCTCCTGTAGTAAGCAAGCAATATCTGACCCTCTCTTGTACTATGCTCTTAAGTCTCTGACCCTCTCGTGTACTACGCCTGAAGTCTTTCACCTTGTCCTGTACTACGCCTGCAGTCTCTAACCCTCTCCTGTACTACGCCTGCAGTCTCTGACCCTCTCCTGTATTACATCTGCAGTTTCTGACCCTCGCCTGTACTATGCCTGCAGTCTCTGACTCTCTCCTGTAATACGCCTGCAGTCTCTGACCCTCTCCTGTACTACGCCTGCAGTATCTGACCCTCTCCTGTACGACGCCGTTCAGTCTCTGAAACTTTCCTGTAGCACGTCAGCATTCTCTGACCCTCTCCTGTAGTAAGCCAGCAGTCTCTGACTCTCTCCTGTACTATGCTCTGCTGTCTTACCCTCTCCTGTACTGTGCCTGAAGTCTCTCATGCTCTCTTGTACTACACCCGGCAGTCTCTGACCCTCTCGTGTACCACGCCTGCAGTCCTTGACCCTCTCCTGTACTACGCCTGCAGTATCTGACCCTCTCTTGTACTATGCTCTTAAGTCTCTGACCCTCTCGTGTACTACGCCTGAAGTCTTTCACCCTCTCCTGTACTACGCCTGCAGTCTCTAACCCTCTCCTGTACTACTTCTGCAGTCTCTGACCCTCTCCTGTATTACATCTGCTGTCTCTGACCCTCTCCTCTACTATGCCTGAAGTCTCATGCTCTCTTGTACTACGCCAGCAGTCGCTGATCCTCTCCTGTACTACTTCTGCAGTCTCTGACTCTCTCCTGTTCTACGCCCTGCAGTCTCTGACCCTCTCCTGTACTACACCTGCCGCCTCTGACCCTCTCCTGTATGACGCTCTTCAGTCTCTGAAACTTTCCTGTAGCATGCCAGCATTCTCTGACCCTCTCCTGTAGTAAGCCAAAAGTCCCCGATCCTCTCTTGTACTACGCCCTGCAGTCTCTGACCCTCTCCTGTACAATGCCTGCAGTCTCTGACCCTCTCCTGTAGTAAGTCAGCTATCTCTGACCCATTCTTGTACTACACCCTGCAGTCTCTGACCCTCTCCTGTACAATGCCTGCAGTCTCTGACCCTCTCCTGTAGTAAGTCAGCTATCTCTCACCCATTCTTGTACTACACCCTGCAGTCTCTGACCCTCTCCTGTACTACGCCTGCAGTCCTTGACCCTCTCCTGTATTAAGCAAGCAATATCTGACCCTCTCTTGTACTATGCTCTGCAGTCTCTGACCCTCTCCTGTAGTCCACCTGCAGTCTCTGACCCTCTCCTGTATTACATCTGCAGTTTCTGATCCTCTCCTGTATTACATCTGCAGTTTCTGATCCTCTCCTTTACTATGCCTGCAGTCTCTGACTCTCTCCTGTAATACGCCTGCAGTCCCTGACCCTCTTCTGTACTACGCCTGCAGTATCTGACCCTCTCCTGTACGACGCCCTTCGGTCTCTGAAACTTTTCTGCAGCACGCCAGCATTCTCTGACCCTCTCCTGTAGTAAGCCAGCAGTCTCTGGCTCTCTCCTGTACTACGCTCTGCTGTCTCTGACCCTCTCCTCTACTATGCCTTTAGTCTGTCAGCAGCAGCAGAACGAAGGGGGAGTGGGGGACACAGCAGCAGAACGGAGGGAGAGTGGGGGACAGCAGCAGAAGAATGGAGGGGGAGTGGGGGACAGCAGCAGCAGTATGGAGGGGGAGTGGGGGACAGCAGCAGCAGAATGGAGGGGGAGTGGGGGACAGCAGCAGCAGAACGGAGGGGGAGTGGGGGACAGCAGCAGCAGAACGGAGGGGGATTGGGGGACAGCAGCAGCAGAACGGAGGGGGAGTGGGGGACAGCAACAGCAGCAGAACGGAGGGGGAGTGGGGGACAGCAGCAGAAGAATGGAGGGGGAGTGGGGGACAGCAGCAGAAGAATGGAGGGGGAGTGGGGGACAGCAGCAGCAGAATGGAGGGGGAGTGGGGGACAGCAGCAGCAGAACGGAGGGGGATTGGGGGACAGCAGCAGCAGAACGGAGGGGGAGTGGGGGACAGCAGCAGCAGCAGAACGGAGGGGGAGTGGGGGACAGCAGCAGAAGAATGGAGGGGGAGTGGGGGACAGCAGCAGAAGAATGGAGGGGGAGTGGGGGACAGCAGCAGCAGAATGGAGGGGGAGTGGGGGACAGCAGCATCAGAACAGAGGGGGAGTGGGGGACAGCAGCAGCAGAACAGAGGGGGAGTGGGGGACAGCAGCAGCAGAACAGAGGGGGATTGGGGGACAGCAGCAGCAGAACAGAGGGGGAGTGGGGGACAGCAGCAGCAGAACAGAGGGGGAGTGGGGGAAAGCAGCAGCAGCAGAACGGAGGGGGAGTGGTGGACAGCAGCAGAATGGAGGGGGAGTGGGGGACAGCAGCAGAACGGAGGGGGAGTGGGGGACAGCAGCAGAACGGAGGGGAGTGGGGGACAGCAGCAGAACGGAGGGGGAGTGGGGGACAGCAGCAGAAAGGAGGGGGGAGTGGGGGACAGCAGCAGAAAGGAGTGGGGGACAGCAGCAGAAAGGAGGGATAAGTGGGGGACAGCAGCAGCAGAACGGAGGGGGAGTGGGGGACAGCAGCAGAAGAACAGAGGGGGAGTGGGGGACAGCAGCAGAAGAACGGAGGGGGAGTGGGGGACAGCAGCAGAAGAACGGAGGGGGAGTGGGGGACAGCAGCAGCAGAAGAACGGAGGGGGAGTGGGGGACAGCAGCAGCAGAAAAAAAAAAGCAAACATTGGTAACCAGTTTAGACAGGTGGTATGCAATGTGCACCTGCAGTAGCATAATGGAGGGGGGACAGCAGAACGGAGGGGGACACGGAGAAAAATTGGAGGGGGACAGTAGCAGAACGGAGGGGGACAGCAGAACAGAGGGGGACAGCAGAACAGAGGGGACACGGAGGAAAACTGGAGGGGGACATGAAGGAAAACTGGAGGGGGACAGCAGAACAGAGGGGGACAGTAGCAGAACGGAGGGGGACATGGAGGAAAACTGGAGGGGGACAGCAGTAGAACGGAGAGGGATTGGGAGACAGCAGCAGAACGGAGGGGGAGTGGGGGACAGCAGCAGCAGAACGGAGGGGGAGTGGGGGACAGCAGCAGCAGAATGGAGGGGGAGTGGGGGACCGCAGCAGCAGAACGGAGGGGGAGTGGGGGACAGCAACAGCAGAACGGAGTGTTGTGGAAATTATATTGTATAAAATTTATGTGGGCATTTTATTCTAGGATGTGTGTTTTTATAGATTGTCATCTGTCTCCCTGTGTCTGATTTAATCATGTGCACTGCCTCCCGTGAGTGCCCTCCCCTTTACTCTATGTCACTTCCTGTGATGTCATTTTGTATTGAGGGAGTGCCTGGCTGTTGGAGGCAGGCACTTCCTGTTTGTGAAAGCTTTTGTGATAATAAAAGGCCATGCTGCATGCTGGCTAGGGTGGCCAAGGATGGTTGACTGACCAGGCAATGATGAGGCTGTAAGAATACTTGCTGTTGATGGCTGTTTACTGGGGAATGGGAAACCAGGGGCTTGGAAGGTAAGGCATTATATCATTAAGACAGAAATGGGTATTTATATTAGAAACAGGAAAAATTGGCTGTTTGCTATACAGACAGATTTTTACCATGTCAGCTGGCGACTCTGGTGGGACCAAACTGAACCTCCTTGGCTATGTGATGTGATATGGAGGTTCTGCTTTGAAAAAAGAACACACTTTTTGTCTTTCTGAGATAATGCTGGAAGTTTGTGTGTGAATGTGTGTAAGTGTATGAGCTATATGTGGTGTAAGTAACAAACTGTATATTGGGTATAATTAGTCTGTATAAATGTGGCATTTTAGGTGCATCTTACAATGTGGCTGGCTGAGCAGTTTATAAGTAAATTGCTTGGCTATGCATGGGGGGAGGGGCGACCAGCCATATATTGTATGGGAAACTGCTGGCTACTCCCTTGGGAACAATAGGAAGGTTTTGTTTTGAGATGAAAAGACCATGCAGAATTTCACTGTGGGTAGGATGGTAGAGATGGCTGTTTGTCTGATGCCAGATTGTATGAGAAAAGAGGGTATGTGTGAGCTGTATTATACTGTGGTTCATGTGATGTTGTCGTTTCATTGGATGGCATGTGTTTCTCTCAATTGTGTGGCGAGATTACATGCTTTTCAGTGAAACTGTTCCTAAACTGTTTGTCTATGTTTAAGTGTGCATTTTCAAATGCGTGGGGAGAAGGGTTGGCTTGTTATGGAAGTTGATGCCACAGTGAGTAACTTTGGGGGGGGGGGGGGGACAAGAAGTGTATTTTGTCTTAAGTTGTGCTGGGTCATCCTATATGGGAAGGGGCAGACATCATTCCTTTGTGTGTGAAACCATGTGCTGTTTTGGCGAAAAAAAAAAAAAAAAAAAAAAAAAACTCCATCTTACTGTAGACAGTTTTTTTGTTTGTAATCACCATGAGGTTGTAGACGGTGGCCATTTTCAGCTTGTAAATCATCCCAGAGTGGGAACTGTTCTGATTCCTTTGTGTGTGTAGCCATGTGGTCTGGGACGTCACTTTCTGTCTAGGCACCATTTCCTTTTTAAGTGAATTCTATTTTTTGTACTTTTTACATATTTTTAGTAAAGCTTTTGCGTTTTCTGTATTGAATTTTGGTTTAAATTGGAATCTACACTGGGTTTCAGTGTATAGTGAAACTAGCTTTGCAAGTGTATGGGAGTGTCTCCGATGGTAATTCATTGTTCTTTTTAGGCTTGTATTGTTTAAGCCTGCATTTGATCTAGGCTCTCCTCCCTCTCCCTCTTCATTTATATTTAAATGAACCAGTTTGATGAGTTTTGATGTATCCACCGGAGGGGAGTGCTGTTGACTTCCTAACTCTCAGAGCCAAATATTGTGTTTTGTATTTCATGTTTTATGTAACTTTGGCATTTTTGAATATATTACATGGGTACATGGTTGGTGGTGTTGAGTAGAGACAGCCTTTTTGCTGCCGGGCAGAAGTGCTAACCACTACACCACTGTGCCACCCAATACTGTTTAGTTAAATATGCCTATATTTTAGTATAGGCCCTAATTGACATAGCCTAAAGTGTTTGTCTAGGGATAAGTGTTAATATTGGTGTCTTAATTATATGGTCACTTTTTTTGTAGGGAGAAAGTTTGTGTTGGTTTTCATTTGTTATGTCGGCCATTTTTCTGTAGTCCGAATTTCATCCACCATTTTGCCGTTGACCGATTTTCGATTACTGCAACTGCCTTTTTGTTTCTGCTAATTTTAACCCCGAGCAAAATCTTGTACTGAATTAATGGCGCCATTTTTCACCATGGGCAAGGTCTTGATTTTCGTTTGGCCCAGCTGCCATTTTGTGTCCGCTGTGTTTGGGTGGAATTGCTATTTTGGTTTATAGAGTGTATAAGTGAATTCAATCGTTTCAGTTTTTATACTTTTAAAACGGTGTGTGTTTTTGATTGTTTGTGGCCTGCAGTGGAAGGGAAGGGTATTGATTGACCTTTTTCAGCCGTCTTTTTGCAGGAGTATCAGTTTTAGCAGTTGTTGCACTGTTGTGTGGTATTCTGGTCTCAAAACTTGTGGTTTGATTTCCCAGGGGATATGTGAGTCAAGGGGGATTGCAATATGGGGGTTTACTCCACCCACTCCTGGAAAAAAAAATTTTATTTGCTGATGTTAGCCATAGATTTTTCTAATGTCTTGATAGACAAAATATAAGCTATTCAATTCTCCCCCTCCCTCTTCTTGTTCAGGTGTGCAACAGGAAGTTGGTGGGAGGAGCCTGGGGTCTTTTGACTAAGGACAAAATCATTTTTGATTTTTAAAGTAAATTAAGGTTTTTATTGTAATACATTTTTGGGGAGGCATTCAAGTTATAGTAATATCAAGTCTCTATGTGTTATTTTTAGTCTTTATTTGCTTTTACTTTTATAGCTTTAGCTGAGTCTTGTAGAAAAGACTTTGGTTTTTAAGAAAAAAATTGTTTTATATTCACTATATAGTTTGCAGTAAGTAGTACATTATTTTTGTTCATGCCCAGATTGTTAGTTTATTATTAGGTTGATCATGTAACTACTGAGAACACGGCTGTCCCCATTTTATTTTTATTTCTTCTCAGAAGAGCCACATTGATGAGCAGGCATAAGTGCTCTGTGTAGTGTCGTCTGGCGACGCAGTGTGCGGTCGTACAGCGTAATGCGTTTGTGTATGCATACACTGTGAGGGGTAGAGACCTGATTCGGGGGGGGGGGGGTGATGACGCCCTCATTCAGGTTTCTAGTTGAAGGACTAGCTGTAGTCCGACGATCCACTGCAAAAGCAGCCACCTGGCGGTGCTCTCCGAATTCTAGGTGCGTTTACGGTTTCCCTGGACACGGGGGTAAGACGATAAGCCAATTCGAATTGCCATGGACACTAGGGGGGTTCATGTATGGGAAATAATGGAGATTTCCCACAGTCAGACAGTATGGCACAGTGCATGAAATATGTAGCTCAGCTGTGGCTTCAGAAGTTTATTATGGTAAAGCGGGAGGGGGTGTACAGAGGGTGGTTTCAGTCCAGAAGGAACCGCATTTATGTACACCTGACCCGAGGGGATAGCAGTGACTGGTGATCCAATGCTGAGAGGCAGGCTGGGTCCACCAACACTAGATCTGTTGTAGTTTCCTCTGATAATTCTGCCAATGTAACCAACTTATTTTGGCGGGAGCAAGAAAAATAGATAAACAAACAAAATAAAAACATTTTCAGGCCTGTTTTTTAACTTTGTGTGGCTGGTCCATGCAAAGATTTCAAACTACTGTTGTGTTTTTTTCCAAATTGTATGTATTTTCTTCTATCGCTAAGAGTGAAGGCAGAATTCCATCTAGTTGGTTTTAATTTTAATTTTTGATTTAGGAACTATGAAAAATCTCCCCCACATTTGTATCAAAATGTTTGTCTAAAGTTTTAGTTGTGTCATGTTCTATGTGGTAACAAGAATAAGTCTGAACCTACCGCGACAGTCGTGTTGTGGGTGTTGTATTTTAGTAAAAACATAAAAGTAAGGATTACAGAGGGTTTAGCTATTATCGGTTTAGACGAATGTCATTGACAATTTACGAATGTATACGAATGTTGTATTGTTTAAGAATGACAGAGTAATAACTTGTGTGTATGTAGCGGGGTCGTACCCCTTTTAGGGGAAGAGACTACATCCCCCATGATCCCCCAGGCTCCCGGGCTGCTTGTTTCCGCCCGAGAGGCTGCTGGGGGAGGTTATAAAAAGGAAGAGCGGAGACCGCCTCTTCCTCTTGGGACACTTCCTCTTCTGAGGCCTGACAGGACTGGCCTGCCTTTGCTGACAGAGCTTGTGACGCGGAGACTGCAGCCAGCGGAGACACCTGTGCGGACCGGAGCTGAAGGCCTGAAGCCTGGGCCTTGCAGCAGATGGAGTGAGACTCTCATACCTCAGAGTCAGCAGCAGCGGAGCGGAGACTCTTCCCTACAGGCGGTCAGTCGGAGCTGAGGACCGGAGCGCGGGGGCTGTGACTGAGGAGACCGGAGCCGCCATTGGAGGGACCGGAGGGAGGACGGTACCCCAGGATTGGTGAGAGAGCCGGAAGGCTCATCCTGCATTGATACACACGTTTTATGCCTATTGAACTGCCTAGGTGCAATTTACCTCAGAGCAGCAATGTTACTTTCTGTGGATTACAAAGACACCATTTAAAGCTACATGTGCACCACCTCTACAGATTCATTGCCGGTGAAGAACACTGTACTAGTACAAGGACTGAGCTCTATGATTAGGGATCAGGCCTGGTCCGTTAGGTAGGCGCAGATAGATTTATTGCACCTCAGGGGTGCATAGCATGCGGTCGCCACACTTGGCGCTCCGTTTCCCCATTGCTAGTTGATACATATGCGTGTACATGTTTAAGTGCATATTGCAGGGACCTGCTAAAGTATGGTGAGTCATATGTTTAAATGCATGTTACTATTTCTTTTCCTTACTGACAAAGTAAAGCCAGTTATTCTTATTTCAGCAGTCTGCTTGTGAGTTCATACCCATTACACTTAGAGTATAAGTGATGTTTATATATGCATAGATTCATACCCCTTTACTAACTGTGCCAGAGCGGGTAGAGCAAATTGCCGGGGGTTGGTGGAGCTGTACTCAGGGACCCAAAAAACAAACCAGCGGCTCTCTTAACTGGGGGTAGCGCTACACGTGGGGGCTCGTAATCCGGGATCCTGAGTCAGCGGGAAAAGCCGCCAGAAGGTACCGGCATGGACCCAATAGAAGTGGGACGGTGGTCCGCAACATGGGCCGCTGACCCAGCCGCAGCAGCAGTCATTGAATTGCCAGGGATATGGCAGAGAGAGGCAGTCAAGCAGCTCATAATGTCGTTATCCCCATGCCAGAAGTCATGGATAATGGACATGAGAAATGATGCTGGGTACACATACGCCTTAATAGAATGGAAGGAAGAGACTCCAGAGCAGTTCAGGAGCCAGAGCATACAGGCACCGAATGGTCAGGCCTACCAATTGCTGCATGCGCCGCCGCGCAAGGGAGAAGGTTCTCCTATGAAAGCCATTCTATCCCCAAAGAAGGAAGAGCAGAAGGGCGCGGAAAGCCCCACACAGACTACTCTTAGTGCAGAACTGTGTGCTGTCCTAGGGGAAATTGTGACTCAGTGCAGAAGAGACCCCGGGGATTACCCAATGTCGGGATACAGGAAACTCCGGATGTTTTCAGGGAGGACACCTGTACCCTCGGGAGAAGAGGGATTTGAAGAGTGGTTAGATGGTGCCACGCAGGCCCTAGAAGAATGGGAGGTCTCAGAAGGCAGAAAGAAGCAAAGGATTGTTGAGAGCCTAAAAGGGCCTGCCTTAGAGGCCATACGCAATCTGAAGAAGAGCAAAAAGGATTGCACTGCCCAGGACTACATAGACATCCTGGAAAGTGTGTTTGGTGGCACAGAAAAAGTCACAGAACTTACCTATCAGCTGGAACACTGTTACCAGAAGACAGGGGAGAAGCTGTCAGAGTACATGGGACGCATAGACAAGATCCTGCATAGGATTATCCTGAAGAAGGGGATAGATCCAGGGAAGGTAGATGAAGCCCGTGCCCAGCAGGTGATGAGGGGAGCCCAACCCCTGGACCCTGTCGCACTAATTCTACGCACCCGGCAGGATGGGAAGAGCCTGGACTACCCTGATCTCATTCGAATGGTCAGAGAAGAAGAGGCCATGTTGGAGGAGAAAAGGGAAAAGCAAGTGATGGGGTCTACAAAGCTTCCAGTGGCCACGGTCAGGTCGGCCTTAACCCTGAAAGAGACACAGAGGTAGATGCCCTGAAGTTGCAGATGTCCCAGATGATGGAGATACTGACATCTCTAGTGGCGAAAGAGACGCCCAGTCCCAAGAAAGAAACAAGCAGGAGGGAATTGTTTCCAGCTGTTTCAGCACCAGCATCCCCACCTGACTACGGTGAGATGATCTGCTTCAATTGTGGAGGAATTGGTCATATTGCAGCTGTATGTTCCAGTCCCAAGAAGAAGAAAACAGATAGCCGTCAGCCGGCGGGAAACGCCAAAGGGCCCCGGTGAAGGAGTCAACCGGGTGCCCATCACCTTCAGTGAGCTCCAAGAAGCACAACAGGAAGAGAAAGCGAGGAGACCAGACCCCTCGGAAGGGGCCCAGGGATCCTCAACCAAGGTGCACTCCAGAGAAAGGGGGCAAGACCCCTCCGAAGAGACACAGCACTCCTAAACGTGAACTCTTCAAAGTGAGAGATAACAATATCCCTCAACGGGTTCACACTCCCACTAAGAGGGAGAAAATTAATGCATACCAGGCTCAAGAAAGGAGCAAGTGCAGATCAAGTAAAAAGGAAAAGAGTCCACAGAAAAGGACAGCATCAACTCGGCCCTACCCAGAGGAGCTAGTTGGTCCGTCCCCTACTGTACCTATCCAGGTGGAAGGAGTGTACACGAAAGCTCTCCTAGACACTGGAGCACAAGTGACCCTATTGTACAGGGACTTCTATGACAGATACCTGAGTCCTCTGCCAATACAGAAGATAGAAGAGTTGGAGATAAGGGGATTGGGAACGCAGAGTTTCCCCTATGATGGCTACCTATCCATACGGTTGACGTTTGACCCATCCGTAGCTGGGAAGTCTGAAGTGTTCGACACCTTAGCAGTGGTGTGTCCCCGCCCACCAGGAACCAGCAAGACTTCCCTGATCATAGGGACAAACACGGACCTGGTCAGAAGGCTTCTGACCCCCCTGGTGAAGAAAGAGAATCTTTCAGCCCCCAAGATCCATCCCATGCTGAAGGCAGCCTACCAGCGGTTGGTACTAGAGCAGAAGACCCCAAGTGAGGGGATAGGAAGGGTATGGAGGCTTGGAAAAGAAGGAGCAGTGTTACAGCCTGGAGAGGTGACCTGCATGAGAGCCATGGTGAAACTTACTTGGGAGCAGCCTGGCCCCTTTGTAATGTTGGAGCCCGACCCAATGGAGGGTCACTCAGGTCTGGAGGTGATACCAGAAGTAATTTCACTGAAGGACCTGAAGAAGGCTAGAGGAAGAGTCCCTGTCAGTGTAAGGAACCCCACGGAGCAGCCCGTGGAGATCCCTGCCAGGATGCTGCTGGGACAGGTGAGTCCTGCTGTCCCAGTTGGCTGGTCAGAAGTGAAGGGGACGGGTGAAGGAGAAGATGTTTGGAAGAAACTCTCCATGGAAAACCCAAACCTACCTGGAGCTTGGAAGGAGAGAGCCAAGGCCCAGCTGACCAGATGGGAGAAGATTTTCTCTAAAGATGAGTTTGATGTGGGATGTGCGAGGAGTGCCACCCATCGAATCCGCATGCAAGAGGACAAGCCATTCAGAGAGAGAGTGAGGCGAGTCCCGCTAGCAGATCTGGAGGATCTGAGGGAGCAGCTTGCGGAATTGAAGAAGACGGGAGTGATTCGGGAGTCCAGAAGCCCCTATGCCTCCCCAATAGTGGTAGTCAGGAAGAAGAATGGGTCATTGAGGCTCTGCATTGACTACAGAACTCTCAACAGGAGGACCATTCCTGACCAGTACACCACGCCAAGGATAGAGGATGCCTTACAGAGTTTATCTGGAGCTAAGTGGTTCAGCGTGATGGACCTCAAGAGTGGGTATTACCAAATCCCCATGCATCCAGAAGACAGAGAAAAGACTGCCTTCATAACCCCAGTAGGATTCTTTGAGTTCAACAGGATGCCCCAGGGCCTATCTGGAGCTCCTGCTACATTTCAACGCCTTATGGAAAGGACAGTTGGAGACATGAACCTCATAGAAGTCCTTGTGTACCTGGACGATGTCATTGTCTTTGGAAAGACTTTGGAAGAACATGAAGCCAGATTGGAGAAAGTACTGAAGAGGCTCAGTGAAGAGGGACTTAAACTTTCTCCCGAGAAGTGTCGGTTCTATCAGTCTTCTGTGAACTATCTGGGACACATAGTGTCTGAAAAAGGAGTGGCTACAGACCCTGAGAAGTTGGAGGCAGTTACTTCGTGGCCAAGGCCCACAACAGTTACAGAACTCCGGTCTTTCTTGGGGTTCTGCTCCTACTACCGCAGGTTTGTGGATGGGTTTGCCCGCATTGCCAAGCCCCTCAACGAGCTGCTCAAGACAGAAGGAGAGGAAGATGGGTTGGGGCCTAGGAGGCCCGGTGAGTCGGTCAAGGACCAGTGGAATTCAAGGTGTGAAGAGGCTTTCAGAACCTTGAAGAGAAGTCTCACCACAGCCCCAGTTTTGGCCTACGCTGATCCCACTAGACCATATGAGCTACATGTTGATGCCAGCCATGAGGGCCTAGGTGGAGTACTCTACCAGGAGTACGAAGACCAGCTACGACCAGTGGCCTATGTGAGCCGGAGCCTGACCCCCTCCGAGAAGAACTATCCCACCCACAAGTTGGAGTTCTTAGCCCTCAAATGGGCAGTTGTTGACAAACTGAGAGACTATTTGTATGGGGCCGAGTTTACTGTAAAGACAGATAACAACCCCTTGACCTATCTATTCACCACCGCCAAGCTGGATGCAACTGGACACAGATGGTTGGCGGCGTTGTCTGGATTTAATTTCAGCCTCAAGTACAGACCAGGGGCTGGAAATAGGGATGCAGATGCCCTGTCCCGAAGATCCCATGTCATGGTCGATGACTGGGAAGACTGGACCCAAGTGGCACCAGATGGAGTGCGAGCCCTTTGTCAGGGGGCTGAACTCCAAGCCAGTGGAGGATCCAGAGCTGAGGAGGTAGGAGTTACCACAGTGGGAGTCCCGAAGTGTTACTGTGGGGTAACTCAACTAGCAGAAGAGTGCCTACCGAAGCTGTCCAAGAAGGAGTTAAGGTGTGACCAATTGGGAGATCCCATGGGGAGATTGGTCCTGGAAGCCCTGGAAGACAAGAGTCCAGAGGGACTTCGCCTTCACCCTTCCAAAGAAGCTCGCCTACTGAGGAGAGAGTTGGACAAATTACAGGTGCATCAGGGGGTAGTCTACCGAAGGGGCCCCTCTGATGGCCCAGAAGACAAGTGGCAGTTGTTTCTCCCCGAGAAGCATCGAGAGACTGTGCTGATTGCCTTACATGACCAGCATGGTCACTTGGGAGCAGAGAGAACCTTCCAACTTGTCAGAGACCGGTTTTATTGGCCCTGCATGAGGGCCGAAGTGGAGGAGTATTGCCATTCCTGTGCAAGATGCATTCAGAGAAAGACTTTACCCCATCAAGCTGCCCAATGGGCCACCTACAGAGTCAAGGCCCAATGGATCTGGTATGCATTGATTTTCTCTGCCTTGAACCCGATTTGAGCGGATTGGGAAATGTTCTGGTGGTAACCGACCATTTCACTCGTTATGCTCAGGCTTTCCCAACCAAGGACCAGAAGGCCTCTACAGTAGCCAAGGTACTTTTGGAGAAGTACTTTGTTCACTATGGACTGCCACAGAGAATCCATTCAGACCAAGGAAGGGACTTTGAGAGTCGCCTGATCAGGAAGCTACTAGATTCTCTGGGAGTAGAGAAGACTAGAACTACACCATATCACCCTCAAGGTGATGCCCAGCCTGAAAGGTTCAACAGGACCCTATTGAACATGTTGGGAACTTTGGAAACAGAGAAGAAGCAACATTGGAGTCAACACATATCAGCTCTGGTGCATGCCTACAACTGCACCACAAGTGATGTGACAGGTTTCTCTCCTTACCGACTTATGTTTGGGAGAGAAGCAAGATTGCCAGTGGATTTGGCCTTCGGCATTTCCTTGGACCATGCCTCTGCTGCCTCCCACAAAGGATATGTGGACAGACTGAGGCACAGTTTGAAGATAGCTTACGAGAAAGCTCAAGCGGCCTCTAACCAGAGGGGGGCCCGAAATAAGAGGAACTTTGATTTGAAAGTTAGAGTACAGGACCTACAGCCTGGGGACCGTGTACTGTTACGCAATCTAGGGATCCCTGGGAAACACAAGATTGCTGATAGATGGAGATCAGAGCCATATATCATCTGTAGAAAGCTTCCAGGATTGCCTGTCTACAAGTTGAAGCCAGAAGGAAGAGTGGGGCCATTGAAGACCTGGCATAGGAATCACTTGCTCCCACTCACTGAAGCAGTCAGAATGCCTCCAGCAAGAGACGTACCTGAATCTGTTTCCATTCTGGATACCCCCAGGCCTAATACTAGGTCTCAGACATCCCAAGCTAGGGGTGGACAGGACCCCCAACCAGAAGAAGAAAGAGGAGAACTTGAATGGCTATGGCCTTCCTCGACTCCAGGAAATTCTGCCATAGATCTTCCACCCCCTGAAGATGTGGAAGATGGCACATTGAACCCAGAAGCCACAGAGTTTGTGCCATTCAGTGTTGTGCCTGAGTGCTGGGAAGATATTCCTGGACTCTACTCAGAGGAAGAAGTAGATGTTCCAGAACCAGAGATGTTGCCAGAATGTGTTCCTGAAGAAGTCCCAAGAGAACAGAGAGCTCGCAGAGTTGTGAAGCCTCCCAAGAAGTTAACTTACCCCAAGATGGGAGAAAGTTCAGAGGACTCTGTTACCACAGCAAGGAGAAGTGCTGAAAGCCCTGACCCATCCACTGTTCATTTGGTGGAGGGCAACCCCAGCTCACTCTCTGGCACAGTTAAACAGGTCGCCCACACTGAAGTGACCTGTAGACAGGACAGCTCCCCATCTTATGCTAATTGGTGGGAAGCTCCTCTGTCCAAATTATGTGAAAGTGTTGTTCCTGAGAAAGTTTGTAGTTTGAACACTGTCTTTGGGGACCAAAGATTCAAAGTGGGGGGAGTGTGTAGCGGGGTCGTACCCCTTTTAGGGGAAGAGACTACATCCCCCATGATCCTCCAGGCTCCCGGGCTGCTTGTTTCCGCCCGAGAGGCTGCTGGGGGAGGTTATAAAAAGGAAGAGCGGAGACCGCCTCTTCCTCTTGGGACACTTCCTCTTCTGAGGCCTGACAGGACTGGCCTGCCTTTGCTGACAGAGCTTGTGACGCGGAGACTGCAGCCAGCGGAGACACCTGTGCGGACCGGAGCTGAAGGCCTGAAGCCTGGGCCTTGCAGCAGATGGAGTGAGACTCTCATACCTCAGAGTCAGCAGCAGCGGAGCGGAGACTCTTCCCTACAGGCGGTCGGTCGGAGCTGAGGACCGGAGCGCGGGGGCTGTGACTGAGGAGACCGGAGCCGCCATTGGAGGGACCGGAGGGAGGACGGTACCCCAGGATTGGTGAGAGAGCCGGAAGGCTCATCCTGCATTGATACACACGTTTTATGCCTATTGAACTGCCTAGGTGCAATTTACCTCAGAGCAGCAATGTTACTTTCTGTGGATTACAAAGACACCATTTAAAGCTACATGTGCACCACCTCTACAGATTCATTGCCGGTGAAGAACACTGTACTAGTACAAGGACTGAGCTCTATGATTAGGGATCAGGCCTGGTCCGTTAGGTAGGCGCAGATAGATTTATTGCACCTCAGGGGTGCATAGCATGCGGTCGCCACACTTGGCGCTCCGTTTCCCCATTGCTAGTTGATACATATGCGTGTACATGTTTAAGTGCATATTGCAGGGACCTGCTAAAGTATGGTGAGTCATATGTTTAAATGCATGTTACTATTTCTTTTCCTTACTGACAAAGTAAAGCCAGTTATTCTTATTTCAGCAGTCTGCTTGTGAGTTCATACCCATTACACTTAGAGTATAAGTGATGTTTATATATGCATAGATTCATACCCCTTTACTAACTGTGCCAGAGCGGGTAGAGCAAATTGCCGGGGGTTGGTGGAGCTGTACTCAGGGACCCAAAACAAACCAGCGGCTCTCTTAACTGGGGGTAGCGCTACACGTATAAGTATCGTTTCAGGTCCAAGGAGTTTCTGAGGCCCCGCACCATTCTAAACCCTGCATGTCTTCCTCCATTTTGTAATGAGGAGGAAAAAGGGGGGGGGGGGGATGAAAATGCTGAGTGACAATTTTTCAAACCAATGATACTAACCACTCTAATTCTAGCCAAGTTTGTGACAGGTGACAGGGTCGTTGCAGAGAAGATTGATGAACAAGACAACAACAAGAAGTATCTTTATTTATATTTCTCCTCTCGTCTTTCAGGACAGCACATTGGAGAGAGCGTAGCTCCACCCACTTTCCCAGGAAACACTGCAGTCAGTTTTTTCTTATATAGACCGGACACTTCCACCATGGCCTCAGTTGTAGTGTTTCCTCCGACCATGGTGGAAGCTCTGCAGGGAACCAAGGGTGTGCTACGCTCTCTCCAGATGGAGGCAGTATGGGGCATACCTGTGTTTATTGCTTTGTTGATCTAAAGGCAGCCCAGCATCTCCCCTTACGTGTGGGGGATTCTTGGTGTCTGCTCCCCTTCATATCCGGCGAGGATCAGGCTGCAGGGGGTCCCGCTCTCATCAGACCGGCGCTGGGGGTCAGCGGAGGAAGGCGTGCTACACAGTGGTGTAGGCAGCGTCTCCTCGGTTTTGCTGGTCTCCATGCTCTTCCGGGTGGCGAGCACGTCACTCCGGCCGGGGGCGGGGCTTCACGCGGCGCGACGCGGGTTCCGGCCCCTGGAACGCAGGGGGAGGAGGCGGCCTCAGCTGGTGACAATTTCCGGTCCTCGCAGCGGCGAAAGGACCGGGAAATTTGAAGATAAAAACAGCCGGACGCCGCTACAGCCTCGGCAGCATGGAGGAACAGACGGCGGTGGCAGGAGCAGGAGCCACTAACACCAGCCAGACCCAGGTAAGCAGGGGCAGCGGTCTCCTGTTAACTTACCCTAGGGTCTTGTATTCTCCCTCCCTTATGCCCTTAGTGAAGGAGGTAAGGGAGCCTGCGCCACTCTATCCTTGATTTTTAAATGTTTTAAGGAGAGTGTGCATTTGTATTGGCTATAGGTGATTTGTGGGGAAGAATCACTGTGGTGAGCTGCAGTAACAAGCATAGAGGCTAAAGTGTTAGTTTTCTTTTCTTGGTAGCTGGTTATAAATTGTACTGTTAATCATTTTGTATGTGATGATTTAAAGGTGGTTTGGTTTTAGTGTCTTTCAGGCTAAAAGCAAAGAAAAAGCCAAACATTCCTCCCCTCCTCCTAAGAGGAAATGCCCGTCTTGCAAGAACACACTTAGGGAGTCATGGACTAAAGTGTTATGCAAGTCATGTATAGCAGAGCTAGTTAGGGATGAGACCTCCCCCGCTACTCCTGCTACCCAATCAGGGGAACTATTTAGTTCCTTCCGGAAAGAACTAGCGGATACTTTTCAGTCGTTCCGTTCCTTTCTGGATAAACATCCGGCTGTACAGTCTAACAGCGAGGGCAGTTCACCTTCCTGTTCTCATCCCCGTATCTCTGCACCTAGAAGTGATAGTGATTCGGAGGAAGAGGTGAAAGAGGTTTCCCCAGGGTCTGAGGAAGAGGAGGAAGAAGAAAGGGAAGTCTCCTCTTCCCGGTATAGATTGTCTTTGGAGGACGTAGACGATCTATTAAAGACCATACATACCACCTTAAACATCAAGGAGGACAAGGCTCAGCTGTCCTTACATGACAGGATGTTTCAGGGTATGGGAGAAGTAAAACACCGGGTGTTCCCAGTTCATAACTTCATTTCTGAGACAATCAAGAGGGAATGGAAGGACCCAGAGAGGGCTCCTTTCTTCTCCAAATCCCTTAAGAGAAGGTTCCCTTTTGAGGAAGATGGTGATCAGGTCTGGAATAAAAAACCCAGACTTGACGCAGCCTTTTCACAAGTGTCTAGGAACACAGACTTGGCCTTCGAGGACATGGGTATCATGAAAGATCCCATGGACAAAAGAGCAGACTCCCTACTAAAGAAGGCTTGGGACTCTACTCTAGCCAATCTAAAACCAGCAATGGCATCAACTGTGGTGGCCAGGAATCTGGAACATTGGCTTGAGCAATTGAAGTCACACATTGAAGCAGGTACATCTCGCAAAGATTTGTTAGACACACTGCCGGTGCTTCAAAAAGCTGTAGGGTACATGGCAGATGCCTCTGCTGAATCAATTAAAATGTCGGCAAGATCTGCGGCCCTGGTAAATTCAGCCCGCAGAGCCTTATGGGTTAAGACTTGGGCAGGAGATACGGCTTCAAAAGCCAAGTTATGCGGGTTACCGTTTGAAGGGAACTTACTTTTTGGCCCTGACTTAGAAGCCGTGCTCGACAGAACGGCCGATAAGAAAAAGGCGTTCCCAATTAAAAAGAAGGTCATACCACAGACCAAAAATAATTTTCGTTCTTTTCGACAGACTGAAGAAAAGAAGGAAACAGGCTACAAAAGGCCCTGGAAGTCCCAAAGAGGAAGGGGGAAGTCAGGAGTATTGTTTCGATCTCCTGGCCAAACCACTAAAAACCAGTGACAGTTACCCGGCTGTGGGAGGAAGGTTACAGAGCTTTCTTCCACAGTGGGGAAAAAGCGACATCCAGCCCGTTCGTCCTCAAGATAATTGCAGAGCGCTACAGACTGGAGTTTTCGCAGCCCCCGCCAAGTCGCTTTTATGTGACCCAGGCTCCTCGGGACAGAGAAATCTCTAGGGATGTCAGCCATACTTCAGGAGCTCGTCCAACAGAGGGTGATAGTACCCCTTCCCCCCAGAGAGGAGGGGAAGGGGTGTTATTCACATATCTTCCTAGTAAAAAAGCCATCAGGAAAGTTTCGTTTAATTTTAAACCTGAAAGTCCTGAACAAATCAATCGGGTACAAAAGGTTCAGGATGGACACCATTTTTTCAGTGAAAAACCTTCTGACCCCAGGCTGTTTTTTAGCCTCGATAGACCTAAGGGATGCGTACCTACATGTACCCATAGCCCAGTCATCGCAGAAGTACCTCAGATTAGCGGTAAAGATGGGGGAAGTAATCTCACATTGGCAGTTCAGAGCCCTCCCTTTCGGCCTGTCATCCTCTCCAAGGATATTCACAAAAGTCCTAGCAGAGGCCCTGGCGCCCCTCAGACTAAGGGGGATATCCATAGTTCCATATTTGGACGACCTCTTGTTTTTTGCCAGAACAAGGGAAATACTGGAGAAGGATCTGGAAGTGACAAGGTCACATCTGGAGAGTCTCGGATGGATCATCAACGGGGAAAAATCCAAGATGATTCCATCCCAGACAATAACATTTCTGGGGTACACCATCTGCTCCGTTCAAGAACGAATCTTTCTCCCAGAGGAAAAAATAGGAAAAATACAGAAGGCTGTAAAAGGGGCTCAGACAAATCTGCCAATATCAGTCAGAGCAGTCATGTCAGTACTAGGCCTCCTCACGTCTTCAATCCCAGCGGTACAGTGGGCACGCTCCCATTCAAGGGATCTCCAGCAGACAATTCTCATGAATTGGTCCTACGGGGAAACCCTAGAGAAATTGATCAGAATCCCCACCCAGGTTCAGAGAAAACTATGGTGGTGGAGGAAGCGGTCAAATATGGACAGGGGTCTACCTTTGGGTTTTTCCCATAGAACAAAGGCTGACTACAGATGCAAGCTTTTGGGGTTGGGGTGCCCATCTGGACGGGCAGATGGCCCAAGGTGCATGGACATCCAGGGAAGCCAGGAGATCCTCCAATTGGAGGGAGCTGAGGGCCATTCTCCTGCGTCTATGGGCTTTCAGAGATCAGGTTCAGGGTCACCATGTTCAGGTGTTGACAGACAATGCCACAGCAGTGGCCTATGTAACAAAACAAGGAGGCACGAGAAGCAAAGTGTTGCTTTCCTTAGCTCTTCAGATTATGACCTGGGCAGAGTCCAATCTTGCATCCCTGACGGCAGTACACCTAAAAGGGATCTAAATCAGGTTGCAGATTTCCTAAGCAGGGAAAGGGTATTGGAGTCAGAGTGGAGTCTGAACACAGAGGTGTTCCAGAAAATATCAGAGAAATGGGGAACTCCCCAAATAGACCTGTTTGCATCCCACTCCAACGCAAAGGTAGAGACTTACTTCTCCCTAAACAGACGAGACCAAGCGGAGGGACTAGACGCGCTTGCGCAACCATGGTCCTTCCACTTGTGTTACGCCTTTCCCCCCTTCCAAATGATTCCCTTGGTGCTAAATAAACTACAGAAGGAATCCACAACCATGATCCTGGTAGCCCCATTCTGGCCCAAGAGGACATGGTTTTCAACTATACAAAAGATGGCGATGGAACCCCATTGGTGTCTTCCCTTACGGACAGACCTTCTAACCCAGGGGCCCCTTCAACATCCCAACATCAGGCAACTAAGTCTAGCTGCCTGGTTACTGAGGAACAGATCCTGACGAATAAGGGTCTATCCAAAAAGCTAGTGTCAACACTATTAGACAGCCGAAAGAAGGTTACCAGATTAATTTATTTTAAGACATGGAAACGCTTTAACTCCTGGTGTGTAGATAATGTTTTTTCACCCAGGGAAGTGGTTTCCGTGTTAGAGTTCCTTCATGAAGGAATGGAAAAAGGGTTGGCGATTAGCACCCTAAAGGTACAAGTAGCCGCCCTCTCGGTGTTCCTAGAGAGACAGTTATCTCAGGACCCCCTTATTATCCGTTTCTTTAAGGCACTGTCCAGAGCCAGGCCAGTGCCTCTTAAGTTTTTCCCAAAATGGGACCTATCTCAGGTATTACAGGGCCTGACTAAAGGGCCTTTTGAGCCTCTAGAGGAAGCGTCAGTTAAGTTCTGGTCGCTTAAACTAGTACTCTTAGTAGCAGTCACTTCAGCCAGAAGGGTGAGCGACTTGCAGGCTCTATCCATTATTCAACCGTTCTGTTCCATATTCCCAGATAGGGTAGTTTTGAGAACGGACCCGGGGTTTTTACCTAAAGTGGCAACTGAATTCCATAGGTCACAAGAGATAGTTCTCCCGACCTTCTGTCCTTTACCATCCGGCAGGAAAGAAATAGAATTTCATAGTCTTGATGTAAGGAGATGCATTATACACTACCTAAAGATCACAAGTGAATTTAGAAAATCAAATTTGCTATTTGTACTTTTCTCCGGACCACGGAAGGGCTACGGGGCCTCCAAAAGCACCATAAGTAGGTGGCTGAGAATGGCCATCTGTGAGGCATACAAAGCTTCAGGGGTAGATCCTCCCACAGGAATAAGGGCCCATTCAGCCAGGGCAGTAGCAGCATCCTGGGCAGAACGGGCAGGAGCTTCTCCGGGACGGATTTGCAAGGCGGCCACGTGGACAAGCTTCTCCACCTTCACCCGCCATTACAGATTGGATTTGCTCTCGGCATCAGAGCAGTCCTTCGGCAGAAAAGTTCTACAAGCGGTGGTCCCACCCTAGAGTAAGTACTCTTGTATCATCTCCAATGTGCTGTCCTGAAAGACGAGAGGAGAAAACCTTAGTTAGACTTACCGGTAACGGTATTTCTACGAGTCTTTCAGGACAGCGCAGATGACCCACCCTAAATTATTATAAAATGTGATGTTATTACTATGTTCTGCTTATCTAATTTCAGCATGGCTGGAGGTACTCTAAAACAACTGAGGCCATGGTGGAAGTGTCCGGTCTATATAAGAAAAAACTGACTGCAGTGTTTCCTGGGAAAGTGGGTGGAGCTACGCTCTCTCCAATGTGCTGTCCTGAAAGACTCGTAGAAATACCGTTACCGGTAAGTCTAACTAAGGTTTTTTAAAGTGTATTTTCCAACTAGCTAAGAAAGTGAACAGGACACATGGTTTCATAGTTTCATAGTTTCATAGTTAGTAAGGTTGAATAAAGACATCAGTCCATCCAGTTCAACCTGAGCGAGTGTCTACAATTGTCCCCATCCCTGTACATTGCACACTCACATCAGTCCCTACCCTCAAGGAGCCCACAATTCAAGGCCCCCATTCATATACTAGGGCCAATTTTTGGACAGAAGCCAATTAACCTACCTGCATGTCTTTGGATTGTGGGAGGAAACCGGAGTACCCGGAGGAAACCCACGCAGGCACAGGGAGAACATGCAAACTCCAGGCAGGAAGTGTCGTGGTTGGGATTTGAACCAGCGACCCTTCTTACTGCTAGGTGAGAGTGCTAACCACTACACCACTGTGCCGCCCATTGGTTGGGTCTACTCGGAGTCTCCACGGAGCTCTAGTGCCCCAGTGATAATAGCATAATAGGTGTATGATATATAGGTATATTGGTGTGAGGAGTTGTGACAAACTAGTAAAGACTCCAACAGACACTTGTAAATGGAATTTATCGATACATTTCTAGAGGGTAAAATTAATTATAATTTTGACAATATCTCTGGTTCTCGCCAGTTTCGGTATCGGGATAATTAGGTAGCCCACAAGTGTGCCTTTTTAACGGTCTGGGAATCTGTGGTGATTTAATTTTTATTTTTGCAGCGGATCATAGTTGAAGGAAGTAGGGGTATATTTACTCATGTTGTGTTTGTTTCTATTCCATATATATATATATATATATATATATATATATATATATATATATATATCGTGATGAGGTGCTCCTGTTGCCTGATTTGGACTCGTGACCAGAGCAGATGACCACATCTTCTTCAACGAGACGCCCAAGACGTCCGACCTGCAAACAAGACACAGAGGATCCCAGACCGACCAGTGACTACTAAAGCTCACCATGTCTTCTCTACTGAAGAACAGAGTCTCCATGTCAAGCCGTGTGTTCCTTTTTATGGACTGTACGCCTCAGTTTTCGTTCTGTCCCATCCTCCTCTAAAGAGCTGACTGGGGCAGACTGATGCTGGTTGAGACCTGTTCCAGGTACACATTGTTCTCTTCGAGCAATGTGTACTAAGGATTACTATCAACAGAATTGTCAGTTTGCTAAAACTATTTAAAAGTATACAGGTCTGTGATTGGTTCTTTTGAAGGAAAACAAATGTCTTTATTGGCTGTCTGTGAAGACACCACCCTTTTCTCCATTGTACTGTTTAAAATCCTTATATGGTCATTCAATTTCCTGTGAGGTCACAATCCTTTGTAATTGCAGTCTCAGACCTTCTCCTCTAGTAAGCCAGCAGTCTCTGACCCTCTCGTGTACTACGCCTGCAGTCCTTGACCCTCTCTTGTAGTAAGCAAGCAATATCTGACCCTCTCCTGTACTACGCCTGCAGTCTTTGACCCTCTCCTGTAGTAAGCCATCAGTTTTTGACCCTCTCTTGTACTACGCCTGAAGTCTCTGACCCTCTCCTGTAGTAAGCCAGCAGTCTCTGACTCTCTCTCCTGTACTATGCCTGAAGTCTCTCATGCCCTCTTGTACTACGCCAGCAGTCTCTGACCCTCTCCTGTACTACGCCCAGCAGTCTCTGACCCTCTCCTGTACTACGCCCTACAGTCTCTGACCCTCTCCTGTACTACACCCTGCAGTCTCTTACCCTCTCCTGTAAGAAGCACTTCAGTCTCTGAAACGTTCCTGTAGCACGCCAGCATTCTCTGACCCTCTCCTGTAGTAAGCCAACAGTCTCTGACCCTCTCTTGTACTACGCCCTGCAGTCTCAGACCCTGTCATTTACGACGCATGCTGTCTCGGACCCTCTCCTGTAGTAAGCAAGCAATATCTGACCCTCTCTTGTACTATGCTCGGCCGTCTCTGACCCTCTCCTGTACTACGCCTGAAGCCTTTGACCCTCTCCTGTACTACGTCTGCAGTACCTGACCCTCTCCTATAATGCGCCTGCAGTCTGACTTTCTCCTGTTCTTCGCCTGCAGTCTTTGACCCTCTCCTGTACTACAACTGCAGATTCTGACCCTCTTCTGTACTACGCCTGCAGTCTCTGACCCTCTCCTATATTATGCCTACAGTCTTTGACCCTCTCCTGTAGTAAGCCAGCAGTCTCTGACACTCTCCTGTATTACGCTCTACTGTCTCTGACCCTCTCCTGTACGATGCCCTTAAGTCTCTGAAACTTTCCTGTAGCATGCCAGCATTCTCTGACCCATTCTTGTACTACACCCTGCAGTCTGAGTCTGACCCTCTCCTGTATAGGGATGAGCCGAACACCCCCGGGTTCGGTTCGCACCAGAACCTTCGAACGGACCGAAAGTTCGCGCGAATTTTCGAACCCTATACGTTATAATGGACGCGAACGTTCGAAATCAAAAGTGCTAATTACAACGGCCAATATGCATGTTAATGTCATAAAACAGGTTTGGGGACCCGGGTCCTGCCCCAGGGGACATATATCAATGCAAAAAGAACTTTTAAAAACTAACGTTTTTTCGGGAGCAGTCATTTTAATGATGCATAAAGTGAAAAAAAAAAGTGAAATTTTCCTTTAAATATGGTCCCTGGGGGGTGTCTAAAGTATGCCTGTGAAGTGGCATGTGTTTCCCGTGTTTAGAACTGTCCTTGCACAAAATGACATTTGTAAAGGAAAAAAAGAAGCCATTTAAAACCACTTGCGGCTTTAGGTTTGTTCTTAAGTAGAATCTGAACAGGTACATTATGAAGTGTAGCTCTATCCCCAAAAAATCTATTTTTAAGCTTTTTGGAGAACATAGGGAGGGGTTATCACCCCTGTAACATTTGCTGTCTTTGCACATCTGTTCAGAACATGTCACCTCACTTTCCGTCCCAATGACAAATGTTTTTGGAAAAAGTGGGGTTTTAATTGAAACAAGGATTGGTGATAAAGTATCAGTAGAGAGGAGATACCTTTTTCCCAAATTAAATCTAACAGGATAGAATTTCCCTTCCTAGGGGTAGATTTCCTCTCACTTCCTGTTTTCTCTTTCCATTTGCAAGTAGGAGTCGTTTGTAAGTTGGATGTTTGAAAGTAGGGGCCTGGCGTATATACTCTGCAGAAATTTGCCCTATTAGATGTTGGTGTAGCCACAAGACTGGTGGGCACAGGAATGGGCCCTGCTGTGAGTTAATAGATCAAGATTTGTAATTGCATGCACCTGTTGAACAGGGCAGAAAAATTGGGGTGGTGGTGGTGGTGGTGGACGGTGTTGCCACAAGACTGTAAGCTCTCACATTTACTCTTGGTGGGCGCAGGAATGGGCCCTGCTGTGAGTTATTAGATCAAGATTTGTAATTGCAAGCACCTGATGAACAGGGCAGAAAATTTGGGCCTTTGGCGGTGGTGGTGGACGGTGTTGCCACAAGACTGTAAGCTCTCACAGTTACTCTTGGTGGGCGCAGGAATGGGCCCTGCTGTGAGTTATTAGATCAAGATTTGTAATTGCAAGCACCTGATGAACAGGGCAGAAAAATTGGGCCTTTGGCGGTGGTGGTGGACGGTGTTGCCACAAGACTGTAGGCCATCATAGTTACTCTTGGTGGGCGCAGGAATGGGCCCTGCTGTGAGTTATTAGATCAAGATTTGTAATTGCAAGCACCTGATGAACAGGGCAGAAAAATTGGGCCTTTGGCGGTGGTGGTGGACGGTGTTGCCACAAGACTGTAAGCTCTCACAGTTACTCTTGGTGGGCGCAGGAATGGGCCCTGCTGTGAGTTATTAGATCAAGATTTGTAATTGCAAGCACCTGATGAACAGGGCAGAAAAATTGGGCCTTTGGCGGTGGTGGTGGACGGTGTTGCCACAAGACTGTAGGCCCTCATAGTTACTCTTGGTGGGCGCAGGAATGGGCCCTGCTGTGAGTTATTAGATCAAGATTTGTAATCGCAAGCACCTGATGAACAGGGCAGAAAAATTGGGCCTTTGGCGGTGGTGGTGGACGGTGTTGCCACAAGACTGTAGGCCCTCATAGTTACTCTTGGTGGGCGCAGGAATGGGCCCTGCTGTGAACTATTAGATCAAGATTTGTAATTACCCGCCCCTGTTAAACAGGGGCTGAAAAATTGTGCCTTAGGCACTGGTGCTGGTGCCACAACACTGCAACCCCTCACAGATACTGTACTTGGAGCACAGCAGTCACACGTGTTGCGAAGCATTTTTTTAAAAAATTGTAAGTACACGCCCCTGTTAAACAGGGGCTGAAAAATTGTGCCTTAGGCACTGGTGCTGGTGCCACAACACTGCAACCCCTCACAGATACTGTACTTGGAGCACAGCAGTCACACGTGTTGCGAAGCATTTTTTTAAAAAATTGTAAGTACACGCCCCTGTTAAACAGGGGCTGAAAAATTGTGCCTTAGGCACTGGTGCTGGTGCCACAACACTGCAACCCCTCACAGATACTGTACTTGGAGCACAGCAGTCACACGTGTTGCGAAGCATTTTTTAAAAAAAATTGTAAGTACACGCCCCTGTTAAACAGGGGCTGAAAAATTGTGCCTTAGGCACTGGTGCTGGTGCCACAACACTGCAACCCCTCACAGATACTGTACTTGGAGCACAGCAGTCACACGTGTTGCAAAGCATTTTTTTAAAAAAATTGTAAGTACACGCCCCTGTTAAACACACAGTACAGTATCTGTGAGGGGTTGCAGTGCCACAACACTGCAACCCCTCACAGATACTGTACTTGGAGCACAGCAGTCACACGTGTTGCGAAGCATTTTTTTATAAAAATTGTATGTACACGCCCCTGTTAAACAGGGGCTGAAAAATTGTGCCTTAGGCACTGGTGTGGTGGCATGGATCATTGAGGAGGAGGAAGAGGATAGTCAGTGAACATAAGAGGACAGTCACTCAGCATCAGCATAGGCAGTCTTGAAGGGATGTGACATTAAAAATTATTCGGTTATAGCCGCCTCAGGTGCCTGGTAGCTGGTGGTGATCCAAGACTGATTCATTTTGATGAAGGTCAGTCGATCAACCGAGGCGGTGGACAGGCGCACCCTATGATCGGTGACAAATCCTCCAGCAGCACTGAATGTGCGTTCGGAAAGAACGCTGGAGGCAGGACAGGCCAGTAGCTCAATTGCATACTGTGCAAGCTCTGGCCAGTGATCCATCCTCAGGACCCAGTAAGCCAGAGGATTTTCGGTGGGAAAGGTGTCCAAGTCTGACCTTGCCCCAAGGTATTCCTGCACCATGTATATCAGACGCTGGCGATGGTTGCTGGAACCGATCATACCTTGGGGCTGCGGACTAAAAAATTGTCTGAACGCATCGGTCAGACGTCCACCTTCCCCACCGCTCCTTCTGCTACTGACCGAAGCCTCAGCAACTCGTCGCCCAGGACCAGGAGTTTGTAACCTCCCAGTTTCTGGGAACGCGTTGCACAGACCTTTCTGCAAGGCCTCCCTGAGATGTCTCATCCTCTGCTCCCTCTGCGACGGCAAGATAAGGTCCACAACCTTACCCTTGTACCGCGGATCAAGGAGAGTGGCCAGCCAGTAATGGTCCCTCTCCTTGATCCGAAGAACACGAGAATCCTTCCGCAGGCTTTGCAGGATCAGGGAGGCCATGCAGCGTAGGTTAGCTGAGGCATTCGGTCCGGAGTCTTCTGGGTCACTGAGAATGACATGATCGCCAGCCACCTCCTCCCAGCCACGTACAAGTCCACTGGTTTGTTGGGACTGTACATCATCCCTAAAAGACTGCTGCTGCTGATGCTGAGTGCCAGGCTCCACCTCCATGCTCACACAATCCTCCTCCTCCTCCTCATCCTCTTCCTGTGTGATGGGTGGGACAGAAGGAACACTGTCCGGATAAAGGGGGCCTTGAGAGGCAAGGAAGTCCTCCTCTTCCTGCCTCTGTTCTGCCTCAAGTGCCCTGTCCATTATCCCACGCAGCGTATGCTCCAACAGGTGGACAAGAGGGACAGTGTCACTGATGCATGCACTGTCACTGCTCACCATCCTCGTGGCCTCCTCAAATGGTGAGAGGACAGTGCATGCATCCCTGATCATGCTCCACTGACGTGGGGAAAAAAAACCAAGCTCCCCTGACCCTGTCCTGGTGCCGTAGTCGCAAAGGTACTCATTGATGGCCCTCTGCTGCGTGTGCAGTCGCTGCAGCATGGCCAACGTTGAGTTCCACCTGGTGGGCATGTCACATATTAGGCGGTTCTTGGGCAGGTTCAGCTCCTTTTGCAGCTCAGTCAGCCGAGCACTGGCATTATAAGATTGGCGGAAATGCACACAGACTTTCCTGGCCTGCCTCAGGACATCCTGTAAGCCTGGGAACCTGCCCAAGAACCGCTGCACCACCAGGTTGAGGACGTGAGCCATGCAGGGCACATGGGTGAGCTGCCCCTGTCGCAGGGCGGAGAGGAGGTTGGTGCCATTGTCAGAAACGACCATTCCTGGCTTAAGCTGACGTGGCGTCAACCACCTCTCGGCCTGCCCCTGCAGAGCTGCCAGAACCTCTGGCCCAGTGTGGCTCCTGTCCCCCAAACACACCAGCGCAAGCACGGCATGGCATCTTTTTGCCTGCGTACTTGCGTAGCCCCTTGTACGCCTACGGAGCACCGCTGGTTCCAAGGACAGAGCACTGGAGGAAGAAGAAGAGGAGGGGGTGGAGGAGAGAGGTGTGTCACAACCAGTAGCAGTAGTAGCGTTTTGGAGGCGTGGTGGCAGAACAACCTCCAACACTACTGCACCTTGTCCTGCATCCCTCCCAGCTGCCAATAGAGTGACCCAATGGGCCGTGAAAGAAAGGTACCGTCCCTGTCCATGCCTGCTGGACCATGAGTCAGCGGTAATATGCACCTTACCGCTGACCGCCCTGTCCAGCGAGGCATGGACATTGCCTTCCACATGCCGGTAGAGAGACGGAATCGCCTTCCGTGAGAAAAAGTGGCGTTTGGGAACCTGCCACTGAGGAACCGCACATTGAACAAACTCACGGAAGGGGGCCGAGTCTACCAACTGAAAAGGCAGCAGTTGAAGTGCTAGCAATTTAGCCAAGCTAGCATTCAACCGCTGGGCATGTGGATGGCTGGGAGTGTACTTCTTTCTACGGTCCAGCAGCTGGGGCAGGGAAATTTGCCTGCTGCAATCGGACGTCGGTGTACTGCAAGTACTTGGTTGTGACACACCTAATTCTACACCTTCAGTCCTCTCAGAGCAGCTTTCAGAGAGGACTGAAGGTGTAGTGGGGATGGAGATCCCAGCTGATGAGGAGCAAGGAGAGGTCCGCTTAGTTCTTTGGTGTGGGTCTTTTATGTGTGCCTGCCAACGAGCTGCATGGCAGGTCGACATATGTCTGGTCATGCTTGTGGTGCCCAAGCGGCTGATGTTTTGGCCACGCGAGATTCGCTTGAGACAAATATTGCAAATAGCAGTGGTGCGATCTGATGCACTCGTCTCAAAAAAGGCCCACACCAAAGAACTTTTCTGATAACGTGCAGAGGCAGCGCCCTGCACAGGCGGAGCTCTGCGGTGTTGTACAGTTGCTGTGCTGGCCTCTACCTGGCCTCCAGGGGGCATCCTGCCTCGTTGGACATGTGACGCCGCATCCTCCTCCTCCTCGTCCTCCTCCTCCTCTCCTCATCCTCTCTCCCTTCAGGCACCCACGTGGAGTCAGTGACCTCATCATCCCCTCCCTCTTCACCACTAGAGCAAACCTGGCAGTAAGCTGCAGCTGGTGGAACAGTACTGCCAGATTCCTCAAGCTGGGTATCATCATCTGAGCCTTCGAATCGTTGGGCATCCTCCTGGAGCATGTACCCAACACTGTGCTCAAAGAGTTCGGGGGACTCCTCAGGAGGACATGGTGGGTCTAGGGAAGGGGTGGCTGATGATGCCATTGAGTACGCGTTGGCAGCTGCTCTGCCAGTACCCTGAGCCTGGGTGAGAGAGGATGAGGAGGATGAGGAGGGCTTGGTCATCCATTCTACCAAGCCTTCAGCATGATGCGGCTCCACATGTCCAGCTGCCGAAAACAAAGACGCGCGTGTCCCATGGCCACGTGCTGATGACGATGCACGACCACGGCCACGGCCACTAGAAACAGAGCCTGCCTGCCCTGTGTTCTTGGCTCTGCACGCTCTGCCTCCCCTTGGCGGTCTTCCAGCCATTGTAGTCGGTAGTCCTATGGGTGCTTCTGCAAAGAAAATAGAGGAGCTCTGTGTGATGCCACTAACACACTAGAAGTCCTGTGGGTGCTGCTGAGAAGACAATATAGGAGCTCTGTGTGATGCCACTAACACACTAGAAGTCCTATGGGTGCTTCTGCAAAGAAAATAGAGGAGCTCTGTGTGATGCCACTAACACAGTAGAAGTCCTGTGGGTGCTGCTGAGAAGACAATATAGGAGCTCTGTGTGATGCCACTAACACACTAGAAGTCCTATGGGTGCTTCTGCAAAGAAAATAGAGGAGCTCTGTGTGATGCCACTAACACACTAGAAGTCCTGTGGGTGCTGCTGAGAAGACAATATAGGAGCTCTGTGTGATGCCACTAACACACTAGAAGTCCTATGGGTGCTTCTGCAAAGAAAATAGAGGAGCTCTGTGTGATGCCACTAACACACTAGAAGTCCTGTGGGTGCTGCTGAGAAGAAAATATAGGAGCTCTGTGTGATGCCACTAACACACTAGAAGTCCTATGGGTGCTTCTGCAAAGAAAATAGAGGAGCTCTGTGTGATGCCACTAACACACTAGAAGTCCTGTGGGTGCTGCTGAGAAGACAATATAGGAGCTCTGTGTGATGCCACTAACACACTAGAAGTCCTATGGGTGCTTCTGCAAAGAAAATAGAGGAGCTCTGTGTGATGCCACTAACATACTAGAAGTCCTGTGGGTGCTGCTGAGAAGACAATATAGGAGCTCTGTGTGATGCCACTAACACACTAGAAGTCCTATGGGTGCTTCTGCAAAGAAAATAGAGGAGCTCTGTGTGATGCCACTAACACACTAGAAGTCCTGTGGGTGCTGCTGAGAAGAAAATATAGGAGCTCTGTGTGATGCCACTAACACACTAGAAGTCCTATGGGTGCTTCTGCAAAGAAAATAGAGGAGCTCTGTGTGATGCCACTAACACACTAGAAGTCCTGTGGGTGCTGCTGAGAAGAAAATATAGGAGCTCTGTGTGATGCCACTAACACACTAGAAGTCCTATGGGTGCTTCTGCAAAGAAAATAGAGGATCTCTGTGTGATGGGACTAACACACTTCAAGTCCTATAGGTGCTTCTGGGAACAAAATATAGGTCTGTGTGATGGGACTAACACACTTCAAGTCCTATAGGTGCTTCTGGGAACAAAATATAGGATCTCTGTGTGATGGGACTAACACACTTCAAGTCCTATGGGTGCTTCTGGGAAGAAAATATAGGTCTGTGTGATGGGACTAACACACTTCAAGTCCTATAGGTGCTTCTGGGAACAAAATATATGATCTCTGTGTGATGGGACTAACACACTTCAAGTCCTATAGGTGCTTCTGGGAAGAAAATGTAGGTCTGTGTGATGGGACTAACACACTTCAAGTCCTATAGGTGCTTCTGGGAACAAAATATATGATCTCTGTGTGATGGGACTAACACACTTCAAGTCCTATAGGTGCTTCTGGGAACAAAATATAGGATCTCTGTGTGATGGGACTAACACACTTCAAGTCCTATAGGTGCTTCTGGGAACAAAATATAGGTCTGTGTGTGATGGGACTAACACACTTCAAGTCCTATAGGTGCTTCTGGGAAGAAAATATAGGTCTGTGTGATGGGACTAACACACTTCAAGTCCTATAGGTGCTTCTGGGAACAAAATATATGATCTCTGTGTGATGGGACTAACACACTTCAAGTCCTATAGGTGCTTCTGGGAAGAAAATGTAGGTCTGTGTGATGGGACTAACACACTTCAAGTCCTATAGGTGCTTCTGGGAACAAAATATATGATCTCTGTGTGATGGGACTAACACACTTCAAGTCCTATAGGTGCTTCTGGGAAGAAAATATAGGTCTGTGTGATGGGACTAACACACTTCAAGTCCTATAGGTGCCTCTGGGAACAAAATATATGATCTCTGTGTGATGGGACTAACACACTTCAAGTCCTATAGGTGCTTCTGGGAAGAAAATGTAGGTCTGTGTGATGGGACTAACACACTTCAAGTCCTATAGGTGCTTCTGGGAACAAAATATAGGATCTCTGTGTGATGGGACTAACACACTTCAAGTCCTATGGGTGCTTCTGGGAACAAAATATAGGTATCTGTGATGGGACTAACACACTTCAAGTCCTATACAGTGGTGTGAAAAAGTGTTTGCCCCCTTCCTCATTTCCTGTTCCTTTGCATGTTTGTCACACTTAAGTGTTTCGGAACATCAAACCAATTTAAACAATAGTCAAGGACAACACAAGTAAACACAAAATGCAATTTGTAAATAAAGGTGTTTATTATTAAAGGTGAAAAAAAATCCAAACCATCATGGCCCTGTGTGAAAAAGTGATTGCCCCCTAAACCTAATAACTGGTTGGGCCACCCTTAGCAGCAACAACTGCAACCAAGCGTTTGCGATAACGTGCAATGAGGCTTTTACAGCGTCCTGGAGGAATTTTGGCCCACTCATCTTTGCAGAATTGTCCTAATTCAGTTACATTAGAGGGTTTTCGAGCATGAACGGCCTTTTTAAGGTCATACCACAACATCTCAATAGGATTCAGGTCAGGACTTTGGCTAGGCCACTCCAAAGTCTTCATTTTGTTTTTCTTCAGCCATTCGGTGGTGGACTTGCTGGTGTGTTTAGGATCATTGTCCTGCTGCAGAACCCAAGTTCGTTTCAGCTTGAGTACACGAACAGATGGTCGGACATTCTCCTTCAGGATCTCTTGGTAGACAGCAGAATTCATAGTTCCTTTTATCACAGCAAGTCTTCCAGGTCCTGAAGCAGCAAAACAGCCCCAGACCATCACACTACCACCACCATATTTTACTCTTGGTATAATGTTCTTTTTCTGAAATGCAGTGTTCCTTCTACGCCAGATATACTTGGACACACACCTTCCAAAGAGTTCCACTTTTGTCTCATCGGTCCACAGAATGTTGTCCCAAAAGTCTTGGGGATCATCAAGATGTGTTGTGGAGAAATTGAGACGAGCTTTGATGTTCTTTTTGCTCAGCAGTGGTTTTCTCCTTGGAACTCTGCCATGCAGGCCATTTTTGCCCAGTCTTTTCCTGATGGTGGAGGCATGAACGCTGACCTTAACTGAGGCAAGTGAGGCCTGCAGTTCCTTGGACGTTGTTGTGGGGTCTTTTGTGACCTCTTGGATGAGTCGTCGCTGCGCTCTTGGGGTAATTTTGGGCGGCCGGCCACTCCTGGGAAGGTTCACCACTGTTCCATGTCTTCGCCATTTGTGGATAATGGCTCTCACTGGGTTCGCTGGATTCCCAAAGCTTTGGAAATGGCTTTATAACCCTTTCCAGACTGATATATCTCAATTACTTTCTTTCTCAATTGTTCCTGAATTTCTTTGGGTCTCGGCATGATGTGTAGCTTTTAAGGATCTTCTGGTGGACCTTACTGTGTCAAGCAGCTCCTATTTAAGTGATGCCTTGATTGTGAACAGGTGTGGCAATAATCAGGCCTGGGTGTGGCTAGAGAAATTGAACTCAGGTGTGGACAACCACAGTTATAGTATGTTTTAACAAGGGGGGCAATCACTTTTTCACACAGGGCCATGATGGTTTGGATTTTTTTTCACCTTTAATAATAAACACCTTCATTTACAAATTGCATTTTGTGTTTACTTGTGTTGTCCTTGACTATTGTTTAAATTGATTTGATGTTCCGAAACACTTAAGTGTGACAAACATGCAAAGGAACAGGAAATGAGGAAGGGGGCAAACACTTTTTCACACCACTGTAGGTGCTTCTGGGAACAAAATATATGATCTCTGTGTGATGGGACTAACACACTTCAAGTCCTATGGGTGCTTCTGGAAAGAAAATATAGGTCTGTGTGATGGGACTAACACACTTCAAGTCCTATAGGTGCTTCTGGGAACAAAATATATGATCTCTGTGTGATGGGACTAACACACTTCAAGTCCTATAGGTGCTTCTGGGAAGAAAATATAGGTCTGTGTGATGGGACTAACACACTTCAAGTCCTATAGGTGCTTCTGGGAACAAAATATATGATCTCTGTGTGATGGGACTAACACACTTCAAGTCCTATAGGTGCTTCTGGGAAGAAAATGTAGGTCTGTGTGATGGGACTAACACACTTCAAGTCCTATAGGTGCTTCTGGGAACAAAATATATGATCTCTGTGTGATGGGACTAACACACTTCAAGTCCTATAGGTGCTTCTGGGAAGAAAATGTAGGTCTGTGTGATGGGACTAACACACTTCAAGTCCTATAGGTGCTTCTGGGAACAAAATATAGGATCTCTGTGTGATGGGACTAACACACTTCAAGTCCTATGGGTGCTTCTGGGAAGAAAATATAGGTATCTGTGATGGGACTAACACACTTCAAGTCCTATAGGTGCTTCTGGGAACAAAATATATGATCTCTGTGTGATGGGACTAACACACTTCAAGTCCTATGGGTGCTTCTGGAAAGAAAATATAGGTCTGTGTGATGGGACTAACACACTTCAAGTCCTATAGGTGCTTCTGGGAACAAAATATATGATCTCTGTGTGATGGGACTAACACACTTCAAGTCCTATAGGTGCTTCTGGGAACAAAATATAGGTCTGTGTGATGGGACTAACACACTTCAAGTCCTATAGGTGCTTCTGGGAACAAAATATATGATCTCTGTGTGATGGGACTAACACACTTCAAGTCCTATAGGTGCTTCTGGGAAGAAAATGTAGGTCCGTGTGATGGGACTAACACACTTCAAGTCCTATAGGTGCTTCTGGGAACAAAATATATGATCTCTGTGTGATGGGACTAACACACTTCAAGTCCTATAGATGCTTCTGGGAAGAAAATATAGGTCTGTGTGATGGGACTAACACACTTCAAGTCCTATAGGTGCCTCTGGGAACAAAATATATGATCTCTGTGTGATGGGACTAACACACTTCAAGTCCTATAGGTGCTTCTGGGAAGAAAATGTAGGTCTGTGTGATGGGACTAACACACTTCAAGTCCTATAGGTGCTTCTGGGAACAAAATATATGATCTCTGTGTGATGGGACTAACACACTTCAAGTCCTATAGGTGCTTCTGGGAACAAAATATAGGATCTCTGTGTGATGGGACTAACACACTTCAAGTCCTATAGGTGCTTCTGGGAACAAAATATATGATCTCTGTGTGATGGGACTAACACACTTCAAGTCCTATAGGTGCTTCTGGGAAGAAAATATAGGTCTGTGTGATGGGACTAACACACTTCAAGTCCTATAGGTGCTTCTGGGAACAAAATATATGATCTCTGTGTGATGGGACTAACACACTTCAAGTCCTATAGGTGCTTCTGGGAAGAAAATGTAGGTCTGTGTGATGGGACTAACACACTTCAAGTCCTATAGGTGCTTCTGGGAACAAAATATATGATCTCTGTGTGATGGGACTAACACACTTCAAGTCCTATAGGTGCTTCTGGGAAGAAAATATAGGTCTGTGTGATGGGACTAACACACTTCAAGTCCTATAGGTGCCTCTGGGAACAAAATATATGATCTCTGTGTGATGGGACTAACACACTTCAAGTCCTATAGGTGCTTCTGGGAAGAAAATGTAGGTCTGTGTGATGGGACTAACACACTTCAAGTCCTATAGGTGCTTCTGGGAACAAAATATAGGATCTCTGTGTGATGGGACTAACACACTTCAAGTCCTATGGGTGCTTCTGGGAAGAAAATATAGGTATCTGTGATGGGACTAACACACTTCAAGTCCTATAGGTGCTTCTGGGAACAAAATATATGATCTCTGTGTGATGGGACTAACACACTTCAAGTCCTATGGGTGCTTCTGGAAAGAAAATATAGGTCTGTGTGATGGGACTAACACACTTCAAGTCCTATAGGTGCTTCTGGGAACAAAATATATGATCTCTGTGTGATGGGACTAACACACTTCAAGTCCTATAGGTGCTTCTGGGAACAAAATATAGGTCTGTGTGATGGGACTAACACACTTCAAGTCCTATAGGTGCTTCTGGGAACAAAATATATGATCTCTGTGTGATGGGACTAACACACTTCAAGTCCTATAGGTGCTTCTGGGAACAAAATATAGGATCTCTGTGTGATGGGACTAACACACTTCAAGTCCTATAGGTGCTTCTGGGAACAAAATATATGATCTCTGTGTGATGGGACTAACACACTTCAAGTCCTATAGGTGCTTCTGGGAAGAAAATATAGGTCTGTGTGATGGGACTAACACACTTCAAGTCCTATAGGTGCCTCTGGGAACAAAATATATGATCTCTGTGTGATGGGACTAACACACTTCAAGTCCTATAGGTGCTTCTGGGAAGAAAATGTAGGTCTGTGTGATGGGACTAACACACTTCAAGTCCTATAGGTGCTTCTGGGAACAAAATATATGATCTCTGTGTGATGAGACTAACACACTTCAAGTCCTATAGGTGCTTCTGGGAAGAAAATGTAGGTCTGTGTGATGGGACTAACACACTTCAAGTCCTATAGGTGCTTCTGGGAACAAAATATATGATCTCTGTGTGATGGGACTAACACACTTCAAGTCCTATGGGTGCTTCTGGAAAGAAAATATAGGTCTGTGTGATGGGACTAACACACTTCAAGTCCTATAGGTGCTTCTGGGAACAAAATATATGATCTCTGTGTGATGGGACTAACACACTTCAAGTCCTATAGGTGCTTCTGGGAACAAAATATAGGTCTGTGTGATGGGACTAACACACTTCAAGTCCTATAGGTGCTTCTGGGAACAAAAATATATGATCTCTGTGTGATGGGACTAACACACTTCAAGTCCTATAGGTGCTTCTGGGAACAAAATATAGGATCTCTGTGTGATGGGACTAACACACTTCAAGTCCTATAGTCCTATAGGTGCTTCTGGGAACAAAATATATGATCTCTGTGTGATGGGACTAACACACTTCAAGTCCTATAGGTGCTTCTGGGAAGAAAATATAGGTCTGTGTGATGGGACTAACACACTTCAAGTCCTATAGGTGCCTCTGGGAACAAAATATATGATCTCTGTGTGATGGGACTAACACACTTCAAGTCCTATAGGTGCTTCTGGGAAGAAAATGTAGGTCTGTGTGATGGGACTAACACACTTCAAGTCCTATAGGTGCTTCTGGGAACAAAATATATGATCTCTGTGTGATGAGACTAACACACTTCAAGTCCTATAGGTGCTTCTGGGAAGAAAATGTAGGTCTGTGTGATGGGACTAACACACTTCAAGTCCTATAGGTGCTTCTGGGAACAAAATATATGATCTCTGTGTGATGGGACTAACACACTTCAAGTCCTATAGGTGCTTCTGGGAAGAAAATGTAGGTCTGTGTGATGGGGCTAACACACTTCAAGTCCTATAGGTGCTTCTGGGAACAAAATATATGATCTCTGTGTGATGGGACTAACACACTTCAAGTCCTATAGGTGCTTCTGGGAAGAAAATGTAGGTCTGTGTGATGGGACTAACACACTTCAAGTCCTATAGGTGCTTCTGGGAACAAAATATATGATCTCTGTGTGATGGGACTAACACACTTCAAGTCCTATAGGTGCTTCTGGGAAGAAAATATAGGTCTGTGTGATGGGACTAACACACTTCAAGTCCTATAGGTGCCTCTGGGAACAAAATATATGATCTCTGTGTGATGGGACTAACACACTTCAAGTCCTATAGGTGCTTCTGGGAAGAAAAAGTAGGTCTGTGTGATGGGACTAACACACTTCAAGTCCTATAGGTGCTTCTGGGAACAAAATATATGATCTCTGTGTGATGGGACTAACACACTTCAAGTCCTATAGGTGCTTCTGGGAAGAAAATATAGGTCTGTGTGATGGGACTAACACACTTCAAGTCCTATAGGTGCCTCTGGGAACAAAATATATGATCTCTGTGTGATGGGACTAACACACTTCAAGTCCTATAGGTGCTTCTGGGAAGAAAATGTAGGTCTGTGTGATGGGACTAACACACTTCAAGTCCTATAGGTGCTTCTGGGAAGAAAATATAGGTCTGTGTGATGGGACTAACACACTTCAAGTCCTATAGGTGCTTCTGGGAACAAAATATAGGAGCTCTGCCTGCCTGCCTGCCACGAACACACTACAAGTCCTATAGGTGCTTCTGGGAACAAAATATAGGAGCTTTGCCTGCCTGCCACGAACACACTACAAGTCCTATAGGTGCTTCTGGGAACAAAATATATGATCTCTGTGTGATGGGACTAACACACTTCAAGTCCTATGGGTGCTTCTGGGAAGAAAATATAGGTCTGTGTGATGGGACTAACACACTTCAAGTCCTATAGGTGCTTCTGGGAACAAAATATATGATCTCTGTGTGATGGGACTAACACACTTCAAGTCCTATAGGTGCTTCTGGGAACAAAATGTAGGTCTGTGTGATGGGACTAACACACTTCAAGTCCTATAGGTGCTTCTGGGATCAAAATATATGATCTCTGTGTGATGGGACTAACACACTTCAAGTCCTATAGGTGCTTCTGGGAAGAAAATATAGGTCTGTGTGATGGGACTAACACACTTCAAGTCCTATAGGTGCCTCTGGGAACAAAATATATGATCTCTGTGTGATGGGACTAACACACTTCAAGTCCTATAGGTGCTTCTGGGAAGAAAATGTAGGTCTGTGTGATGGGACTAACACACTTCAAGTCCTATAGGTGCTTCTGGGAACAAAATATAGGATCTCTGTGTGATGGGACTAACACACTTCAAGTCCTATGGGTGCTTCTGGGAAGAAAATATAGGTCTCTGTGATGGGACTAACACACTTCAAGTCCTATAGGTGCTTCTGGGAACAAAATATATGATCTCTGTGTGATGGGACTAACACACTTCAAGTCCTATGGGTGCTTCTGGGAAGAAAATATAGGTCTGTGTGATGGGACTAACACACTTCAAGTCCTATAGGTGCTTCTGGGAACAAAATATATGATCTCTGTGTGATGGGACTAACACACTTCAAGTCCTATGGGTGCTTCTGGGAAGAAAATATAGGTCTGTGTGATGGGACTAACACACTTCAAGTCCTATAGGTGCTTCTGGGAACAAAATATATGATCTCTGTGTGATGGGACTAACACACTTCAAGTCCTATAGGTGCTTCTGGGAAGAAAATGTAGGTCTGTGTGATGGGACTAACACACTTCAAGTCCTATAGGTGCTTCTGGGAACAAAATATATGATCTCTGTGTGATGGGACTAACACACTTCAAGTCCTATAGGTGCTTCTGGGAAGAAAATATAGGTCTGTGTGATGGGACTAACACACTTCAAGTCCTATAGGTGCCTCTGGGAACAAAATATATGATCTCTGTGTGATGGGACTAACACACTTCAAGTCCTATAGGTGCTTCTGGGAAGAAAATGTAGGTCTGTGTGATGGGACTAACACACTTCAAGTCCTATAGGTGCTTCTGGGAACAAAATATATGATCTCTGTGTGATGGGACTAACACACTTCAAGTCCTATAGGTGCTTCTGGGAAGAAAATATAGGTCTGTGTGATGGGACTAACACACTTCAAGTCCTATAGGTGCTTCTGGGAACAAAATATATGATCTCTGTGTGATGGGACTAACACACTTCAAGTCCTATAGGTGCTTCTGGGAAGAAAATGTAGGTCTGTGTGATGGGACTAACACACTTCAAGTCCTATAGGTGCTTCTGGGAACAAAATATATGATCTCTGTGTGATGGGACTAACACACTTCAAGTCCTATAGGTGCTTCTGGGAAGAAAATATAGGTCTGTGTGATGGGACTAACACACTTCAAGTCCTATAGGTGCTTCTGGGAAGAAAATATAGGTCTGTGTGATGGGACTAACACACTTCAAGTCCTATAGGTGCCTCTGGGAAGAAAATGTAGGTCTGTGTGATGGGACTAACACACTCCAAGTCCTATAGGTGCTTCTGGGAACAAAATATATGATCTCTGTGTGATGGGACTAACACACTTCAAGTCCTATAGGTGCTTCTGGGAAGAAAATATAGGTCTGTGTGATGGGACTAACACACTTCAAGTCCTATAGGTGCCTCTGGGCACAAAATATATGATCTCTGTGTGATGGGACTAACACACTTCAAGTCCTATAGGTGCTTCTGGGAAGAAAATGTAGGTCTGTGTGATGGGACTAACACACTTCAAGTCCTATAGGTGCTTCTGGGAACAAAATATATGATCTCTGTGTGATGGGACTAACACACTTCAAGTCCTATAGGTGCTTCTGGGAAGAAAATGTAGGTCTGTGTGATGGGACTAACACACTTCAAGTCCTATAGGTGCTTCTGGGAACAAAATATATGATCTCTGTGTGATGGGACTAACACACTTCAAGTCCTATAGGTGCTTCTGGGAAGAAAATATAGGTCTGTGTGATGGGACTAACACACTTCAAGTCCTATAGGTGCTTCTGGGAACAAAATATAGGAGCTCTGCCTGCCTGCCTGCCACGAACACACTACAAGTCCTATAGGTGCTTCTGGGAACAAAATATAGGAGCTCTGCCTGCCTGCCACGAACACACTACAAGTCCTATAGGTGCTTCTGGGAACAAAATATAGGAGCTCTGCCTGCCTGCCACGAACACACTACAAGTCCTATAGGTGCTTCTGGGAACAAAATACAGGAGCTCTGTTTGCTGCCAGTGCCTGCCTGCCACGAACACACTACAAGCCCCTCTTTCTAAATCAATCTTTCTAAATGAATCTATCTAACTCAATCTCTCTAAGTAAATCTCTCTAACTAACTAAATCCAGCAGAGTGACACAGAACGATCCTGCTCTATCTACGCCGGAACAGCATGTGACCGGCGCAGACGGCGTGGCGGCCTTTTATAAGAGGGGGCGTGTACTAAAGCCCCTGAGCTGTAATTGGCTACAGGCGTCCTGCCTGTAGCCAATTATGGCTCTTCGAGTTTCCGGCGCTGTGATTGGCCAAGCATGCGGGGTCACAGTGCATGCTTGGCCAATCATCAGCCAGCAATGCACTGCGCCGGCCGCGCCGGCCGCAATGCATTGCGGGGCCGCTCGCATCACACGAACGTGATGCGAGCGGCCAAAATAGTTCTGGGCTCGCCGAGCGAGCGAACACCCGGTGCTCGATGCGAACATGGGTTCGCATCGAGCACCGGGCCCATCCCTACTCCTGTACTATGCCTGCAGTCTGAGTCTGACCCTCTCCTGTACTATGCCTGCAGTCTGAGTCTGACCCTCTCCTGTACTACAGTGGTGTGAAAAAGTGTTTGCCCCCTTCCTCATTTCCTGTTCCTTTGCATGTTTGTCACACTTAAGTGTTTCGGAACATCAAACCAATTTAAACAATAGTCAAGGACAACACAAGTAAACACAAAATGCAATTTGTAAATGAAGGTGTTTATTATTAAAGGTGAAAAAAAATCCAAACCATCATGGCCCTGTGTGAAAAAGTGATTGCCCCCTAAACCTAATAACTGGTTGGGCCACCCTTAGCAGCAACAACTGCAACCAAGCGTTTGCGATAACGTGCAATCAGGCTTTTACAGCGTCCTGGAGGAATTTTGGCCCACTCATCTTTGCAGAATTGTCCTAATTCAGTTACATTAGAGGGTTTTCGAGCATGAACGGCCTTTTTAAGGTCATACCACAACATCTCAATAGGATTCAGGTCAGGACTTTGGCTAGGCCACTCCAAAGTCTTCATTTTGTTTTTCTTCAGCCATTCGGTGGTGGACTTGCTGGTGTGTTTAGGATCATTGTCCTGCTGCAGAACCCAAGTTCGTTTCAGCTTTGTTATGCCTGCGTCTATCTATTAAGTTCTTGTGGTAAAATTAAGGAAGACTAGACTTCTGAAGTGTATTAATGCTTTACTAAACAGGGAAAAATCTGCACATACAAACTGTAGGATGAACAATACAATACAACTTATAGCTTCACATATAAGCATGTATAATATGTACACATTAAGTAAACTAAACAATTACTCAACTTAGGGGTCAAGATGTCCTCCATGGTCCTTTGCTCAGTCCAACTCACAAAAGCGTCTCCAACGTTCTCCAGTTCCTGGAAGCCATGTGTTTTCTCTTTGTCCTCCAAACACCAACTGTTCCTCTTTTCCCAAAACACATGTCTCTTTCCAACCCTCTCCATGCCCCTCCCCCCACTTCCTGCAAACACCAACTCATCTTCAATACCTGGCTATCTGGTTTATTTACATATCAATGGAGGGGGAAGAGGCCTTCTGTGGACATGCTGTTACTAAATCTAAAAACTCTATATTATTTCAATAAAGTCACTATACAAATGCCCATAGCAACACATACCACCTCTTGACTTTATAGGATAATATAGGAAACTTCTTCAAGCCTTTTGTCCAGGAAAGGGCAAAATAAACCCCCCGTATAAATGGGAGGAACAAATTCCCTTTCGACCCCCATCTTGTGGGCGGTCAGACGATTGGTTTGTCCCTGGAAGGCTGACTTTTGAGCAGGGTTAACAATGTCTTTTGGCAGTTTATAAAAGTCCCAGATGAAAAGTCTCTTTTCTTCTTGGTCATAAGGAAAATGCTCAGATGGAAGTCCACTCCAATTCAGCCACCATTTCTCAGGCTCTCTTCTGGTCTGTCTCCTCCCATCCAGTATGGTCATCTGCTCTGCCTGCTCCACCTCTCGATGCTCAATACCTGAAAAGAGTAAGAGACAAAGCAGATTATATGTTCCTTCCAACTGTGCCTAAAAACATAGCTCACTGCTCACATTTCTCTATCTGCCCATTTCTAACTGCAAAACTATTGTAGGGTGCCCACTGTTGCCTTGAAATACTTTCACGGAAAGGCATTGACTTCCAACGTAACGAATAAACTTGCATGTCTCTCCGTGCTGTCCTGGGAAGCACACAAGCCTGCTGTTGTTCAGCCTTCACAGCATGGCACATTTTTGCAAAATGCCCCATTTTATGGCAACAGAAACACTTAATGTGACTGAATCTACCATTCCCAACCATTTGCTTCCACTTCTTAAACAATGTTGGTGTAGGAATCCCATCTATTTCCTCTCTAGGGACCCCCACCTTAAGTAAATCAATCCACATGTGTCTCCTGGAGATCATAGGCCTTGCTTTCCTTGTATCTGACTCAACTCGGTCATTTGAGCTGATCAAATCCTCTGCTTCCCGGTTATGAGAAGTAACAGTGGCACATGTCCTACTTCTGCTTACAGGCTTTGGGCCTTTGTCCTTTGTTAGGGCATCATTAGACTTGGTCATGAGGGCTGCACACCGCTCATTCAAATCTTCAGCTCGGCCTACAGGGGTTTGAACACACTTCAAAGCCACTGCAGGTTTAACTTTGATTACCCTCCTTTCTAAATCTTTTTCCTTGCTTGCAGTTTCTTCCAAACACTTGGATGCCACAGCAAGCTGCTCCTTCAGTAAATCTCTTTCTAATTCCGCCTTTTCCCTCTTTTCAGATTCAATATGTAGAGCATGCAGGAAGTGCAAACCAAACACAGCAACTGCCCGCATCTCTCCCTTACTGAACCCAAAACTTTTGAGACTAAAATCTGAGGAAAGACCACAGACTCCATCCCCCCAAGCTCTGTTCAAAGGAGACGCATATCTAGCTAGCTCCTTTGCAACAGGCATCCACTGACTATTTCTGGCCCAGATAGGAAGGGTGCACGCCTTCAAGTCCTCCTGGACACCAGAAATCTTTGCAGCCTTACTCCTCCTAAACAGTGTACGCAGCATTTTTTTTCCCCAGCACAAGCAACAAAACACACAATATAAAACAGGTCTGCTTCAGTTGAAATTTTAGCACAAATAACGGCCGAGCCCCCAAATGTTATGCCTGCGTCTATCTATTAAGTTCTTGTGGTAAAATTAAGGAAGACTAGACTTCTGAAGTGTATTAATGCTTTACTAAACAGGGAAAAATCTGCACATACAAACTGTAGGATGAACAATACAATACAACTTATAGCTTCACATATAAGCATGTATAATATGTACACGTTAAGTAAACTAAACAATTACTCAACTTAGGGGTCAAGATGTCCTCCATGGTCCTTTGCTCAGTCCAACTCACAAAAGCGTCTCCAACGTTCTCCAGTTCCTGGAAGCCATGTGTTTTCTCTTTGTCCTCCAAACACCAACTGTTCCTCTTTTCCCAAAACACATGTCTCTTTCCAACCCTCTCCATGCCCCTCCCCCCACTTCCTGCAAACACCAACTCATCTTCAATACCTGGCTATCTGGTTTATTTACATATCAATGGAGGGGGAAGAGGCCTTCTGTGGACATGCTGTTACTAAATCTAAAAACTCTATATTATTTCAATAAAGTCACTATACAAATGCCCATAGCAACACAAGCTTGAGTACACGAACAGATGGTCGGACATTCTCCTTCAGGATCTCTTGGTAGACAGCAGAATTCATAGTTCCTTTTATCACGGCAAGTCTTCCAGGTCCTGAAGCAGCAAAACAGCCTCAGACCATCACACTACCACCACCATATTTTACTGTTGGTATAATGTTCTTTTTCTGAAATGCAGTGTTCCTTCTACGCCAGATATACTTGGACACACACCTTCCAAAGAGTTCCACTTTTGTCTCATCGGTCCACAGAATGTTGTCCCAAAAGTCTTGGGGATCATCAAGATGTGTTGTGGAGAAATTGAGACGAGCTTTGATGTTCTTTTTGCTCAGCAGTGGTTTTCTCCTTGGAACTCTGCCATGCAGGCCATTTTTGCCCAGTCTTTTCCTGATGGTGGAGGCATGAACGCTGACCTTAACTGAGGCAAGTGAGGCCTGCAGTTCCTTGGACGTTGTTGTGGGGTCTTTTGTGACCTCTTGGATGAGTCGTCGCTGCGCTCTTGGGGTAATTTTGGGCGGCCGGCCACTCCTGGGAAGGTTCACCACTGTTCCATGTCTTCGCCATTTGTGGATAATGGCTCTCACTGTGGTTCGCTGGATTCCCAAAGCTTTGGAAATGGCTTTATAACCCTTTCCAGACTGATAGATCTCAATTACTTTCTTTCTCAATTGTTCCTGAATTTCTTTGGGTCTCGGCATGATGTGTAGCTTTTAAGGATCTTCTGGTGGACCTTACTGTGTCAAGCAGCTCCTATTTAAGTGATGCCTTGATTGTGAACAGGTGTGGCAATAATCAGGCCTGGGTGTGGCTAGAGAAATTGAACTCAGGTGTGGACAACCACAGTTATAGTATGTTTTAACAAGGGGGGCAATCACTTTTTCACACAGGGCCATGATGGTTTGGATTTTTTTTCACCTTTAATAATAAACACCTTCATTTACAAATTGCATTTTGTGTTTACTTGTGTTGTCCTTGACTATTGTTTAAATTGGTTTGATGTTCCGAAACACTTAAGTGTGACAAACATGCAAAGGAACAGGAAATGAGGAAGGGGGCAAACACTTTTTCACACCACTGTATGCCTGCAGTCTGAGTCTGACCCTCTCCTGTACTATGCCTGCAGTCTCTGACCCTCTCCTGTACTATGCCTGCAGTCTCTGACCCTCTCCTGTACTATGCCTGCAGTCTCTGACCCTCTCCTGTACTATGCCTGCAGTCTCTGACCCTCTCCTGTACTATGCCTGCAGTCTCTGACCCTCTCCTGTACTATGCCTGCAGTCTCTGACCCTCTCCTGTACTATGCCTGCAGTCTCTGACCCTCTCCTGTACTATGCCTGCAGTCTCTGACCCTCTCCTGTACTATGCCTGCAGTCTCTGACCCTCTCCTGTACTATGCCTGCAGTCTCTGACCCTCTCCTGTACTATGCCTGCAGTCTCTGACCCTCTCCTGTACTATGCCTGCAGTCTCTGACCCTCACCTGTACTATGCCTGCAGTCTCTGACCCTCTCCTGTACTATGCCTGCAGTCTCTGACCCTCTCCTGTACTATGCCTGCAGTCTCTGACCCTCTCCTGTACTATGCCTGCAGTCTCTGACCCTCTCCTGTACTACGCCTGCAGTCCTTGACCCTCTCATGTACTACGCCTGCAGTCCTTGACCCTCTCATGTACTACGCCTGCAGTCCTTGACCCTCTCATGTACTACGCTTGCAGTCCTTGACCCTCTCATGTACTACGCCTGCAGTCCTTGACCCTCTCATGTACTACGCCTGCAGTCCTTGACCCTCTCATGTACTACGCCTGCAGTCCTTGACCCTCTCATGTACTACGCCTGCAGTCCTTGACCCTCTCATGTACTACGCCTGCAGTCCTTGACCCTCTCATGTACTACGCCTGCAGTCCTTGACCCTCTCATGTACTACGCCTGCAGTCCTTGACCCTCTCATGTACTACGCCTGCAGTCCTTGACCCTCTCATGTACTACGCCTGCAGTCCTTGACCCTCTCATGTACTACGCCTGCAGTCCTTGACCCTCTCATGTACTACGCCTGCAGTCCTTGACCCTCTCATGTACTACGCCTGCAATCCTTGACCCTCTCATGTACTACGCCTGCAGTCCTTGACCCTCTCATGTACTACGCCTGCAGTCCTTGACCCTCTCATGTACTACGCCTGCAGTCCTTGACCCTCTCATGTACTACGCCTGCAGTCCTTGACCCTCTCATGTACTACGCCTGCAGTCCTTGACCCTCTCATGTACTACGCCTGCAGTCCTTGACCCTCTCATGTACTACGCCTGCAGTCCTTGACCCTCTCATGTACTACGCCTGCAGTCCTTGACCCTCTCATGTACTACGCCTGCAGTCCTTGACCCTCTCATGTACTACGCCTGCAGTCCTTGACCCTCTCATGTACTACGCCTGCAGTGCTTGACCCTCTCATGTACTACGCCTGCAGTGCTTGACCCTCTCATGTACTACGCCTGCAGTCCTTGACCCTCTCATGTACTACGCCTGCAGTCCTTGACCCTCTCATGTACTACGCCTGCAGTCCTTGACCCTCTCCTGTAGTAAGCAAGTAATATCTTGTACTATGCTCGGCAGTCTCTGACTCTCTCCTGTACTACGCCTGCAGTCTCGGACCCTCTCCTGTACTACGCCTGCAGTCTCGGACCCTCTCCTGTACTACGCCTGCAGTCTCGGACCCTCTCCTGTACTACGCCTGCAGTCTCGGACCCTCTCCTGTACTACGCCTGCAGTCTCGGACCCTCTCCTGTACTACGCCTGCAGTCTCGGACCCTCTTCTGTACTACGCCTGCAGTCTCGGACCCTCTTCTGTACTACGCCTGCAGTCTCGGACCCTCTTCTGTACTACGCCTGCAGTCTCGGACCCTCTTCTGTACTACGCCTGCAGTCTCGGACCTTCTTCTGTACTACGCCTGCAGTCTCGGACCCTCTTCTGTACTACGCATGCAGTCTCTGACCCTCTTCTGTACTACGCCTACAGTCTCTGACCCTCTCCTGTAGTAAGCAAGTAATATCTTGTACTATGCTCGGCAGTCTCTGACTCTCTCCTGTACTACGCCTGCAGTCTCGGACCCTCTCCTGTACTACGCCTGCAGTCTCGGACCCTCTCCTGTACTAGGCCTGCAGTCTCGGACCCTCTTCTGTACTACGCCTGCAGTCTCGGACCCTCTTCTGTACTACGCCTGCAGTCTCGGACCCTCTTCTGTACTACGCCTGCAGTCTCGGACCCTCTTCTGTACTACACCTGCAGTCTCTGACCCTCTTCTGTACTACGCCTGCAGTCTCTGACCCTCTCCTATATTATGCCTACAGTCTTTGACCCTCTCCTGTAGTAAGCCAGCAGTCTCTGACCCTCTCCTGTAGTAAGCCAGCAGTCTCTGACCCTCTCCTGTAGTAAGCCAGCAGTCTCTGACACTCTCCTGTGCTACACCTGCAGTCTCTGACCCTCTCCTGTGCTACACCTGCAGTCTCTGACCCTCTCCTGTACGATGCCCTTCAGTCTCTGAAACTTTCCTGTAGCATGCCAGCATTCTCTGACCCATTCTTGTACTATGCCTGCAGTCTCTGACCCTCTCCTGTACTATGCCTGCAGTCTCTGACCTTCTCCTGCAGTAAACCAGCAGTCTTTGACCCTCTCATGTACTACGCCTGCAGTCCTTGACCCTCTCCTGTAGTAAGCAAGTAATATCTTGTACTATGCTCGGCAGTCTCGGACCCTCTCCCGTACTACGCCTGCAGTCTCGGACCCTCTCCCGTACTACGCCTGCAGTCTCGGACCCTCTCCCGTACTACGCCTGCAGTCTCGGACCCTCTCCCGTACTACGCCTGCAGTCTCGGACCCTCTCCCGTACTACGCCTGCAGTCTCGGACCCTCTCCCGTACTACGCCTGCAGTCTCGGACCCTCTCCCGTACTACGCCTGCAGTCTCGGACCCTCTCCCGTACTACGCCTGCAGTCTCGGACCCTCTCCCGTACTACGCCTGCAGTCTCGGACCCTCTCCCGTACTATGGCTGCAGTTTCTGACCCCCTCCTGTATTATGCCTGAAGTTTCTCATGCCCTCTTGTACTACGTCAGCAGTCTCTGATCCTCTCCTGTACTATGCCTGCAGTCTCTTACTCTCTCCTGTACTATGCCTGCAGTCTCTTACTCTCTCCTGTACTATGCATGCAGTCTCTTACTCTCTCCTGTACTATGCATGCAGTCTCTTACTCTCTCCTGTACTATGCCTGCAGTCTCTTACTCTCTCCTGTACTATGCCTGCAGTCTCTTACTCTCTCCTGTACTATGCCTGCAGTCTCTTGCTCTCTCCTGTACTATGCCTGCAGTCTCTTGCTCTCTCCTGTACTATGCCTGCAGTCTCTTGCTCTCTCCTGTACTTTGCCTGCAGTCTCTTGCTCTCTCCTGTACTATGCCTGCAGTCTCTTGCTCTCTCCTGTACTATGCCTGCAGTCTCTTACTCTCTCCTGTACTATGCCTGCAGTCTCTTACTCTCTCCTGTAAGACGCCCTTCAGTCTCTGAAACTTTCCTGTAGCACGCCAGCATTCTCTGACACTCTCCTGTACTATGCCTGCAGTCTCTGACCCTCTCCTGTACTATGCCTGCAGTCTCTGACATTCTCCTGCAGTAAACCAGCAGTCTTTGACCCTCTCATGTACTACGCCTGCAGTCCTTGACCCTCTCCTGTAGTAAGCAAGTAATATCTTGTACTATGCTCGGCAGTCTCTGACTCTCTCCTGTACTCCGCCTGAAGACTTTGACCCTCTCCTGTACTACGCCTGCAGTCTCGGACCCTCTCCTGTACTACGCCTGCAGTCTCGGACCCTCTCCTGTACTACGCCTGCAGTCTCGGACCCTCTCCTGTACTACGCCTGCAGTCTCGGACCCTCTCCTGTACTACGCCTGCAGTCTCGGACCCTCTCCTGTACTACGCCTGCAGTCTCGGACCCTCTCCTGTACTACGCCTGCAGTCTCGGACCCTCTCCTGTACTACGCCTGCAGTCTCGGACCCTCTCCTGTACTACGCCTGCAGTCTCGGACCCTCTCCTGTACTACGCCTGCAGTCTCGGACCCTCTCCTGTACTACGCCTGCAGTCTCGGACCCTCTCCTGTACTACACCTGCAGTCTCGGACCCTCTCCTGTACTACACCTGCAGTCTCCTACCCTCTCCTGTAAGACGCCCTTCAGTCTCTGAAACTTTCCTGTAGCACGCCAGCATTCTCTGACCCTCTCCTGTACTATGCCTGCAGTCTCTGACCCTCTCCTGTACTATGCCTGCAGTCTCTGACCTTCTCCTGCAGTAAACCAGCAGTCTTTGACCCTCTCATGTACTACGCCTGCAGTCCTTGACCCTCTCCTGTAGTAAGCAAGTGATATCTTGTACTATGCTCGGCAGTCTCTGACTCTCTCCTGTACTCCGCCTGAAGACTTTGACCCTCTCCTGTACTACGCCTGCAGTCTCGGACCCTCTCCTGTACTACGCCTGCAGTCTCGGACCCTCTCCTGTACTACGCCTGCAGTCTCGGACCCTCTCCTGTACTACGCCTGCAGTCTCGGACCCTCTCCTGTACTACGCCTGCAGTCTCGGACCCTCTCCTGTACTACGCCTGCAGTCTCGGACCCTCTCCTGTACTACGCCTGCAGTCTCGGACCCCCTCCTGTACTACGCCTGCAGTCTCGGACCCTCTCCTGTACTACGCCTGCAGTCTCGGACCCTCTCCTGTACTACGCCTGCAGTCTCGGACCCTCTCCTGTACTACGCCTGCAGTCTCGGACCCTCTCCTGTACTACGCCTGCAGTCTCGGACCCTCTCCTGTACTACGCCTGCAGTCTCGGACCCTCTCCTGTACTACGCCTGCAGTCTCGGACCCTCTCCTGTACTACGCCTGCAGTCTCGGACCCTCTCCTGTACTACGCCTGCAGTCTCGGACCCTCTCCTGTACTACGCCTGCAGTCTCGGACCCTCTCCTGTACTACGCCTGCAGTCTCGGACCCTCTCCTGTACTACGCCTGCAGTCTCGGACCCTCTCCTGTACTACGCCTGCAGTCTCGGACCCTCTCCTGTACTACGCCTGCAGTCTCGGACCCTCTCCTGTACTACGCCTGCAGTCTCGGACCCTCTCCTGTACTACGCCTGCAGTCTCTGACCCTCTCCTTATTACATCTACAGTTTCTGACCCTCTCCTGTACTATGCATGCAGTATCTGACCCTCTCCTGTACGACTCCCTTCAGTCTCTGAAACTTTCATGTAGCATGCCAGTATGCTCTGACCCTCTCCTGTATTAAGCCAACAGTCTCTGACCCTCTCCTTTAGTAAGCCAGCCGTCTCTGACCCTCTCCTGTACTACGCCTGCAGTCTCTGACCCTCTCCTGTACTACGCCTGCAGTCTCTGACCCTCTCCTGTACTACGCCTTCAGTCTCTGACCCTCTCCTGTACTACGCCTGCAGTCTCTGACCTTCTCCTGCAGTAAACCAGCAGTCTTTGACCCTCTCATGTACTACGCCTGCAGTCCTTGACCCTCTCCTGTAGTAAGCAAGTGATATCTTGTACTATGCTCGGCAGTCTCTGACTCTCTCCTGTACTACGCCTGAAGACTTTGACCCTCTCCTGTACTACGCCTGCAGTCTCGGACCCTCTCCTGTACTACGCCTGCAGTCTCGGACCCTCTCCTGTACTACGCCTGCAGTCTCGGACCCTCTCCTGTACTACGCCTGCAGTCTCGGACCCTCTCCTGTACTACGCCTGCAGTCTCGGACCCTCTCCTGTACTACGCCTGCAGTCTCGGACCCTCTCCTGTACTACGCCTGCAGTCTCGGACCCTCTCCTGTACTACGCCTGCAGTCTCGGACCCTCTCCTGTACTACGCCTGCAGTCTCGGACCCTCTCCTGTACTACGCCTGCAGTCTCTGACCCTCTCCTTATTACATCTACAGTTTCTGACCCTCTCCTGTACTATGCATGCAGTATCTGACCCTCTCCTGTACGACTCCCTTCAGTCTCTGAAACTTTCATGTAGCATGCCAGTATGCTCTGACCCTCTCCTGTATTAAGCCAACAGTCTCTGACCCTCTCTTGTACTACGCCCTGCAGTCTCTAACCCTCTCCTGTACGATGCTTGCAGTCTCGGACCCTCTCCCTTAGTAAGCCAGCCGTCTCTGACCCTCTCCTGTACTACGCCTGCAGTCTCTGACCCTCTCCTGTACTACGCCTGCAGTCTCTGACCCTCTCCTGTACTACGCCTTCAGTCTCTGACCCTCTCCTGTACTACGCCTGCAGTCTTTGACCCTCTCCTGTACTACGCCTGCAGTCTCGGACCCTCTCCTGTACTACGCCTGCAGTCTCTGACCCTCTCCTGCACTACGCCTGCAGTCTCTGACCCTCTCCTGCACTACGCCTGCAGTCTCTGACCCTCTCCTGCACTACGCCTGCAGTCTCTGACCCTCTCCTGCACTACGCCTGCAGTCTCTGACCCTCTCCTGCACTACGCCTGCAGTCTCTGACCCTCTCCTGCACTACGCCTGCAGTCTCTGACCCTCTCCTGCACTACGCCTGCAGTCTCTGACCCTCTCCTGCACTACGCCTGCAGTCTCTGACCCTCTCCTGCACTACGCCTGCAGTCTCTGACCCTCTCCTGCACTACGCCTGCAGTCTCTGACCCTCTCCTGCACTACGCCTGCAGTCTCTGACCCTCTCCTGCACTACGCCTGCAGTCTCTGACCCTCTCCTGCACTACGCCTGCAGTCTCTGACCCTCTCCTGCACTACGCCTGCAGTCTCTGACCCTCTCCTGCACTACGCCTGCAGTCTCTGACCCTCTCCTGTACTACGCCTGCAGTCTCTGACCCTCTCCTGTACGATGCCCTTCAGTCTCTGAAACGTTCCTGTAGCACGCCAGCATTCTCTGACCCTCTCCTGTAGTAAGACAACAGTCTCTGATCCTTTATTGTACTACACCCTGCAGTCTGAGTCTGACCCACTATTGTACTACGCCTGCCGTCTCTGACCCTCTCCTGTACTATGCCTGCAGTCCTTGACCCTCTCCTGTAGTAAGCAAGCAATATCTGGCCCTCTCTTGTACTATGCTCTGCAGTCTCTGACCCTCTCCTGTACTACGCCTAAAGTCTTTGACCTTCTCCTGTACTAGGCCTGCATTCTCTGATCCTCTCCTGTACTATGCCTGCAGTCTCTGACCCTCTCATATAATACGTCTGCAGTCTGAATTTTTTCCTGTACTTCGCCGGCAGTCTTTGACCCGCTCCTGCAGTAAGCCAGCAGTCTCTGACCCTATCTTGTACTACAACCTGTGGTCTGAGTCTGACCCTCTCCTGTACTACGCCTGCAGTCTCTGACCCTCTCCTGTACTACACCTGCAGTTTCTGACCCTCTACGCCTGCAGTCTCTCACCCTCTCCTGCACTATGCCTACAGTCTTTGACCCTCTCCTGTAGTAAGCCATCAGTCTCTGACTCTCTCCTGTACTAGGCCCTGCTGTCACTTTCCCTCTCCTGTACTATGCCTGAAGTCTCTCATGCTCTCTTGTACTACGCCAGCAGTCTCTGACCCTCTCCAGTACGACGCCCTTCAGTCTCTGAAACTTTCCTGTAGCACGCCATCATTCTCTGACCCTCTCCTGTAGTAATGCAAAAGTCTCTTACCTTCTCATGTACTACGCCCTGCAGTCTCTGACCCTCTTCTGTACAACAACTGCAGTCTCTGACCCTCTCATGTACTACGCCTGCAGTCTCTGACCCTCTCCTGTACTATGCCTGCAGGCTCTGACCTTCTCCTGTAGTAAGCCAGCAGTCTCTGACCCTCTCGTGTACCATGCCTGCAGTCCTTGACCCTCTCCTGTAGTAAGCAAGCAATATCTGACACTCCCTTGTACTATGCTCTGCAGTCTCTGACCCTCTCCTGTACTACACCTGCAGTTTCTGACCCTCTCCTGTAGTACGCCAGTATTCTCTGACTTTCTTCTGTATTTTTCCTGCAGTCTCTGAACCTCTCTTGTAGTACGCCAGCAGTTTTTTGTGCACAGTTGGGAATTCAGCTTGCTTTTTTCTCTGTGTATCACCCGCAGGCTAATGGGGCCGCTGAACGAGCCAATCAGTCCTTGGAGCAATTCCTACGTTGCTATATTTCTGACCATCATCACAACTGGTCAGACCTATTAACATGGGCAGAGTTTGCTCACAATAGTGCCTTGAATTCTGCTTCCCGATTGTCCCCATTTATGGCGAGCTATGGTTTCCAACCTTCCATGTTGCCCGACTGACTTGTTCCGCAGAGAATTCCTGTGTTGGAGGAGCATCTCCGTGGTCTTCGTTCCACTTGGGCACAAGTCCAGGAGGCTTTGCAACATGCTAATGATAGGTACAGGCTCCATGCTGACCGCAGACGCCTGCCCGCGCCTTCCTACCAAGTTGAGGACAGGGTCTGGCTGTCATCTTGCAACTAGGAATGAGCCGAACACCCCCGGGTTCGGTTCGCACCAGAACCCGCGAACGGACCTAAAGTTTGTGCGAACATTAGAAACCTATTAATTACAATGGACGCGAACGTTCGAAATCAAAAGTGCTAATTTTAAAGGCTAATATGCATGTTGTCATAAAAAGTGTTTGGGGACCTGGGTCCTGCCCCAGGGGACATGCATCAATGTAAATTTTTTTTTAAAAAGGCAGTTTTTTTCAGGAGCAGTGATTTTAATAATGCTTAATGTGAAACAATAAAAGTGTAATATTCCTTTAAATTTTGTACCTGGGGGGTGTCTATAGTATGCCTGTGAAGGGGCGCATGTTTCCCGTGCTTAGAACTGTCCCTGCACAAAGTGTCATTTTTGCAGGAAAAAAAGCTATTTAAAATCACTCGCGGCTAATGAATTGTCGGCTCCCGTAACACAAAGAACAGTCATTCATTGAAAGTCATTGATAAAAAAAAAAGTCATTGATAAAAAAAACAAAAAACAAAAACAAAAAAAAGCGTGGGGGTCCCTCCAAATTGAAATTACCAGGCCCTTCAGGTCTGCTATGGAAATGGCATGGGGTCCCCCTCAAAATCCATACCAGACCCTTATCTGAGCACGCAACCTGGCAGGCCGCAGGAAAAGAGGGGGATGAGAGTGCCCCCCCTTCCCTCCTGAACCGTACCAGGCCACATGCCCTCAACATTGGGAGGGTGCTTTGGGGGTCTGTGACCCCTCAAAGCACCCTGTCCCCATGTTGATGAGGACAAGGGCCTCTTCCCCACAACCCTGGCCATTGGTTGTGGGGGTCTGCGGGCGGGGGGCTTATCGGAATCTGGAAGCCCCCCTTTAACAAGGGGACCCCCCGATCCCGCCCCCCCCCCCCTGTGTGAAATGGTAAGGGGGTACAAAAGTACCCCTACCATTTCACCAAAAAAGTGACAAAAATGGTAATTATTACAGGAGATGGTCTTTGACAATTCCTTTATTAAAATCTTCTTTCATCTTCTTTCTTCTGGTCTTCTTCCTTCTTCCTTTCTTCATCCTTCGGTTTCTTCATCTTCTCCTTCCGGCATCTTCTTCCATCTTCTTCTTCCATCTTCTTCTTCCTCCGATCTGCTTCTTCTTGCTCTGGTCTTCTCGTCCGGCATCTTCTTCCATGGCGTCGGCGTCTCTTCTTGGGCTGCTCCGCGCAATGGGAGGCTCCCGCTGTGTGAGGCTTCGCTGTGTCTGGTCTTTTATTTTACAGGTCTTTTATAACGGACGTCATGGGGTTCCCCTTAAAATCCATCCCAGGCGCGGTGGCCTTTTTATAGTGTGGGGCGTGTACTAAACCCCTTGAGCTATAATTGGCCACAGGCATCCTGCCTATGGCCAATTATTGCTCTCCTCGCCGCTGGCTCTATGATTGGCCAAACATGCAGGGTCACAGTGCATGCTTGGCCAATCATCAGCCAGCAATGCACTGCGACTGGCGAAGTGCATTGTGGGCCGTTCGCATCACACGAATTTGATGCGAACGGCCCAAATAGTTCTGGGCTCGACGAGCGGTCGAACGCCCGATGTTTGATTCGAATGTGGGTTTGAATCGAACACCGGGTCCATCCCTACTTGCAACCTCCAACTTCGTATCCCCTCACTGAACTTTGCACCTCGATTTATTGGGCCTTTCCGTATTCTTCGCAGGATTAACCCAGTGGCTTACGCATTAGACCTTCCTTCTGATGCCTTGTACACACGGTCGGACATTTCGACCACAAAATCCGTCAGATTGTGTCCGAAACTTGTGTTGCACACACACGGTCGGACAAAGTTGTCGAAAAATCTGATCATTCCAAACGAGGTGATGTGCAAAACGTACGACGGGACTACGTAGAGGCCAGTAGCCAATAGCTTTCGTCTCCAAATTTCTTCTGAGCATGCGTGGCACTTTGTGTGTCGGAATTCTCTACAGAATTCTCTCGGATTTTGTTGTCGGAAAATTTTAGATCCTGCTCTCAAATTTTTTTTTTTTAAAAAGGCCGCTAGAGCCCACACACAATCCATTGGAATATCCGACCGTGTGTACGGGGCATTACATGCGTATTTCAAATGTATTTCATGTCTCCTTATTAAAACCTTTGGTCTGCAACCGCTTTACCACCTCGGTGCAATGCCCTCACCGAGTACAGGTTGAGAACCATGAAGATTATGAAGTACAGTCCATTGTTCACTCCTGTAGGTTCCGTGGGCGCATACAGTACCTGGTGCATTGGAAGTGGTACGATCCAGAGGAACACTCTTGGGTCTCATCCTCGGATGTACATGCTTCTGTCCTCCTCCGTGATTTCCATAAACGTTTTCCCGTCAAGCCTGGTGGTCCTCCGAGGGGGAGGGGTCATTGAGGAGGGAAAACTGTCAGGGCTGGGCTCAGCCCTCCCTTCTCTGAGCTGGCCGCTTAGCTGTCAGCTAATTGCTAGCTCCTTTCTCTCCACAGGTACCCAGCTGTTGATGATTTCCTGCTTGTCAGTCCTACCTACTTAAGCCGTCCAGCCCAGAGGATCTCTGCCTTTGCCTTAGTCAACATCACAGAGACACTCGCCTGCATTCCTGTTAAAAGACTTGCTTGGCTGACATCCCTTCTGACTCCAGATCCTGCTTGCTGTTTTACTACGATCATCTCCGGCTCCCTGACGTTTGGCTTGTCTGACTATCCATTCCGGTTCCTGAACTCTGGCTATGTTTTGACTACATTTGTTCTATTTACTTTTATTATTAAACAAGTGCGATTTAACTGTACTTCTGTCTCTGTCTGATGTCATGGTTTCTGACATCCCCTCTTTCTCTTTTTTTTTTTGTTTTTTTCTTTTTTTTTTAGCCACATCAGCAAAACTTTTATCGGGGACCTATGTCAGCTTAGCCGTTCATCTCTGTCCCATCTCATCTTGGCATCATTGTGGCTTTCTTTATTGCAAACTTTCGCAGTTTACATTTTATGTAAATATTTCATAAAAAAACATTAAATGTTACTTCTACTTTCCCATCTTCTTACATACTCGTCTCTTTCTATCCCCTTATCTATCTTTTTTTTTTTAACAAAATGTGAACTTTATTCATGTTAAGTGCATACAGGTCAGTTTACGGTACATAGTAAGGCAAGACGGAGTGAATAATCATCATACAGGTATCTCACACGACTTAGCAAAAATGTAATAAGCAGTCAATAGGGACAATATTAATCATTGTTCTCTGTCCCACAACCTTGGATACTGGAAGGAGGGAGGCATAAGGAACAGAGTATCTATACAGGGGTTTGAAGGGGAGAACTACTGTAGGGTAAGGAAGGGTAACAGGGGGAGGGGAGAGAAACAGGAGAAAAATAAAAGGAAGAAAAAAGAGGGGGGAAAGGAGGAGAGGGACCGAAAAAAGGGGGGGGAGGATAAGAGGGAAGGGGGGGGGAAGAAGGGAGAGAGCGGGAGAGGGGGGGGGAGGGAGGGGGCGGGGAAAGAGGGAGACCATTCAGAGCATACGCTCTGCATGCCTGGGCCTCCAGATCCCAGCAATCAGATCATACATCAGCCTCCGGATCTGGGGGAGACAGACCCGGCGGCAGGGAACCCCAGGAGTCTATCCAGGATGACCAAATCTTATCGAATTTGTGTGGACAGTTCCTATTGACATAAGTTATCTTGTACAGTGGTAAAACCATATTTAAGGTGTTTCTCCATGTGGTGATGGTGGGCGGGAGCTCGGTCCTCCATTTCAACAGAATCTCCCTGCGAGCGTAATATGTAGCAAAAGACACAAATAGTTTCTTATACTTCCCAATCGAGGGATCGCCTATCACATTCAGGAGCATGATTTCTGGCTGCAGTGGGAGGGAGAGCTCAGCTGATTGATTAACGTCAGCCAGTACCTGTTCCCAAAATTCCTGTAACGCCGGGCATGACCAGGTCATATGTAGGAAGGAGGCGTCCTCCCCCCCACATCTTGTGCAGTTGGGGGACCTGTCCCTATAAATACCCACCAATCTCTGAGGTGTGTAATAGGCTCGGTGAAGAAACTTCAGCTGGATGAAGCGGTCCCTAGCCGAAATTAGGGTGGAGACGTACGAAGACACACAGGACTCCCAGTCCTCCTCCTCAAGAGAGGGTATGTCCTCCTTCCATTTTTTATACACCTTGGGTAGTGGGGTAGAAAAGGAGGCTGTCATGTGAAAGTAAATTGTAGATAGGGGGGCCTGTAAGACCTTAGAAGCGAGAAGCCTCTCAATCGGATCTGACTCAAGGATGATCCCCCCAGGAAATTGGTGCTGAAAGGCATGTCTTACTTGGAAGAACCGGAAGAGCATTGAATTTGGTAAATGGTATTTATCTTTCAATTCTGGGAACGTACACAGTCTGCCTCTCACCATCAGATGTTGTAGATTCGTAATCCCCCTAGTGGCCCATATTTGGGGGTCTGGGATACTGCGGAAATGGGAGAGATTAGGGTTACCCCATAATGGCATGTGGGGAGAGATCGTACCTGGGGTCCGATGTACCCCTCTGACTCTACTCCAGACCACGATAGTCGTGCGCATCAGGGTGGTCAAGTTAGGATATGCTCTGGCCCCCCTAAACACCAGGTTACTGAGTGCTGTGTACGACCCTAGTATCGCAGCCTCCAGAGTCACCGCTGGGTTGTCTTTTGGCTGTGAGAACCACCATCGGGCAGTCACCAAGATGGCCGCCCAGTAGTAGTGTTGGAAGTTGGGAAGAGCAAGCCCCCCCTGACCCACAGACAGTTGTAGCGTGGCAAGTGCTAGCCTGGGCACCTTGCCCAGCCATACAAATGAGGAGATTATAGACTTAATCCTAGCAAAGTAGGTCATTGGGATCACTATAGGGCTGTTCCTAAAGAGGTAAAGGAACCTCGGCAGGAAAACCATCTTGATAAGGTTAACTCTACCGACCGGAGTCAAGGGGAGCGACCTCCAATCCGCGCATTTTTTTGCAAAGTTGTTAAGGAGCGGGTTTAGATTGAGTTCCATATATTTGGCCACCGGTCCGCCCATAATTATCCCAAGATATTTAAATTTATCCACCCAAACCAGGGGGTTCTGCATAGCAGGTCTAGGTCTGTTAGGGCTCAGCGGGTAGATCAAGGACTTGTCCCAGTTAACTCTAACACCTACGTGCCGAATTCATCAACCAGCTGTAGGGCAGCTGGGAGTGAGGAGGAGACGTCACTCAAATACAGGATAGTATCATCTGCATAGAAGGATATTTTCCCCTCCACCACTCCCACCCGTATGTGCAGCTCGTATCTTGGAGGCCAGGGGCTCCACGGCCAAAGCGAAAAGCCCCGGCGAGAGCGGACACCCCTGACGGGTGCCCCTTCCTTGTGGGAAGGCCTGTGAAAGGGAATTATTAGTTCTGATACGGGCACTGGGGGAGGCGTACATCATGCGCAGCCATTGAATAAACACTGGTCCGAAACCAAATTTCCGGAGGACAGCCCAGAGGTATCCCCATTCAACAGAGTCAAAAGCTTTCTCTGCGTCCAGGGACACCACAACCCCCAGGCCATCCCCCGGAGTTCTAACCATATGCGTCAACAGCCTGCGTATATTGATGTCTGTCCCTCTGCCCGGCATGAACCCAGACTGATCCGGGTGTACAAGAGCCGTGATCACTGTGTTCAAGCGACCCGCTAGAACCTTAGCTAGTACTTTCAAATCCACATTCAGGAGTGATATGGGTCTGTACGATGAACACAGGTCGGGGTTCTTGCCGGGCTTAGGGAGGACCACAACAACCGCCTCAAACATGGAAGCTGGTAGACAGCCCCCCTCCAGTGCCCTAACCAGCACCTCCCTGAATATGGGGAGAGCTTCTTCTGCATATTGTTTATAAAATTCTGCCGGGAACCCATCCGGGCCCGGCGTCTTCCCATTCTGCAAAGATTTAACTGCCACCTGGATCTCTGTCAGTGTTAGGGGACTGTCCAATTTCTCTTTGACCGAGTCCGTAAGGCACGGCAAATCAATCTGGTCCAAGTATGTACTGAGTTCCTGCTCAGTGTAGTGGGTCCTGGAGCTATAAAGGTCTTGGTAGTAAGATGCAAATCGGGCGTTAATTTGGGATGGGTCTGTCAAAATTTCCCCTTCTGGGGACATTATCCTTGATATGGAGGTCGGGGAGGAGTGTTCCCTGGACAACCAAGCCAGCAATCTACCGCTCCGTTCTCCCTGCTCAAAAATCCGCTGGCTCTGGTGGAGCAGTCGAACTTTAGTTGCAGAGGCCCGAAGGAGATTGACATCTCTCAAGGCTTCCCTATATTGCAGATACACCTGGGGAGAACGATCCCTGACATACTCTGATTCCAGGGTTTGCACCCTTCTCTCAGCTCTGTGTAATTCCTGACTAGCTTCTTTGCGGATCTGACCAATGTGGGACTGAAAGTGGCCCCGCATGCATACCTTAAAGGCATCCCATGAGTCTGTGAGGGAGTTATTCCTATCCCTCGTGCTCCAGAAGTCGCCTATGTCAGCCTTACCCGGGAGATCAATCCTTGAGTCAGCAAGCCAAAATCTGGAAAGGCGCCACAGGTTATCCGATGGGGCGCAGGACAAATCAAATGTCAGGAGTAGAGGGGCATGGTCCGAGATCCCTCTGGGCAAAATAGTCACATCCCTCACTCTCGAGAGAATAGGCCCTCCAGAGTAAGCCAGGTCAATTCTAGAAAAGGCTTTGTACGACGCCGAGTGGCACGTATAGGCCCTCAGCGTCGGATGTCGCCAACGCCAAACGTCAGTGAGATCGAATGTCTCGGCCCATGCCCTCAGCTCCGAAGATGTCCCCGCTGTCTGAGTCAGTCTGTCCATTTGAGGGTCTGGGACCATGTTAAAGTCACCCAGCAGTAGGACATTGTCTGTGGAATACTGCGTAATCTTCGTGACAATTTGGTACAGAAGAGATATTGAGGCGGGGGGAGGGACATACAACCCAACTATCACTAGTGTTATAGACAGAATACTGGCATGGATTATTACATATCGCCCCCCCCCCCCCCCGCGTCCACCTCTAATGCCAACAGTGAGAAGGACTTACGTACAAGAATGCTTACCCCACGTGCTAGGTTGGAGTAAGTTGAGTGATAAGCATACCCTACCCAGGGCCTACGTAAGCTCATGGTTCTGCCCCCAACTAAATGTGTCTCCTGGAGGATGCAAATATGAGGAGATTGTTTGTGCAGAAACTGGAACACCAGCGATCGTTTGATCTTAGAGTTCAAACCCCTGGTGTTCCAGGACACTATTTTGCAACTAGACATTGAGCAAGTTTATACCACTCTGCAGGGTTGAAGACCGTCACTGGAGATTCAGGAGCTCCCACCACACCACCATTCGGTACCACCTGTACTTTGTTACCTGCACGAAATAACAAGCGATTAAGACATACGGCAAACTGACACATAGAAACCATAGGTAAAAAACCCATAACAGAAACCCCATCCCCCCCCCCACCCCCCATCCCACCACTCGCAATCCCCTGTGCCACCCATCTGTCGGCAGCGGGCAAATCCCTCCGTCAGTCTCGCAGGGTAACAGCAGCAACAGTAAAACATCTCATGGCTGGTTCAATTCCTGCGCAGCGTCTCAATCCAGGACGAGGCCTCAGCAGGTGATGTAAAGAATCTCACAGACTCGCCATCTTCCACCCGCAGCCTAGCAGGGAACAACATACTGTATTTAAGGCCCTTGGCCCTCAGCTTGGCTCGGACAGCATCAAATGACTTCCTTTGGCGTTGTGTCTCGATGGTGTAATCAGGGAAGATCATCAATCGCGCGTTGTCAAACTTAAGCTCCTGGAGTGATCTGGCCTCCCTCAGCACCATATCTCTGTCTCTATAGTGGAGGAGCTTGAATATGAACGTGCAGGGAGGGGAGCCTGGTGGGCCACGTGTGGCTGGCATGCGGTGGGCCCTTTCCACTGTAAAGAAGGGGGAGAAGTGGGCCCTCGGGAGTAGGTCTTTCAGGAGTTGTTCTACAAAGGCTACAGGGTCTTTACCTTCGGAGCCCTCCGGGAGGCCTACGACTCGCAGGTTGTTGCGGCGGTTCCTATTTTCCGCGTCCTCGGCACGGCTCTCCAGGACTTTAACTCTGGCCTTTAGGGTATGAAGGTCCCCCGCATGCTCCCTCGTGGTGTCCTCCACCGCCGACACCCGCTGCTCCACCTCCGCCACGCGGCCGCGGAAGGAGTCCAGGTCCCTGCGGATGAAGTCCACGTTGGTCTGGAGGTGATCCATTTTGTCCATCAGGGCCGTTTGGCCTGTTGCTATTGTCTGCAGGGCCGCGGCCAGGTCCGCCGCCGTCGCTGGAGGCGAGTCCGCGGCCTCGGCCTGTGACGCCATGTGGGCCGAAGTGGCGGCCCGGCCTCGTGTTCTGGCCTGGTCTTTTGCGGGAGTCGCTGGGGCTGAGCGCTGAGATCTACCCCCGGGCATGTCCCGGGGTCAGTGCTGGAGCTGGGGTTCGTTTCGGCCGCTTAGAATGGCCCAGGGGGTTCAGGATCAAAGAGATTAGCTGCCGGACTCCAGGAGCTCTGTTACTGAGCGTCCTCTCCCGTCGCCATCTTGGACACGCCCCCTCCCCTTATCTATCTTAATTACCCTTTACCCTTCATTACCCCCCCCCCCCGCCCTACTAATCTACCCCCCCCCCCCGGTCCCACCATCTTATCTCCTAAATTTAAATCTGCAGTCCAATTACTTCACTGTACCTCTCCGTTAACCTAAATTTTCTTTCCATGCTTCCCACCTGATATTGAGGTGTTCTCTTCCCCCCTCTTCGCCTGCCCTAAGCCCTTCCATTTCAAATATTTTGTTTATTTTATCAAACCATTCCTTTACTTTTGGTCTATCTACTGTTTTCCATTTTTTAGGGATCAAGGTCTTGGCTGCATTCATAAGATGCACTATCAGGGAGTTAGCGTATTCTCCATATGGGGTTTCAACTCCATGAAACAGACAGACCCAGGGGTCATACGGTACCTGGGTATTCGTTATATCTTTGATGTATCTTAATATTTCCTTCCAATATAATTCAATCTTGGGGCAGCTCCACCATATATGTGCCATGGTCCCTCTCTGACCACATCCCCTCCAGCAGCCAAGAGCCTGGTCTCCTTGGAACTTTGCTACAATCACCGGGACCTTATACGACCTTGATAGGCATTTATAATTTGTCTCTACTATTCCGATATTAACTGAGGATTAGGGTTGAGCAAACCCGAACTGTAAAGTTCGGGTCCGTACCGGACTTTTGGGTGTTCGGGACCCGGACCCGAACCCAAACTATTGGCTGTAAGTTCGGGTGCGGGTCCGGTGTCCGGCGCTGTATTGGCGCCTTTTTAACAGCTGCAGGGCAGCCAATCGACGATCGTTTCACTAGTGTGCCCTTAGAAGCCATCACAGCCATGCCTACTAATGGCATGGCTGTGATTGGGCAGTTCAGCATGTGACCCAGCCTCTATATATAGTCCAGACACACAGCACACAGCGTCATTCTGCTATAGACAGGTTCCTGTGCTGCTGAGAGGATTTTAGGAGTTAGTGTGATTCAGTCAGTCAGGCAGTCAGCATTCCTTAACTTTGCTTCTAATTAGTTAGATCAGTGAGCGATCTACATAGCTAGAGTAGAGTAGGGAGTTTCTTTAGTAAGGATTAAGGAAGAGAAAGAGGCAGAGAGAATTATTGAAGAGATTCCTAAATCAATTGTACCCTGGCTGGGGTGCAGTGCACAGTCTTTTACAGTGCCATGAGGCCAGTGCCAGACAAAATATAAAAGTTTTACCTGCAAGCTCAGTGCACCATTAGGACCAACACTGCATATACTAAGAGATACACCATAGTCTGTGTGTATTCTGCTATTGGAAAAACATTGCATAAAAATTTAATTTTGCTTTTTTTTTCCCAATAGCATTTTCTGTGTGTTCATACATACACGCTGCAGACACTATCCGTGTATTCTGATATTGCAAAGTGACGTCACCACGTTCGTTGAAGGAAGGAGGAAGGGCTCCTAATACACACGTCGGCCGGCGTTCTTTGTTTACTATACTACGGATTCGTTATGCTTGCCTTTCTCATACAGATTTGAGTAATACCTTATTTTCATTAAACTATTTGAAGTTTTATACAGAATCACACTATGGTCTGTCGTTTGTCCTTCTTTTATGTTGCCATTTGAAACACCGCTGAGTGCTGTTGTCCATTCTTACACGCCATTGTGCGTCCCCTGGAGTTTAAAAGGTCCACACAGTGGGGGCGTGGCCTGCGGAGGAGCGGAACGGCCGTTTCTTGCTAGAGCTCCTGCTCTCCTCATCTCCCTAAGCGGCTAGCGGCGACAGAAAATAAACCTGAGGACTCAGGGACACAGCGGAAAGCTCACAGACCCTCACCCCAGCCATGGAGAAGCGTACTTTGCGGGATAAACCCCGCAAATTGGACTCCTTCCCCAAACAGAACGGTGCTGTGAGGAAGAAAAATGGCACTGTCCCTTCCTCCCTCACACACACAGACAAGCAGGCAGCGCGCTCTGTGAGGAGAGAGACAATAGAACTGCAGCCACAGCCATTGTCACTGGAACAGGAGACATTCCAACCTGATGTTACTAGCCCTCCTAAGCAGAAGAGAAAAATAGATACAGAAGAAGACAAAGTAAGTGACATTGATATAGATGAGGTAACTGAAACAGAAGCAGAAATTAACCCTTTTGATGAAAAGCTAGATGCTTTCCCCACCTCAGGAAAGGCTTTAATTGACTCTGATATGAAAGAAATGTTAAAATCATTAAGAGGAGCAATTCAGCATGACATGAAATCATTTATGCAAAAATCCAAAAGGGAAATAGATGACTTAGGAGACCGTGTGGATTACATTGAGAACAAACTGACTGACTTCACAGATGCCCACAATGAACTAGTAGACGATCATTTTGCTCTTGAAGAAGAAGTCAAGCAGCTAAAACTTAAAGTCACAGACCTCGAAGACAGGGCCAGAAGAAATAATATTAAATTCCGCGGTATACCGGAAAATGTCAAAAATATTGATTTGAGGAAATTTCTACAAAAAATGTTCACAGATCTTATCCCCTCACTACAGAATCAAGACTTAGTGATTGACAGAGCTCACAGACTTCCCAAACCACCATATATCCCGGAAAAACTCCCGAGAGATGTAATCGCTAAAATCCATTTTTTCCAGACAAAAGATATCGTGATGCAATTCGCGAGACACCATGCTCCACTGCCAGACCCATACGCTGGAATTACCATGTACTCCGACCTTTCTCAAGCCACTATCCTGGCGCGTAAAAACCTAAACTCGATCACAAAAATGCTACGCAATCACAAGATAATCTACAAATGGGGTTTCCCGACCAAACTGATTGTGGAAAAAAATAATGTGTCACACACAATCCACACATTGGAAGAAGGACTCAAAATACTAGGGAAATGGGGCCTGCTTATTAATGAAGAAACCAACTCGTCCATTAAAGCCACAATAGAGAAATTGACACCTCCATGGAATACTAGTCATGGATGACACGTCCGCTGGATAAAGAGTATGGGAGTGAGACCCTATTCTCTCTCCCCCTCTCTTGCAACTCACCAAAACCCCAAGTGCCTCAGGTTTATAGTTCACAGGGAGAATAGGTCTTTATTTACCTTCGACTTCTAGTCCCTGAGTTAAAGTGCATATTGAAATGCACACGAGAGTTGCACACCAACTCACCAGTTCTTATATGTTTCTTTATTTTTGTGAGTCTAAATCCCTGCTCCCTTCCTCATCTTTCCCCCTCAGCTCAACTTTAACAAGCTCAGATATGTATGGAAGCAGCATAGCCGCAAGACATCTATTCCCACCATGACTAATTTGAACTTACTATCACTAAATGTGAAAGGCCTCAACACCCCATTCAAAAGGAAAGCCCTATGGACTGATGCATTGAAATTTGGAAGCGACATCTTATGCATCCAGGAATCACACTTTGCAAGGGACAACCCCCCTCAATTTGCCCACCCGAAATTCCCACACATCTTTGCATCCTGCAATAGCAAAAAGAAGAAAGGAGTCCTAACGATCATTAAAGATACAATCTCTTTCCAACTCCTTGATTCCAAAATTGATCGACAAGGAAGATATGTGATTTTGGTCGCTAAAATTGAAAACACAGTTCTAACAATTGCCAATATTTACGCACCGAACAAAAATCCCCATCAATTCCTTCAAAAAGTAATCAAAATGGTGAAGAAGATTCAAAAGGGCAATGTCATCTACTGTGGAGACTTTAACGCAACGATGGACCCACTTCTAGACTCAACCAAAGGAACTCTATCCAAAAGAAAAGGTATAAAGGACATTTTCTCATACAAGGATCTGCATGATCCATGGAGATGTCTCCACGCAACAGAAAAGGACTTCACTTTCTTTTCAAAAGTACATAAATCATACTCTAGGATCGATCTCTTCATCACTGACAGAGTCCTCCTCCAAAAAATATCAAATGCTTGCATCTTTAACATAACATGGTCCGACCATGCCCCAATATCACTAAGCATAAATTTAAAACAGCCAAATTCAAATCATACACTCTGGAGAAATAACACTTATATTTTGTCCCAAAGGGAGGCTCTGGCAGTGATGAAGGAAAGATTGGAAGAATTCTTCAAGGTAAATGATAATGATATGGTATCTATCTCTAGTATATGGTGTGCCCATAAGGCGTTTATTAGAGGAATATTGATCCAATTAGCCTCGAGGGAAAAAAAAAGACGCACACAGTCAATAGCCAAACTACTACTTAGAATAACTGAACTTGAAAAAGATCACAAAACATCCCCCAGTAATCCCACTCTTCTTCAAAGATTAAACGAAACACGAAATGAACTTAGAGCAATACTGATTTCCAACCACGAAAAATACCTTAAGAGATTAAAATTAACCTATTACTCACAGGGAAATAAAGCAGGGAAACTACTGGCCTCCCAATTACGCCATAGACAAAGAAAACAAAAAATAGAAAAAATAGTTCATCACAAAACAGGGAAAGTACTATACAACCCACAAAGTATAACTGATGCATTTGCTGATTATTATGAAAGCTTATATAACTTAAAGGATGATCTTAATACTATCCAGCCAACACCAACACAAATAGCCCAATTCCTAAGTAAGATTAATGTCCCCGCTGTAGATCAGAGTGACCTCGAAAGGCTGAACGACCCAATAACCCCTGAGGAAATTAAGAGAGTCATTCAAAAACTGCCAGCAAATAAAACCCCAGGAGCAGATGGTTTATCCAGTGCAGTGAATATTATAAGGCGTTTAACACAACACTTACCCCATTTCTAGCTAAAATATTTAACCATGCAGTGGTAAACCATTCGTTCCCCAAAGAAATGCTTGAAGCAATTATTGTTACTATTCCAAAACAAGGGAAAGACCCGACATCACCAATTAATTACAGGCCCATATCACTACTAAATTCGGATCTGAAAATATTTGCTAAGGTCATTGCCAACCGATTATTAGAAATCACACCCTATCTAATTGAACCAGATCAGGTTGGATTTGTGAGAGGGAGACAAGGCCCAGACAGCACTAGACGCATGATTGACCTCCTTAGTCTTATAGAGCGTAGTCGAATGCCTTCCCTGCTCCTTGGATTGGATGCAGAGAAGGCATTCGACAGAGTGCATTGGGGATATATGGAGGAAACTCTTAGGAAATTTGGATTTTCTGGATTTATTTTTGAAGCTATAATGTCACTCTACACCACCCTTTCTGCCAGAGTATATACTGCAGGAAATATATCTAAAAGATTTAATCTAACGAACGGAACCAGACAAGGGTGCCCCCTATCGCCCATTATATTTTCATTAGCAATTGAACCCCTCGCAATATCTTTTAGATCCAATCCCAAGGTCACGGGGATCAAAATAGATCAGGTAGAACATAAATTAGGTCTATTTGCAGATGATGTCCTTCTATCACTATCAGCGACTGACAATGTACTTAATGAAGTGAACAGCACTCTGGAAGCATTCACATCCATCTCTTACTATAAGATCAATCCTGATAAATGTTCTGTTCTGCCTATGAACATCCCACCGGATCAGGTTGTTAAACTAAGACAACACTCTAATTATAACTGGGATAATCCTTCTATTACCTATTTAGGCATTCAACTTGCCTATCCTCCAACTAAATTGTACGATACCAACTACCCCTCCTTGCTAACCCAAATAAATCAAGATATACAATCAATAAAAAAAAACCGCAGCTATCCTGGATAGGAAGAATAGCAGCCTTTAAAATGAAGATCCTGCCGAAGATACTATATTATTTTAGGTCCCTCCCAATCCCGTTACCGGCAAAATTTTTCACCCAAATTAACTCAAAGATTAGCAACTTGATCTGGATGGGAAAAAAACCTAGGATTGCATGTCTACCCCCAAAACTAAAGGAGGACTGAATCTCCCAGATATTCGTTTATATTATTATGCCACGCTCCTTGACCAAATGAAATTCTGGTTCAAACACTCTAATAATAAATTGTGGCTGAGTATTGAAAGGAAAATAACCAAAGGAAATGATCTTTTCTCCCTATCAATGGCCAGCCACACCTTAGGGAAAATAAATGCACCAAACTTCTTGACAATTAAATCCACATTGACAGCCTGGAAATTCGCTTTAACAAAATTGCAATCTTCGAACGCCCATGCTCTTGTACCTATACCACTCAGAGTAATTGATTATTGTAAAATACGTATAAATACATCATCCTGGTCTGAACAGGGATTTAACTTCTTTATACATTTGCCAGATAACCACAAACAGAGAATAAAAAATAAACTTTCCGCCAAATCCTTTACCAAAAAATTTCACCCAGAAAAAAGTGTAGAAATCCCTAGCGCATTATGGGAATTTTTCCTCTCCCACGAGACTACTGGGAAGAAAGGTATATCCTATATATACAATTTACTTTCACCCTTCCCAACCCATACTAAGACTAAAAATATGCTGAAATGGGAAAAAGATCTTTCTCAGACCTTCACATGGGAACAGTGGCAAAAAGCCATACAGGTTAATAGCATATCAACAGCATGCATTGAACACTGGGAAAATGCCCAAAAGATCCTCAACCGTTGGTACTTAACTCCATATAGACTCAACAAAATATTCCCCACTGCATCCTCTAGGTGTTGGAGATGTGATACCCACATAGGTAATCTGATACACACATTATGGAGTTGTAAAACTCTTTCTAGCTTTTGGAAATCGGTCTCCACCTTCATAGCTTCTTTCACGGGTAATTTGAAGAAACTCTCACCCGAAATGGCTTTGTTAAGTATAAACCTTGACATCTATCCTCCACAGTATAGAATTATAATTTCTAATATCCTTATAGCAGCAAGACTCACCATTACCAAATTATGGAAATCTACCTTAGCACCTAACCTATCTGAGGTAATACTGAGACTAAACAATCAGGCGCACTATGAGTTAATGTTAGCACATAAAAAAGGTTCTACAAGTCACTTCCTCAAAAATTGGAACGAATGGATAGGACACCCTAGAGCTTCCAACTATCTGAAGGACCCTAAGAACCACTAACTATGCCCCTGAGAGATAATTCTACTTCTCTTCCTCTTCTTTCCTTATGCATTATTATAGAAGGTCTGATATATATGTCTACTTCCATACATCAATCCCCTCTTCCTCCCCCCCTTCCTTGTCATATTCCTTATGATCCTCCGTTTATGTAAAGTTTTCTTTGAAACATTATCCCATGTTTACAGCATGATCCCGTTAGGGGTAAACAGGGAATTATCAATCTTCCTATCTTGTTATTTTTTCTCGTTTTCTAGGAGCCTATCCACTTGTATAGATATTTAAGCTACCATTATTTTGTGATAATAACATTATATGGAAATTTATTAGTTCTGAAACTGATCCAGTTATCCTAGAGATGCAGTATCTAGAATATGTAACTGTATAATTTTTCCTTTGTTATTTATGTTTTGAAAAACTAATAAAAATCTTGAAAGTTAAAAAAAAAAAAAAAAAAAAAAAAAAAAAAGGTCCACACAGTGATCCCCTGGAGTAGAAGCCTCGGAGGTGTGTTCCCCTCAGTCGTCAGGATTGTGGTCAGGGCTTTACCTGAAGTGCTTTCCCTTACTATTTATCTGGTAAGGAGCTTTGATATAGGTGGTGGCACCCCCCCTAGATGTGGAGCACAGTGGTGTTGGTGAAAAGTGTCATATTCCTAGGAAGTAACTGACTACCATAAGGACTATTCACTAATAACATCTTCAATGATAATTGATGGACTTTTTATTGCATATTTACCTGTTTGGGTCATATTCCATTCTTTGCTTATGCCATATGTTATTATAAGAACCATCTGGATATTTACTGTTAGTGCAGTTCATAGTGTTAAAGGATTGGACATACTTTTTCTTCACTAATTGGATGTCCTTTTCTCCTTATTTAAGGTTTCTTTTTTATTAGTGTTTTTAATCCTGGCGCAGTTTTTTATTTCCACGCTGTAGACACTATTCGTGTATTCTGATATTGCAAAAACATTGCAAATTTTTTTTATTTTGCAGTGTTTTTTTTTCCCCAATAGCATTTTCTGCGTTTTCATAAACGCTTTACATACTGTCCGTGTATTCTGATATTGGAAAAACATTGCAAAAAAATTTAATTTTGCAGTGTTTTTTTTCCCCAATAGCATTTTCTGCGTTTTCATAAACGCTTTACATACTGTCCGTGTATTCTGATATTGGAAAAACATTGCAAAAAAATTTAATTTTGCAGTGTTTTTTTTTCCCCAATAGCATTTTCTGCGTTTTCATAAACGCTTTACAGTATGTAAAGCGTTTATGAAAACGCAGAAAATGCTATTGGGGAAAAAAAACACTGCAAAATTAAAAATTTTTGCAATGTTTTTCCAATATCAGAATACACGGACAGTATGTAAAGCGTTTATGAAAACGCAGAAAATGCTATTGGGGAAAAAAAAACACTGCAAAATTATTTTTTTTTGCAATGTTTTTCCAATATCATAATACACGGACAGTATGTCCGTGTATTATGATATTGGAAAAACATTGCAAAAAAAAATAATTTTGCAGTGTTTTTTTTTCCCCAATAGCATTTTCTGCGTTTTCATAAACGCTTTACATACTGTCCGTGTATTCTGATATTGGAAAAACAATGCAAAAATTTTTTATTTTGCAGTGTTTTTTTTCCCCAATAGCATTTTCTGTGTTTTCATACATACACACTGTAGACACTATACGTGTATTCTGATATTGCAAAAACATTGCAAAAAAATGTAATTTTGCAGTGTTTTTTTTCCCCCAATAGCATTTTCTGCGTTTTCATAAACGCTTTACATACTGTCCGTGTATTCTGATATTGGAAAAACATTGCAAAAAAATTTAATTTTGCTGTGTTTTTTTTTCCCAATAGCATTTTCTGCGTTTTCATAAATGCTTTACATACTGTCCGTGTATTCTGATATTGGAAAAACATTGCAAAAAAAAATAATTTTGCTGTGTTTTTTTTCCCCAATAGCATTTCCTGCGTTTTCATACATACACGCTGTAGACACTATCCGTGTATTCTGATATTGGAAAAACATTGCAAAAAAATTTAATTTTGCAGTGTTTTTTTTTTCCCCAATAGCATATTCTGCGTTTTCATAAACGCTTTACATACTGTCCGTGTATTCTGATATTGGAAAAACATTGCAAAAAAATTTAATTTTGCAGTGTTTTTTTTCTTCCCAATAGCATTTTCTGCGTTTTCATAAATGCTTTAGACACTATCCGTGTATTCTGATATTGGAAAAAAATTGGAAAAAAATTAAATTTTGCAGCGTTTTTTTTCCCCCAATAGCATTTTCTGCGTTTTCATAAACGCTTTAGACACTATCCCTTTATTCTGATATTGGAAAAACATTGCAAAAAAATTTAATTTTGCGTTTTTTTTTTTTCTTCCCAATAGCATTTTCTGCGTTTTCATAAACGCTTTAGACACTGTACGTGTATTCTGCTATTGACAAAAACACCCATTTAGGGCGAGATCATAAATTTTGAAAATATGAGGAGATCATCAAAAAGGGGACGTGGCCCGGGTCGTGGTGCTGCTGGTGGCGCTAATATTGCAGGGAGAGGACGTGGTCGATCTGTGCCAGCTACACGCACTAGTGAAACACCTTCCTCAGGTGCGAGTAGGTGACAGAGCCTGCAGCGGTATTTTGGCGCGCCTAATGAGGCTGTACGAATATTGAGGCCAGGACAAGTACAGGCGATAGTAGATTGGGTTGCTGACAGTGCCTCCGGTTCCTTCACATTGTCTCCCACCCAGTCTCCTGATGAAAGTTAATAATTTTTTCCAGAAAGTGTGTATTCTGGGGTATTCCCACCATATGTGCGGCATCGTGCCGTTGAGTTTCCGAGGTTCTTAATGACTTCCTGTACCTCTTCTGCTGAGAAGGGGGCCTCCAGCATTTTATTTTTATTTTTTATTTTTTTATGTTATTTTAAGTTATTTCCCTATCCACATTTGTTTGCAGATTACTTGCCATGCTCTTAACAACATTTTGTTGCCATTTGCAGCCCTCTAGCCCTTTCCATGACCTTTTTACAGCCATTTTAGTGTTCAAAAGTCCGGGTCCCATTGACTTCAATGGGGTTCGGAGTTCGGTGTCAAGTTCGCGTCAAGTTCGGAACCCGGACTTTTTTCCGAAGTTCGGCCGAACCCGCCGAACCCGAACATCCAGGTGTCCGCTCAACTCTACTGAGGATGTATGTACCAATTTTAATATTTTCTTTAACTCTTGATTATCCCCTCGTGTGCCTATTTCCCTTTCCCAGCTTTTTATGTATGACGGTATCTCCAACTCGTCCCTCCTCCCTTTTTTTGTCTCAGATTCACACATCTTCTCTATCGCCGTCAGTTCCTCCCCTCCTCTTAGTGGCTGGGGAAGAGAGAGGACAAAATGACTGGAGATAACGCCATTCATCAATCTGGAATAGGTTTTCTTTCTCCTTTAGATCTTGTATTGTGCTTATTTTCCCTCTGTGCAAAATGTGTCTCAATTGTGCCTCTTCACTCTTAATCCAATTTCCTCCTACTTGTCTTTTACCTGGTGCAAAATAATTATTCTCTTTTAAAACAATTAAAGGTGAGTTATATTTCCACTTATTGTGCTTGTGTACCCTGTCCCATACCTTCATTGCATTTCTTGTAAGTGTAAGTGTATTTCTCCCCAGTGCTCTGTACTTAGGTGGTATCCATATATTATTTCCTAAGTTAGTTCCAGCCGTGATATGTTCTATCTTTACCCAACTTCTTTCACTCTCTGACTTAGTCCATTCCACCACCCTAGTCAAGTTTATTGCTTCATAATATTTTTTAAAATTCGGTACTCCTAATCCTCCCTGATCTTTCTCTGTTTGTAGAATACTTAGCGCTATCCTAGGTTTTTTATTCTGCCATATTAGTCTTGTTATTAATATTTTAATCACTTTAAAATATGCTGGGGGTATGTAAATGGGGAGCATTTGAAGTTTGTAAAGTACTTTAGGCAGGATGATCATCTTCAGCGCATTTATACGCCCTATCCAGGACAGGGGTCTTTCTGCTATTCTCTTAGTTTCCACTTTCACCTCTTCTAGTAATGGGATATAATTGGCCTTGTAGATCTTATCTATCGAAGGGGTTAATTTTACTCCCAAATATTTTATTTCTGCATTTTTCCAGGAGAATTTAAATTCTCTTTGTAAACTCTGCTCTTCTCTCGGACCAATGTTAATATTTAATACCTCCGACTTGTCTGGGTTAATTTTAAAGTTTGATACTTCTCCATAGTCTCTTAATGTGTTCAATCGATTGGGCATAGTGATTCGGGGGTTGGTAATATAGAATAAAAGATCATCTGCAAATGCAGCTACTTTGTGGGTTTCTTTTCACACTTGTACCCCTCCTATATCTACGTTCCTTCTTACTGTCGATAGTAGTGGCTCTAATGTCAATATAAACAGGAGGGGTGACAACGGACACCCCTGCCTGGTGCCATTATATAGCCTAAAAGGGGGGGACAGCATCCCATGTATTCTTATAGCCGCCATTGGGTTCCTATACAATATCTTAATTCTCTCCATCATTTTGGCTCCAAAACCCATCCCTGCTAAAGTCCCCATCATGAATCCCCAGTCTACTCTGTCAAAAGCTTTCTCAGCATCTATCGAGAGGAGTAGACTGGGGATTCCCCCCTCACTCATTTTCTGGAGAAGAAGTAATGTTCTAATCCCATTGTCTTTGCCCTCCCTCCCTGTTACAAACCCTACCTGGTCGGGGTGGACTAATTCCGGAACTATATCTTTTATTCTATCTGCCAATACTTTTGCATAGATCTTTATATCTATATTCAAGAACGAGATTGGTCTATAGCTTGAGCACATTTTTTTATCCTTTCCCTCTTTTAAGACTGTTGTGATCGTTGCCATTGATGCATCTTTACTTGGCTCATATCTCTGGCCCAATCCATTAAGGTATGCGCATAATCTGGGAGTCAATATTTCACTAAACTTTTTAAAATACTCCATAATAAAGCCGTCTGGCCCAGGGGGTTTTCCCCCTAGCTGCCTCTTTTATAACCCGGTTTACCGCTTCAACTGTTATTGGGGATTCTAGGTCCTGGGCCGTCTCCTCAGAGATCTGGGGAAGCTCCGCCCTCTGCACATATTCCTTAATCTTTTTTTCCCTATCTATACCCTGTGTTCCTGTCTGATTTTTGTTCACCGAATATAACTGCGCATAATATTAGACATGTGCGATTAGTTTCGTACGAATTTTTTCAAATACGAATTCCGTACGGAATACGAAATTCCGTTTACTTTATTTATTCGAATCCGACTACCAAATATCGAATTTCAACTAATATGAAAGAAATTATTATAGCGGATATAACGAATGAATGAATGAATGAATTCGAATGGATTCGAATGAATTCGAATGAATTCGAATGACAAAGTGTCATTTTTGAAGGAAAAATTCCGTTTACGAATTTCAGCTCCAAATTATTCGAATCCAACTACCAATATCGAATTTCAACTAATTTGAAAGAAATTATTATAGCAGATATAACGAATGAATTTGAATAAATTCGAATGAATTCGAATGACAAAGTGTCATTTTTGCAGAAAAAAAAGCTATTTAAAATCACTTGCGGCTATTGCCGGCTAATAAAAAGTCGGCTACGTAACACAGAGAACAGCCATTCATTGATATATAAAAAAAAAAAGCGTAGGGGTCCCCCCAAATTCAATAACCAGGCCCTTCAGGTCTGCTATGGATATTAAGGGGGACCCCAGCCAAAAAGAAAAAAAAATGGCGTGGGGTCCCCCCTAAATATCCATACCAGACCCTTATCCGAGCATGCAACCTGGCAGGCCGCAGGAAAAGAGGGGGGGACGAGAGCGGCCCCCTTCCCGCCTGAACCGTACCAGGCCACATGCCCTCAACATTGGGAGGGTGCTTTGGGGGTCTGAGACCACCAAAGCACCTTGTCCCCATGTTGATGGGGACAAGAGCCTCATCCCCACAACCCTGGCCATTGGTTGTGGGGGTCTGCAGGCGGGGGGCTTATCGGAATCTGGAAGCCCCCTTTAACAAGGGGACCCCCAAATCCCGCCCTCCCCCTGTGTGAAATGGTAAGGGGGTACAAAAGTACCCCTACCATTTCACCAAAAAAGTGTCAAAAATTGTAAAAATTACAGGAGACGGTCTTTGACAATTCCTTTATTAAAATCTTCTTTCTTCTTTCTTCTGGTCTTCCTTTCTTCATCCTTCGGTTTCTTCATCTTCTCCTTCCGGCATCTTCTTCCATCTTCTTCTTCCTCCAATCCGCTTTTTCTTGCTCCGGTCTTCTCGTCCTTTTCGTCCGGCACCCTCAAGGGTCTGGTATGTATTTTGAGGGGGACCCTACGCCATTTTTTTTTGGCTGGGGTCCCCCTTAATATCCATAGCAGACCTGAAGGGCCTGGTTATTGAATTTGGGGGGACCCCCACGCTTTTTTTTATCAATGACTTCAATGAATGACTGTTCTCTGTGTTACGGATTCGACAATTCATTTGCCGGCAATAGCCGCGAGTGATTTTAAATAGCTTTTTTTTCCTGCAAAAATGACATTGTGCAGGAACAGTTCTCTATATTAGATATACTGAATCTCGAATGCATTCGAATCATTCGAAGCATTCGTTATATCCGCTATTATAATTTCTTTCATATTAGTTGAAATTAGATATTTGTTAGTTGTTGTATTCGAATTGTTCTCTGTGTTACGGGAACCGGCAATTAGCCGCGAGTGATTTTAAATAGCTTTTATTTCCTGCAAAAATGACACATTGTACAGAGACAGTTCTAAGCACGGGAAACATGCCCCCCTTCATAGACATACTATAGAGTATATAGTGTGTATATATATATATATATATATATATATTTATATATAGTATGCCTATGAAGGGGGGGCATGTTTCCCGTGCTTAGAACTGTCTCTGTACAATGTGTCATTTTTGCAGGAAATAAAAGCTATTTAAATTCACTCGCGGCTAATTGCCGGTTCCCGTAACACAGAGAACAATTCGAATACAACAACTAACAAATATCTAATTTCAACTAATATGAAAGAAATTATAATAGCGTATATAATGAATGCTTCGAATGATTCGAGATTCAGTATATCTAATATAGAGAACTGTTCCTGCCAAATTCAATAACCAGGCCCTTCAGGTCTGCTATGGATATTAAGGGGGACCCCAGCCAAAAAAAAAAACGGCGTAGGGTCCCCCTCAAAATCCATCCCAGACCCTTGAGGTCTGGGATGGATTTTAAGGGGAACCCCAGCCAAAAAAAATGGCGTGGGGTCCCCCTCAAAATCCATACCAGACCCTTATCCGAGCACGCAACCTGGCAGGCAGCAGTAAAAGAGGGGGGGACAAGAGCGGCCCCCCCTCCTGCCTGAACCGTACCAGGCCACATGCCCTCAACATTGGGAGGGTGCTTTGGGGGTCTGAGACCCCCAAAGCACCTTGTCCCCATGTTGATGGGGACAAGGGCCTCATCCCCACAACCCTGGCCATTGGTTGTGGGGGTCTGCAGGCGGGGGGCTTATCGGAATCTGGAAGCCCCCTTTAACAAGGGGACCCCCAAATCCCGCCCTCCCCCTGTGTGAAATGGTAAGGGGGTACTTTACCCCTACCATTTCACCAAAAAAGTGTCAAAAATTTTAAAAATGACAGGAGACGGTCTTTGACAATTCCTTTATTAAAATCTTCTTTCTTCTTTCTTCTGGTCTTCCTTTCTTCATCCTTCGGTTTCTTCATCTTCTCCTTCCGGCATCTTCTTCCATCTTCTTCTTCCTCCAATCCGCTTCTTCTTGCTCCGGTCTTCTCGTCCTTTTTGTCCGGCACCCTCAAGGGTCTGGTATGGATTTTGAGGGGGACCCTACGCCATTTTTTTTTGGCTGGGGTCCCCCTTAATATCCATAGCAGACCTGAAGGGCCTGGTTATTAAATTTGGGGGGACCCCCACGCTTTTTTTTATCAATGACTTCAATGAATGACTGTTCTCTGTGTTACGGATTCAACAATTCATTTGCCGGCAATAGCCGCGAGTGATTTTAAATAGCTTTTTTTTCCTGCAAAAATGACATTGTGCAGGAACAGTTCTCTATATTAGATATACTGAATCTCGAAAGCATTCGAATCATTCGAAGCATTCGTTATATCCGCTATTATAATTTCTTTCATATTAGTTGAAATTAGATATTTGTTAGTTGTTGTATTCGAATTGTTCTCTGTGTTACGGGAACCGGCAATTAGCCGCGAGTGATTTTAAATAGCTTTTATTTCCTGCAAAAATGACACATTGTACAGAGACAGTTCTAAGCACGGGAAACATGCCCCCCTTCATAGACATACTATAGAGTATATAGTGTGTATATATATATATATATATATATATATATATATAGTATGCCTATGAAGGGGGGGCATGTTTCCCGTGCTTAGAACTGTCTCTGTACAATGTGTCATTTTTGCAGGAAATAAAAGCTGTTTAAATTCACTTGCGGCTAATTGCCGATTCCCGTAACACAGAGAACAATTCGAATACAACAACTAACAAATATCTAATTTCAACTAATATGAAAGAAATTATAATAGCGGATATAATGAATGCTTCGAATGATTCGAGATTCAGTATATCTAATATAGAGAACTGTTCCTGCCAAATTCAATAACCAGGCCCTTCAGGTCTGCTATGGATATTAAGGGGGACCCCAGCCCAAAAAAAAAAAATGGCGTAGGGTCCCCCTCAAAATCCATCCCAGACCCTTGAGGTCTGGGATGGATTTTAAGGGGAACCCCAGCCAAAAAAAATGGCGTGGGGTCCCCCTCAAAATCCATACCAGACCCTTATCCGAGCATGCAACCTGGCAGGCCGCAGGAAAAGAGGGGGGGACGCGAGCGGCCCCACCTCCTGCCTGAACCGTACCAGGCCACATGCCCTCAACATTGGGAGGGTGCTGTGGGGGTCTGAGACCCCCAAAGCACCTTGTCCCCATGTTGATGAGGTCCTCATCCCCACAACCCTGGCCGGTGGTTGTCCTGTCATTTTTACAATTTTTGACACTTTTTTGGTGAAATGGTAGGGGTACTTTTGTACCCCCTTACCATTTCACACAGGGGTGGGCCGGGATCTGGGGGTCCCCTTGTTAAAGGGGGCTTCCAGATTCCGATAAGCCCCCCGCCTGCAGACCCCCACAACCACTGGGCACGGTTGTGGGGATGAGGCCCTTGTCCCCATCAACATGGGGACAAGGTGCTTTGGGGGTCTCAGACCCCCAAAGCACCCTCCCAATGTTGAGGGCATGTGGCCTGGTACGGTTCAAGCAGGAGGGGGGCCGCTCTCGTCCCCCCTCTTTTCCTGTGGCCTGCCAGGTTGCGTGCTTGGATAAAGGGTCTGGTATGGATTTTGAGGAGGACCCCACGCCATTTTTTTTTTTGGCCGGGGTTCCTCTTAAAATCCATCCCAGACCTGAAGGGTCTGGTATGGATATTTGGGGGGGACCCCATGCCATTTTTTTTTTTTTGGCTGGGGTTCCCCTTAATATCCATACCAGACTTGAAGGGCCTGGTTATTGAATTTGGGGGGACCCCCACGCTTTTTTTTTTTTTTTCTTTATCAATGAATGACTGTTCTCTGTGTTACGTAGCCGACTTTTTATTAGCCGGGAGTGATTTTAAATAGCTTTTTTTCCTGCAAAAATGACACTTTGTGCAGGAACATTTCTCTATATTAGATATACTGAATCTCGAATTCATTCGAAGCATTCAAAGCATTCGTTATATGCGCTATTATAATTTCTTTCATATTAGTTGAAATTCGATATTTGTAGTTGGATTTACTAACGATTCGTAACTATTCGTAACGATTCGTAACGATTCGTAACTTGAAATTGAAATTCAATATTTGTAGTTGGATTCGAATTGTTCTCTGTGTTATGAGAACCGACAATTCATTAGCCGCGTTAACGATTCGTAACGATTCGTAACTTTACTAACGATTCGTAACGATTCGAAAAAAATTTTTTACGATTCGTACGAAATTCGTATTTTGTACGAATTCGAACGGAATTTCGTACACGAATTACGAATTTTTTTTATATACGAAACGGGACGAAACGAAAAGAAACAAATTTTTGGACAGTTCCCATGTCTACATAATATTCCTTAAACACCATAGCAATGTCTGTGGTCTTATTTACTATTTCCCCTTTTTTATTTAACATTTCCTCTATATAGTTGAGTGATCTTTTTTTCCTTAACATCCGCGTTAGGCATCGACTGTTTTTATTGCCCCACTGATATCTCTCTTTCGCGATTCTATTATACGTTTTTCTATTTTCTACTTCCAGCAGTTCTTTTAATTCATCCCTCTTGACCACCAGATTATGTCGCACTCCTACATCTTGTTGGTTCCTACCATTCTTTTTTTGAATCTGCTCCAGTCTATAAATTTCCTCTATTAGTTCTTCTCTCTTTTTGTTTTCTTCCTTCTTCCTCCTTGCCCCCATTGAAATAAATATCCCCCTTATATAGGCTTTATGAGCCTCTCAGATTGTATTACTATCTACCTCTTCCGTCTCATTGGTCCGAAAGAAGAGCTCCAATTCCCTTTTTATTTTATCCGCTCCATTTTTATCAAAAAGGGTCTTATTTAATTTCCAGGAGAATGGTTGTTTTTTGTTGTCTGGGATTCTAATCTTCATTTTCACTGGCGCATGATCTTATAGGGATATTATTTCTATTCCTGAGGATACCACATGGTCCAGCATATTATGTTCTACAAACCAGTAATCAATCCTTGTATACAGGGGCATAACTAGAAATCACAGGGCCCCATAGCAAAATGTTGTATGGCCCCCCCCACAAAAAAATGGCGGGGCTTAAATTAAATAGTGGGCGTGGTTTAAAGGGCGGGGCTCAAAGGGTGTGTGGTTCGAGTCTGAAATGGAAGAAAGAAAGAGAGCCCAGATCCTACACCACAATAGCAATATATGTATTCCAGAAAGTTTAATCAACAGATAAAGATACTCCAAACACCTGGTGTTAGCGCTTCAATAATCCTCACCTGTGCCCAATGCAGCGTGGTCTGCCCATGACCAATACTGCCTCACCTGTGCCCACTTGTGCCCAATGCAGCGTGGTCTGTGCCCAATACAGCGTGTCCAGTGCCCAATGCAGCCTCACCTGTGCCCAATGCAGCGTGGCCAGTGCCCAATACTGCCTCACATGTGCCCAATACTGCCTCACCTGTGCCCATTTGTGCCCAATGCAGTGTGTCTAATGCCCAATGCAGCCTCACCTGTGCCCAATGCAGTGTGACCTGTGCCCAATGCAGCCTCACCTGCCTGTGCCCAATGCAGCATGTTCAGTGCCCAATACAGCCTCACCTGTGACTAATGCAGCCTCACCTGTGCCCAATGCAGCGTGACCCGTGCCCAATGCAGCATGACCCGTGCCCAATGCAACCTCACCCGTGCCCAATGCAGTGTGGCCTGTGCCCAATGCAGCCTCACCTGCCTGTGCCCAATGCAGCATGTTCAATGCAGCCTCACCTTTGCCCAATGCAGCCTCACCTGTGTCCAATGCAGCGTGGCCTGCCCATGCCCAATACAGCCTTACCCGTGCCCAATTCAGACTCACCTGTGCCCAATTCAGCCTCACCCGTGCCCAATGCAGTGTGGCCTGTGCCCAATGCAGTGTGGCCTGTGCCCAATGCAGCCTCACCTGCCTATGCCCAATGCAGCATGTTCAGTGCCCAATGCAGCCTCACCTGTGCCCAATGCAGCATGTTCAGTGCCCAATGCAGCCTCACCTGTGCCCAATGCAGCCTCACCCGTGCCCAATGCAGCCTCACCCGTGCCCAATGCAGCCTCACCTGCCTGTGCCCAATGCAGCATGGCCAGTGCCCAATGCAGCATGGCCAGTGCCCAATGCAGCCTCACCTTTGCCCAATGCAGCGTGGCCTGCCCATGCCCAATGCAGCCTGACCCGTGCCCAATGCAGCCTGACCCGTGCCCAATGCAGTCTCCCCCGTGCCCAATGCAGCCTCCCCCGTGCCCAATGCAGCCTCCCCTGTGCCCAATGCAGCATGTTCAGTGCCCAATGCAGCGTGGCCTGCCCAATGCAGCCTGACCCGTGCCCAATGCAGCCTGACCCGTGCCCAATGCAGTCTCCCCCGTGCCCAATGCAGCCTCCCCCGTGCCCAATGCAGCCTCCCCTGTGCCCAATGCAGCATGTTCAGTGCCCAATGCAGCGTGGCCTGCCCAATGCAGCCTGACCCGTGCCCAATGCAGCCTGACCCGTGCCCAATGCAGCCTCCCCCGTGCCCAATGCAGCCTCCCGTGCCCAATGCAGCCTCCCCGTGCACAATGCAGCCTCCCCCGTGCACAATGCAGCCTCCCCCGTGCACAATGCAGCCTCACCTGTGCAGTGGAAGAGGTGAGCCAGACTGCAGCAGCCCTCAAATGGCTATTGGCGAGCGTGGGGCTGTCTCAGAGTGGGGGGGGGGGCGAGCACCGCCCGCATGGTCCCCCAGCCATGGGAAGTGAGGAGAGGAAGAGGCGCGCTGTCCGTACAAGCAGAGAGCTGTAACAGCTTTCATTTGAATGTCCTGTGTGTTCCCGGGGCTCACAGTCACATAGCCCCACCTCTTGGCCCAGCGCCTTTGATGACGTCACATGTGCCGCATTGGACCGGCGTTCTGTCTATCAAAAGCGCCGGGCCAAGAGGTGGGGCTATGTGACGGTGAGCCCCGGGAACACACAGGACATTCAAACAAAAGCTATTACACAGCGCGCCTCTTCCTTTCCTCACTTCCCCTGGCTGGAGGACCGTGCGGGCAGTGCTCGCCCCCCCCCCGGGCCCCCGGCAGTATGCATTGCTCCTCCTCCCCAGGGGCCCCATAGCGGCTGCGGGCCCCATAGCGGCCGCGTGTGTCGCTATGGCGGTAGTTCCTCCACTGCTTGTATACGTCCCATGCACAGGGGAGTAGAACGAAAAGTCTCTAGTCTTTGGATGTTGCATTCTCCAAGCATCCACTAACTGTAGTTAATGCATTTGATCCTTAAGAGCTTTTAATTGGGAGTTCCTTGTCCCCTGTTCATGGGACGTACTGTCTAATTCAGGATCCATACAAAAATTCAAATCTCCTGCAATAAGCACTCTTCCCTTTTTAAATTCCCATAATCTTTTTAAAGTCTCCTTCAGAAATATTATTGGGTTCTTATTTGGACAGTATATGTTCGCCATTGTAAAATTCTTTACCCCATAATTTTCCTTTCAAGAAAATAAATCTTCCCTCAGGATCATTTAGTCTATCATCTAGAATAAAACGTACGTCCCTATCTATGCCTATGGCCACGCCTTTTGATTTATTAGATAGTGAATCTCCGTAATACGTAATCCGTAAGTCGGGAACCTCTGGGAGTACAATCTTATTCTTGTCTCATAGGTTAGATGTGTTTCTTGTAAGAAGGCGATTCCGGCCCCATACCTCTCTATTTCTTTCAATATTTTGTGTCTTTTCCCTGGTGTATTTAGCCCTCTGGCGTTATATGTCACCAAATTGACCGTGGTCATAGTTTCACTCTCGATATACCTGGGGACATATTTCCATCCAGAGAGGCACTACTGAAGTCAGGACTGCATATTTTTTTCTCTCTACTCTTTACTTGCTGCTTTTTTAAGATGGTTTCCATAGCCCCCCCACCCCTCTCCCTCCCTTCCCCCCTGACCCCCCCTCCCCACTCCCCCCCCAATCTTTCCCCATCTCCTCCCTCTCCCACCCACCCACCGCCCCTATCCCCTCCCTTGGCCCATTGACGGCCCTGGTGTCGTAATCTGGGCTATCCCCGAATCCCATCATTACGCACCCTATTTCTTGGGGTGTAACTCCAGCTGCAGCCTCCTGCCTCCTGCCTCTCCTCCTCCCCTTGATCTAATGGGGAAGAGAAGAGGTAAGGCTAAGTGCACATCTGATTCCCGCCCCCTCAACCAGGGAGAGAGGAAAACAAAAAAAACCCAACACCGAAGGATGGAGCGGACAAGTCCAGACAGTCATCCCCCCCGTATCCCCCCCTCTCAACCAACTCCGTTACTCCTTTTCCTAAGCAGAGTCTAAGTTCCTTCTTGTTCCTAAGTTCGCTGCCAGGGTCCCCTTACTCTCCTTGTTCCATCCTCCTCCTGTCCTCCAATTAGATCCGGGACCGGCATCTCCAGTTTACTGCAGAAATCCTGTAGTTCTTCTATATACTTCAACCTCATCATTCTTCCATCTTTATATACAATTAGTGCTGTTGGAAACCCCCAGCTATATTTCATGTTTATGCTTCTTAAATAATCCAGTAGAGGTCTGAGTTGCCTTCTTCTAGCAAGCGTACCTGCAGATAAATCTGTGAAGATCTGAAGAGTAATTTTTTCATATATTATTGGGGCTTTACCTCTGAGTTTAGTCCATATTCTTGCTTTATCTTCATACTGATGAAATTTCACAATAACAATTCGTGGTATCTCCTCTTTCAGTCCAGGAGGTTTCCTCACTCTGTGTACTCTGTCTATTTTTAGCTCTTCCTCTTCACCCCTACCTAGTAGGGGGTTAAAAATTCTTCTAATTTTTTCTTCTAGGTTTTCTCCATTCTGCTCAGGTATGGCTCTTATTCTTAAATTATGACGTCTATTTTGGTTCTCTTGTTCTTCCAATTTATAGAGAAATTCTCTATGATCTTTTTGGAGTTGATTCACCTGTATTTTTAATTCTGCGATTTCTTGCATCTGTTTTTCCGTCTTTTCTTCCATCTCCTCTACTCTCTTCAATAAGTGGCTCGAATCCATCCTTACGTTAGTAATTTCATTTTTGATCAGATTTTCCATTTTACTAATTAGATTAATCATATCCGCTTTAGTAAGGATTTGGGACAAAACGCTCTGCTCCTCCTCGTTAGTTCTCTCCACTCCTCTCTCCACCTCCGGTTCCCCCGTAGGCGTCTCTCCCTGGGTGCCCTTTAATTTTGCCATCTCTTTCTTACTGCTCTTTATAGTTTGTTGCTTTTTCTCCATTCCTGGGCTTCCTGTGTTCCCTTCCTTGGGCGTTAAATATTTTTGTATCATACTAGTATTTATACTTGTATTCAGGCTTTCCCTTGAGACCTTTGGTTCCGTACCCCTCTGTGTTCGCCCTCTCATATTCTTGTCAGCTTGCTGTTATTACTCCCCTACACTGTGTACCACCCTTTGAGGCCCCATTTGCACTTGTGCGAGCAATGCCTGTGTAATCTTGCGGTATATGGACCTCAAGTCAAATCAAAGTCAAACCAAAGTAGTGCAGGAACGAATTTGACCCACTTGCAGGATGCACAAGTGAGAATAGTGCCTAATTCAAAGGTATTATCTATGAATCTCATGACCATTGTATAACAGATGTGTCTTACTTACTCATTACTACCATACCCATACCTCCAACTGCTATGTGCCCCATAACTTACCCCCAGAAAATGAGACCACACCAATCTGGAATAAAACTTGGTCGTAGCAGCCAATTATCTTTATTATAAAATATTCAAATAAAATGAACATAAATTAACATAACTGAATGAAGTAATATGCCACCTCCTCCATTAAACTGCAGTACCTTAAAACTAAAATAGGCCTCAAGCTGACATGCTAGCTCAGAGTCAAAACCACTGACCGCAGTGCACCCGATAACCAACTTCCAGCTAAAACCACCGTTAGCTGGACTACCACCCACGGGTACCATACCACCAATAGGTCCCGAACTCTTCAATATCTGGGGTTTAATCCTTTATCCGCAAAGACCAACACCACGCCACAGCGCACCAGGGGAAAACCTTACCCTTGTGTGCCCTGCCAAACTCTCAAGGCTTGCTGTACCCCATCCTGCAGACCCAGGGAAGTCAATCCCCTCGTCGTTCAGGTGAACTCCATCTCTCTTCAAATAACGCTAGGTGTCCACTGTGTTGGGGATTTGGAAATCCATATTTATATCAAGGAGTTCCAAGGGAACCAGTACAGGGACTTCTATTACCATGCCCCGTGTTGTGCATATATATATATATGTGTATTTCTGGTATCTCAAACACACCAACGTGTTTGTCTACTGTCTGCCTAGTAACTAAATTACCCTATTGTCAAAAGCACTTCTGAACCAATGAGGTGACCCTGAGTTTTGATTGGTAGGAGTGGGTTATTCTAACAACATAAAAACCAACAGCTTAGGGATGCGAGGCCTCTTAAGCCTCATGGACTGAACACGTAAGATTCCTGTGTAATGTATTCCCTTATCTCTCTTTACTTTTCGCTACTTTTCTTCTTTATTAAGATTTTGCCTAAGATTCAAGTAACAGCCTGTGTATGTCCATTGTAACTATATCCCCTTTTTTCATTAACTATCTTTATAAACACTGGCAACATTGCATTTATAACATCTCTATACTATGTTGGGTAATCTCTAACGTTTCTTTTCTATATAAATAAATGTAATTGTTTATCTTTTCGCACTGTTATCGTTCGTTTTTAGTAATTGCATAGACAAAGGTTTTTACTCACTTATTTTATGTAGAGGTAAGCATATAAGTGAGGTAGGTATAAAAATAGCCACAACAAATGGTGCCCCCTGTGTGAGGAAGTTTAATGTTTGGGGTGAATGCGATTTCTTGTATGGAAGACAAAGCTGGGTTTGTGTCTCCCATTTGAATACCCAGACTAAAAAAAAAACTTATCAGAACTTTCCTGTTTACCTTTTGTCTGCAATAATATTGTGATGAGACTGATTTTGAATAATGTGTTTATATAAAATGAAATTGTACGTGCGAATGATAAGGGCTCCATTTGAAATCTTGGAGACAGTGGAAAAGGATATGTGCCTCTGCCAAAAAGCAATTTCATTGCCCATTTGAATGAGATTAGGCCAACCGTTGTGATTGGGACACACACCGGTAGGCCTAGAGCTACGTTTCCACTTGTGCAACTCCAAAGTCACATGATTTAGAGTATGACTGTGCGGTGCGACTTTGATGTGGCTTTGAATGCGACTTTGATCCAAATTTACACTCTGGGTCGGAGTCGCGTCCGGAGTCACATAGGAGTGGTGCAGGTACCTTTTCATAGTCATTGCAGCTTTGAGTCGCATAGATTGGGACTGGTGATATTGAAATGGGCTGTGACTTGTAATGCGACTTTGTGTCCAAAGTCGCATGGCAAATTGCATTTGTGAAAACGGAGCCTAGGTCGCACAGAATGATCTTATGTGTATGAATTGGGGCTGCAACTGACGATTGTGTTCATGATCAATTGGTTGGCCGATTATTGTTTTGATTAATCGGTTGATAGCCTTGGGGAGAAAGCGTGGTGTATGATTTGGTTAATATGTGGGGTTTGAAGAAAGAGGCGGTTTGTTCTTAGATATCTCTATGATTAGAGGAGAGATATGCTGTGTATGCTCTTGGAGGATGTATGCTGTGTGTACTGTTGGGGAGCTGAGTCTGGTGGATATCAGACTCAGAGTTCAAATTTTTTATTTAAAAAAAAAAACAAAAAAACAATGTCTTTCTTCAAGAAGCATGTCATTTTGGGAGCGTTCGTTTAATTTTTTTGGTCGTTGGTGGGGTCGGATCGATGTTTATTTTCAACTACAGTGATGGGAAGATTTGGAGATAATAGGGAACTTCTTGGTCAAAGGAATTTTTGGGCAGTGTGTGTGGTTTTCGTTCAGAAATTACATTGATTTTAAAAACAGAATGTTAAAAACAAGTTCAAATTTCAAACGTTCTTTCATTCAACGAATGTACATGGATTTTTCGTCTATATATTCTCGTCTGAGGGTTGATCTGTGTGGCCAGCATGGGGCTTGGTGCAGTTTGCTTTTGTTCTGTTTCTGCAGTGCTTTTTGCTGTGCGTTTTGATTTTTACACACGTGGTTTTGAACATAATGGCGTTAAGAAGGCTAGGGTTGGCCCTTTGGGGTGCAGGGGGGAGCAGATAGTCACTACTGTATGGGGTTAATTTTTTACTGTAGAACTGTGAAAGCTATATTTACATTTGTGATTGTTGTTTTTTTGTACAATAGAGGGCTCATTTTGTTTTTAATCCCATTGTGTTACTGGCCGATTGATCAATTGTGAAGGTAGTAGTCGATTGATTTTGTGGTCGATTGGTTGTCGATTAGTTGTTTCAGCCCTAGTATGAATCTATCTTTCTGTGTAAACTGCTAACTGGGGATCGTAAGTTTTGTAATTAGATCTGTTGTAACTACTATAACTCATATTGCAATTAGGTGTGCATCAGTTAACTACCTCCTGTACTACAAATCATAGGGTCCTGATTATCCAAGTTTGTGGTTGTTGAGATAACAGAAGTAATAAGCTTTTGTTAGGCATTTCTTTTGGAATATTTCAGAAAAGTCCACGGAAGGGATTGGACTATTATTTGGTTCAGGAAATCTCTAGGCTAATTTTTTGAAGGACTATAGCCAGGACAGAGAATATTGTTCTGGCAAGTAGTGAAAAAAGGCAGTAACGTTGATAGGGGCAGGGCCTATCTACCCACTTCTTGTCCAGAGAGTAGCTACCTCTGAAGAAGGCAACCTCTAAAGAGGTTGGGGGATCAGTTCAAGGTCCATCGTCCGTAAAGGATGGGTAATCGAATTGCTTCAAAGAGGGCGTCTAACCGTGGGGAAACCCCCCACTTGACCCCAAAGGAAGAAATGATAGATACATATGGGTCTTGGGTTGTGAAATACATGCAAGAGTGGGATTGCTGGACTGGCAAAATTTATTCTAAAAGAGGTACTTTTAAGCTAAAAACTTGGGAAGCCCTGTGGTACAATCACCGCGGGAAGATGACACGAACAAATGAAAGAGATGCATGGAGCGCGTGGATGGTAGAATCCATGCATAGAACTGATGATGTGAATATTTTTACGGTGGGAGGTAAGGAGAAAATGCACCAAATGCTGAGAAGTAGGGACAAGCAGGGACAGCCACTAGAGCCACATCCCCAGAGTAGTGACGGTAATGATCAGGGGGACAATGAGGAGTTGTCGGGATTGGGGCCTTGTACAATCGCTCAGTCCTTGTGGGCAAGATACTCAGAAGCTGATAGGAATGGTCCTCTATCAGCAGATGACAAAAAGGGGAAGCCACAACTGGCTGCCAAGTTTAGCACCCCAATTAAGACCCCCAATGAACCACAGAACAACTCTTCCTGTGGAGCATTGAGCCAAGAGAAAAAAGATAGTGCAGCCAGCCAGGGAAAGGGAATGCTGGAATCAAGGGAGAAAAGTCTCCCCAGTTCCAGAGACCATATACCATCAAAAGGGATAGCTTCTTCCCCTCTGACGGAAGAACCTCCGGAATATAGTAACCCCCCATTTACTAGCTGCGAGCCAGCATTCTCCCCTAGACGGCAGCTAACTAACCATTCCGCTGCTCTAAGCAATACGGGCAGTTATGCTACAGAGTACACAGCCTATGTACCTTTATACCCCCAAGTAATTAACACCCCACAGCGAGGACCTGGGTGGTGTCACTCCCATGCAGAAAGCATATCACCCAATGTGGGCACACCTGTGTACCATGGGACTGTTAATGCCACCTTTCAGGGCTCTTGGCAGTTGGATAAAATGCCCCCACCTGGCAGAAACAATCTTCCCCCGTCGTATTGGGATCCTGGGACAGAATCCCAAAAGACCAATCCACAACTGATGTCTTTTTCAGATAGTATATCTGTCTATCCTGTAAGAGAACAGGTGGGGTATGAGAACCATGGGAGGTCCACTGGAAAGATGACACATTATGTGCCATGGACTCCCTCTGAGATGAAGGGATTTCTGAGTGTTATCCCCCATCCAAGGACAGATCCCACTAAATTTGCAAAAGAGCTGCTGGACATCCAGGCAAGCTACAATACAAACTGGGGTGCAAAAGGGAAACAGATTTGCTTTAACTGCCACAAACCTGGTCACGAGAGGGTTTGTAGAGCTTCAGAGCTTCAAGACGAAGTGGGCCACCACGAAGAGACCGCAAGTAAAGACATGCTGATATGTGTGACGTCTAGAGGTCATCTTTGACCCAGCTAATTGTGTGAGTGTGGGTGTGTGGAATAGGAAATATATGTTGTATCTGTATCATGTGATGTCTGTTGTCTCAGCTGCTGACAGCCCACCCAAATGACCCCCCTTCTTTCTGACCAGGTCAGTGAGAGTGTAAAGCAAACTGTATTGACATGCAAATTACCTGAGCCAAGATAACTATCTGTAATAATGAATTGAAAGGTGCTTTAGTAAACTGAGTTTGTTTTCCAGAGAAGACAGTTCTGTGAGAGGTTTGTGGTGAGGTATTATAATTTGTTGATAAATGGTACCGTTAAAAGATTTATTGCGAGTTACTAATTTTTTTCTCACCGTGGTGAATATTTTTTTTGGGGGAATTATTGGTATACCATAAAACAAAAATCCACGTGGTATTAATATGTATTAAGTAATACATATTAATAATAAGTTGAGCAAAACAATTTTTGCTATTTTAAAATAAGGTGCACTGTTTATGTAGTGTAATGTATATTTGTTTCATATGCTAATGTCTTGTTACAGATATTTAACCATTGTTTTTTTTCAGGCGAAAAATTGAATGTTTATTATGAAATTTTATTGGTGTTTTATTCCTCAGATTCGATAATTGGGTTTCATGGCTTTCAGAACCAAAGGAAATCATAGACAATTTTTTATTTTCCCTGGTTCCAGCACCATTATTTGGTCTGTGCTTCTATTTGTCAGCCCATTCGGCTGTGTTTTGGACTACCTAAGTGTGTGTGGTATTTTCTGATCCAACCTGTATGAAGCTCTGGTATGAACGAGTTTCTTTGCTCCACTGATTAGCCATGTTGATACTTGTAGTTCGCTATTACATGTTATCTCACCAGACTTGTGTTTAAGACTGCTTCACCCCCCTGCGGTTATTGTAATTAGTTACCTGGCTGTTCCAGCTCTGCTCATTGCCTCAGGCTAAGGTATGTTAATGTCCCTTAGCAGTCTGTGTGCCCCTTTTATTTTTTCAATTTCCTTTAGATTTATCTGCAGATGTGAAGTACGAGGGCCTGCCGGATTGCATACAAGTTGAAAGTGTATAGGTCTGGTCTCGTATTGTATAGTTTTGGTTGAGTCTGGAGAAAAAGTTGTGCAGGAAAATTGTATGGGGTGTTCCCAGCTCTTGGCTGTTCCAAGGGCCCTCACTTCTGATATATGTATAGGCATGCCGTATTCTCCTTAGTTAATACCCATAGGGGTCCTTCCTGTCCTAGACCCCTTGTGTACCTTTTACTAGTTGTCTGTGTCCTGCATGCCAGGAAGCCCAGTGCCCCAGTGATACGCTATGCCCCTGTCATTCATGTGAGTCCTGTCTGAATAGTATAGGCAGTTTATTTTGTATGGGTGAAGGATAACATGGTCTGATTACCGAATTGATAAAGGAGGGAGAAGGTGTGCAGCCTCTATAAAGAATCTAGTATACCTGTTGGGTTTTCAGACTATTTCCCATACTTAGGATAAAGAGAGGCTTAATGGAGACTGCCGTTGGAGCTGGAGGGGGGGCACCGGGTACCTTGAAACACTATGGAGCGGGAGATACTATAGACCACATTGGGAGGCCTTGTGCTACATATCAGGGAAGGGGTTAGGAAAACCAACTTGCTCTGTCCAGCATCCAGGACCTTGGAGAAGTGACTGACTTTCTCAGTGGGTCAATTTTCACTTTGCAAGGACAGGCAGGTGAGGGTAGTATCCAGGTTGCCTATGAATCATAATAGATTGGTAGATGACTCAGTTCCAGGATCGTCAAAATCTAACTTGCACTGGTCTCATCCCTAATGACAGGGATGGAACATTGTGCAGATATCACGGTCAATCTTGGTACTAGCCTTTAACAAACTCTACTGTGTTACACCCTGCAGTCCATCTTGTTCTGATGGTTTGAGTCCGGACAGCCTCAGATGACTGGTACGGATGAGTGCTGGAGAAAGGAAGGTGTTGTGCTATGGGAAAAGGCAACAATGCTGGCACAGGAGGGGGTCGTGTCTAATGGATGCCGGGGTAGTGTCCCAACTGGTCCTAAACAAAGTTAAAAATGCATGAGGCCTGAAACCAGGATACTGGTGCTGGTATCACCTGTCTAATGATGCACTGTTTTTAGCATCAGGTTAAATGGTAATCAGCAGGGTACACTACCTCGGGGAGTCTATTGTACATCTCCTCTTGCCCTTGGCATGGATATAGCAGGAACACCAGGTTGTACCCCAATCACCCCTGAAGGAAGGTTTTATGGAAAACCTGACATCCCCTTACACCTACTGAAACTTCTGTTGGGGTTCAGGAAGAAGTTAAAAATTGGGTAGTTGGGTAAGGTTTCTTGGGAAAAGTTAATTCAGGTACAGTCTTAGGGCCACAGCTTTAGTAAACTCCACCCTGTTGCTGTCCTGATTTGGGTAACTATTAGAGACCAACGTCGGGGATTGTGTGCATTTAAAAGAGGACCCTAGAACTATATTTTTCTTTTGGTTTTTTGTTGTTCTAGGGATAAGCCTTTTCAATTTGTAGTAATAATGTGCAGTCAGGTTTACCTAAATTCCAAAAAAAGTTTTAATAATTTTAATAATTTTTTATTTTATTTTTTCCTCCCCCTCATTGTTAATATCTGTGTACCTGACCTGCAAAAATACTGCTAATTGCTAGTATGGGAGAAAAGTTTTTTTTTTAAGAAACTATATTTTTATTTATTTTTTTTTTATTTTATTTTTTTTTTTTTTGTGCTATTTTTTATTTTAGTTTCATTTTTTTTTTTTTTTCATTTTTTCCAACCAATGTATTTGTTTTTTTTTAACCCAGATTCCATGCTCTTTAACAGTCTTGGTTGGAGCAGCATTAAATCTGTAGGTTTTTTTTTTCTTCCCTTTCCATTTTCTTGTTCATTTCCATTACTCACCTCTCTTCCGTTTCTTTTGCTTAATTAATAGTATGCTAAGTTTTTCTCTGGGTTTCTCTCATCCACCTTCTCAAGATAATGTAACTAAGACATCAGTCATATCATTTATGTTTAAAAGGATTTTTCCTGCCCGCCAGTAGTGTACCATATTTTGAACCAAAGTATCCCTGGACATCCCGTGTTTTTATGTCTTAATGTAATGCTACCCCCTTAGTCTACCTACTGCTTTAACCTGAGCCCCGTGAGCAGGTGTGGTGAACCCAGGGACCTTGCAATAACAGGCAGTATTGACTATCCCTACCATCAAGGGCCATGGATGATACTGGCTGTTGCTTGGACTCTGTTCCCTGTGGGGAGCCCACTTTACTCATCCCCATTGCACCCCTTATAAGTACTAGGTCTTGATGACCGCTGCTCCTGTCTGGCATTCCTCCAATATCTGTACACTGACATTCTCCTTTTTTTGTTGTTTGTTTTTTTGTATTCATGCACGACTGTCTGGAGGCCCGCCCAACCACCACCGGAAGACAACCAAGTCATCTCTTGAGACAAATGTGACAAATAAGACTATCCTGAACTGTTCTTCACCATGCTGAAAAGTGCTGTCTCGCGGTCCGATCCAAGCGGAGAAACCATTACACGGTCTTACCAAGTTACAGGACTAGATATGCCAGGATCCCGCCATCAATGTTGGAGTTCCGCTCTTCCAAGGCAGAGGGGCGATGAAACATTGCAGTACAGACACTCATGGTTTGGATGTGAAGTCTCAAGGGCACCAGGATTTCTCTGCTGTCTTAAGCCTACCTTGAGGAGTTCCGGCGTGTTCAAGAAAGGAAGAGGAGGCTGTGGTGGTGGTGGGGAAGGGTTGGGACTTCTGGGCTGTTGTGGGTGGGTACAAAATAATTGACATAAGTTCAAGAATGAACTTCAGGGGAAACTGTGTTGGGGATTTTGAAATCCATATTTATATCAAGGAGTTCCAAGGGAACCAGTACAGGGACTTCTATTACCATGCCCCGTGTTGTGCATATATATATATATGTGTATTTCTGGTATATCAAACACACCAACGTGTTTGTCTACTGTCTGCCTAGTAACTAAATCCTATTGTCAAAAGTTCTTGAAATGCTAATTTATGTTATATCAAAGAGGGCTGATGGTTGTAAATCAAGAGATAAGTAAACAGGTACTTAGGGTTTCAGACACAGAGGCACCAGAGTGGGTCTCTTACTGGTTTTGATTGATTTGATTGACTTCCTGAGTTTTGATTGGTAGGAGTGGGTTATTCTAACAACATAAAAACCAACAGCTTAGGGATGCAAGGCCTCTTAAGCCTCATGGATTGGACACGTAAGATTCCTGTGTAATGTATTCCCTTATCTCTCTTTACTTTTCGCTACTTTTCTTCTTTATTAAGATTTTGCCTAAGATTCAAGTAACAGCCTGTGTATGTCCATTGTAACTATATCCCCTTTTTGCATCAACTATCTTTATAAACACTGGCAACATTGCATTTATAACATCTCTATACTATGTTGGGTAATCTCTAACGTTTCTTTTCTATATAAATAAATGTAATTGTTTATCTTTTTTCGCACTGTTATCGTTCGTTTTTAGTAATTGCATAGACCAAGGTTTTTACTTACTTATTTTATGTAGAGGTAAGCATATAAGTGAGGTAAGTATAAAAATAGCCACAACACCACTTCTAATTCCAGGTGCCGGATTGCCAACCCCCCATTCCTGACCACAAAACCACTGACCTCCTTGTTCACCTTCTTCCTTGCCCTATTGTTCTTCTCTATCGATCTTGCCAACCTCCAAGAGGTCCTGGCCACCATGTCTGACCACACTATAATCATGTGTGGGAAGGCAAGGTGGAGCTGGCAAAAGTCGAATTTAATATCCCTCACCAGATCCAACATTGTCTTGCTGCCTAGATCATTGCCCCCACGTTTAGTACTAGCACTTCCTGCAAGAAAAGAAGAGAAAAACAACCCCAACACAGTCAATATTGACCTAAAACACAAGATTACAGCGTATTAAGTTATCCCTCCATCATCCTTCCTTATACAGTCAAAAGATGAGGGCGAACATACGATTTAAACCTCCTAGATTCACATCTCCCAATCCGTTTTACCGCAGCCTCATCTAATCCCCATCTAACTGCCTCAGTAGCTGCCCCTATGCAAAATGAATGAGAGGAAAATTTTTGATCCCCCAAACCCAAAGCCTCCAGACACTTTCTAAACACTGCAATAAATTGAAATTGCAATAGGGAAAGCGCCCATCCTGGTGTAATAACAAAGACCCCCCTGCCGGGCGTAAGGTTAGGAAACCCCAAACCAATTCTACTGGGCACAAGGGCAAGCCGGGCAGTGAAAAAACCTGCTCCGTCCGTCCCTTGCCCCGCTGATCTGTTTTTGATTTGCGCACCAATATTGACATCATGTCCCCCTCGCACACCACTTCTGACACTCCTAACCCCCCGTTTTTCCTTCTTCGAGGGACTCCAATGCCAATGCGAACGTTGCTTTGAACAAGGCTATCTCATATTCTGATGAACATGTAACCATCAATTGACCCAATAACCTACCCAGAAGCTCAAACGAAATCGGGCGTCTCGAATCCCTGCCTGTAACCCTTCATTGCCCGGCCAAGGCCCTGCACTCCACTTACCCTGGAAAAAGGGAGCAGCTGGCTTTGGAGCCTTTTTCCAGGGTAAGTGGAGTGCAGGGCCTTGGTCAGAATCATGGAAGGAGGCAGGGCTCATGAAGAACATGTTGCTGCTGGAATTGTTTCCAGTGTTGCTAGCGGTGGAATTATGGGGGGAGGCTTTCAGGAGTTTGAAAGTTAGGTTCCACGGGGACAAATTGTTCATCATAGCGCAGCCATGATGTTCCCCTGTGGACTCTGTATGCCTCTCCCATGGTGTCCAGATAGCAGAACAGCGCCGAGCAGTGTTCTGGGTTCTTATCGCAAACGCCTGCAGCCAATTTGGGAAAGTCCTGGGAATGAGCCTATACCTCCTTTTCTCTTCATCCTCCTTCTTGTGGTCTTCTGGCCTCACCCTATCCAAATTAAACTTTCCAGCGGTAGAAGCGTGAAAATCTCCACGTATTCCCCCTTCCCGATTTTTTCCTTATCCTCAGGTTTTAAATGAGCCCAGAGGGGCCCCTCAAAGCACACATAAACCTTGCACTTCTCTGCGTCCGCAAACCTTACCAAGTCTTGTTTCTTAGCCGTCTCAGTGGTGGCCTCACCCGCTGTCTTTGGTACTGCCTCCTTGTCTGCCACCCCTGCGCTGCCGTCTCCTTAACCGGTCCCGCAGGACTCCCAGTCGCCGCCCCACTGGTCCCCTTACCCCCTGCCCCTGGGGCCACCCATGCTGACACCGGAGCTTGCACCCCACCCTTCCCCGGTTTAAACTTGTGTACTAATTCTTTCAAGCTCGCTAAGAAGCCACGAAACCCCGATTCCGCTGTTGCGCGGTCCGAGACCAACGCGGCCAGAGGGGAGGGCACGGTCGCAGCTGATCACCCCGTTGGGACCTGACCTACCCCCATATTCCCCCCCCCCCTTTCCCACATCAGTACACAATACACGTGAAACATTAGATGCAGACTTACCGAGATGCCTGGATGGGGTCCCACCAGCTGACGGTCCAGACTCTCACCAAGTGCACATAGTGCTTGGGGGATGTAACCCCCGCGGTACATGCCGACAGCCGTCGGCAAAATACCCTTCCCATCGGCAAGATGCGACACGCAAAGTTCAACTTACCCAACAACGATTGTAATGGTCTAAGTTACACCTTATGTAGTCCCATGATCCCACGGATTTCATTTCCGCCAATTTATCCACCGGCAACCAACATTCCATTCTCCACGATGCCCAGGAAACTCAGCACTGTCGTTGGGCCCTCCATCTTCTCCGGGGCCAACGAAACTCCGAACTTCTCGGCGACGTGCTCCAACGTAGCCAACAGGACCGCGCACACTTCTGAAGATGGCGGGCCCACGCAGAGGAAATCGTCCAGGTAGTGTATGACCAAGTTCATACCGGCGACGTCCCGTACCACCCACTCAATGAAAGAACTAAACTTTTCAAACAATGCGCAGGAGATCGAACACCCCATGGGCAAACACCGATCCACATAGAACTCCTCCTGCCAATGACAGCTCAACAACCTACCGGGATGAACCAGGAGCAAACGGAAAGCTGATTCTATATCAGTTTTTGCCATCGGCGCCCCCTTGCCATATTTCCTTACCCAAAATAATGCTGCATCAAACGATAAGATACAGCGCATATCTCCGGGTCAATGGCATCATTCACAGAACCCCTTTTGGATACGATAAGTGATGTATGAGCCTAAATTTATTAGGCTCCTTTTTGGGCACTACCCCCAATGGTGAAACCACCAAGTCCGGTACGGGCATTGCCGAAGAGGGGCCCCCCATGCGGTCCAAAGCCACCTCTTTTCGCAATTTTTCTGAAACCACCCTGGCTTGTTGCATAGCAGACCTCAAATTGCGTGCCAACAGGGGAGTGTTGACCAGCCGCAACGGAATCCGAAAACCCTCAGAAAACCCCTGAGCCAGCAATTGCACCTTACTATCCGGGTACCTATCTAGAAAAGGCTGCATCTTTTCCACCCTCACCGGAGTTGTCCCCTTTACCAGCAACGTCTCCTGCCCGACCTTTTCCCTGTTTAAAACAACGGGACATGGGGTGTCCACCTCCGCATCCAGAGCATTCGTGCTTGTACTTACACGACCCCCCAAACTTGTGGCCGATTGTCCGGGGTTGGTTGATCCACCGCCCCCCCCTTGAAAAAACGGACCCATCGGCCTAGTAGAAGTCATCAGGCACATCCATAAGATAATGTCCTAATGGTCCCACCTCAAGGACGGGCGAATCGCCCTCCGCTGCCTGAACTGCTCGTCGTAACGCAGCCAAGCTGTGCCCCCGTAGACTCTGTATGCCTCTCCCACGGCATCTAAGTAGCAGAAAAGGGTCGTGCAGTGCTCCGGATTCTTTTCCCCTATCACGCTTGCCATTACCGCAAATGCCTGCAGCCAATTTGGGAAAGTCCTGGAAATGAGCCTGTATCTCCTCTTTTCTTCATCCTCCTTCTTGTGGTCTTCAGGCCTGTCCAGGTTAAACTTCTCTAGCGGTAACAACAAGAAAATCTCAATGTATTCCCCCTTCCAGATTTTTTCCCCTCACCTCCGGCTTTAAATGTGCCCCTAGAGGTCCCTCAAAGCACACATAGACCTTGCATTTGGCCGCGTCCGTAAATCTCACCAGATCTATTTTTTAGTCGTGTCGTTAGCTGACCCCCCTGTAGTCTTAGGCACCGCCTCCTTGTCTGCCACCCCAGCGACCTCCTTCGCAGGAGCCGCCTGTTCTCCAGCCACGGCTGGAGGATTCTCGGTAACCGTCGTCCCTGCACTAGACCCCCCACTCCTACCTCAGGGGCCACCCAAGCTGCCACCGGAGCCCGTACCCCACCTTGTTCCGGGTCAAACTTATGGACCAATTGCTTCAAGCTCGCTAAGAACCCCTGAAAACCTGATTCCGCCGTGATTCCGCCGTGGCGCTGGCAGAAGTCAACGTGGCCAGAACAGGGGGCACGGTCGAGACCGACCACCCTGCGGGGCCCTTACTGCCCCCATGCCCTCCCCCACTTTCCCCCATCCCCCCAATACCCCTGACCCCAACAATGCAGACTGATGTCTGGAAGGTGTCCCCCCAGCCGACGGTCCACTCTCCACCGCTGCTTGACGTCCTTGCTGCCCATCATCCTCCAGCTGCGACAGCTCTCCCTCGGAACGTCCGCCCACCATTTCATCCCCTCTGGCCGACGGCCCTCCAGCAGATGCAGCACTGGATGCCGGGGATCCGCGGTCCTCCATCTCACTCCTCCAGATCCACCCACCGACTTGCCCGTTGCCTTCCCGGTTCCCGAGCATGTCTTCCCACAGTGCTGCCCCTGGCCACTGCCATCTGCCTTCTTTCTGCCCATTTCGCTCTGTAGTGCCTCCTGCCGTCCTCATGGGGTGCCCGGCGGCCATTTTTCTGGTCCTCTCCCGACTAGGCCCCGCCGCTGCCGACCCTAGGCCAGAAGCCTGGGCCTCTCCTGCGTGTCCAGCCTTCCTACTGGGCCCAGCATCCGCTTTGAAACTGCTGGCGTTGTCCCCCATCGGGCACTGCCATGCGCTTCGCGGGAGGCCCAGAACCAGCTCTGCCTGCCCTGGCCTGTCCTGACTGTGTCCCAGAAAGGAGAAAAACAAGCCGGCGGCCTGGTGCGCTGCGCTCAAGCCACTTCCCGCCCTGCTGACCGTGCCACTGTACCTGGATCGCCCAGCGCCGCTGCTAGCCTGCTTTCCAGCCATCTCGGACCCTGTGAAGCCGCCTGGGCCTTCAAACAGGCATATTACCAAAATATGAACAAAAATGCAGCGCTCAATGGTTTCAAGCAAATAAGGATTGTTATGAGTCATATAAACAATCAAATATGTTTATTGGATGCATCTGAAATGATAATTAAAATGGAAAAGTCCTCCATGTTAAAATCCACCATAAAACATAAAATCCGCTGTTGGATACATGTTGATAAAAAATAAGAATTGAAGTACTCCAATATGTAATTATTTGTGATCACACCAAAAAACAGCCAGCGGGGGCTTAAAGTCAGCAAGGATGCTGTGTTGGACACACACCACTGGCCAAACAATGGCAAAACAATCAAAACTGTAACAGCCTGGATGGTAAAGGCTCACTGTGGTGTGGCAGGGGAAAGGACCCCGAACTCACTGCGACCTTAGGGGGAGGATGTCGATGTAGGCGGGAGAATGTGGCTTGTTGTCTGTCCGACCTCGCTGAGATACTACTTGGTGAGCAGCAATCAGGTCTGTAGGTGTATTACAGCCGCCGAATGTCCAACCTGTATCGAAGTGCCCACACTGTGAAAGGCTGGTCTAGATGGAACGCAGGCTCCGTTCTATTGCTGTGTCGACCGTGACAAACATGTTTTGCGCGCTTACGCTTTGTCAATTGTGCTTACGCTTTGTCAATGTCACGGGCTCTAGCAGCAGATTCAATTAATTAGGCTTGTGTGTGAGACAGGAAAGGGGAGTGTCAGCTCTTGTGTCGTTAACCCCTTGTTCACTAAATATACAATTGACAATGTAGAGAACATCTTGCATAAGGAAAAGAACCATTGAGAACAATGGAGAAAAATGCAGGGGAATGTGGAAATCAAGAAATAAATGTATAATGAAATATTGAAAGATAATAATTAATACAAATATATGAGAATTGTATAAGAACATATCAAATTGGTATATATAATGTGAATCTATAAAAAAAAAATATTATTAAATATATAAAGTTGAATGAAAAAACAAAATAAATAAATAAATAAATAAATAAACAAAATAATAAAATAAAAAATAAATAAATAAAAAAGGCTGGTGTGTATAAATAAGAATAAAATGGGAATGGAAGTACAAAATATGGTTAAATAATATAAATATTATACAATATAAAATATAAAGAGTAAAATATAATATTAAACGAATAGTTAATGATAAACATTAATTGATGATGCATGATAGGATCAAAAATCTTTACATGACGCTGAGTATGTCGATTTCCTAATTTAACCCTTCAGGCGAGAGAGAGTACAATAAATATATCCAATAAGTCTCCCTACGACAAAGGAGGGCAAATTTTTCATTATCTGTTAATGTTCCTTTGGGTATAAATTCAATGGCAAGTACTTCTATTTCACTGAAGTTTCTGTTATGTACCAGACGGAAATGTCGTGGAACACTGTGTTTTATGCATCCTTTCTTAATTAGTCTGCGGTGTTCACCTATTCTGGTACACAATGTGCATATCGTGCGGCCTACGTATGATAGGCCGCAAGAACAACGCAGAACATAAACAACAAATTCCGTAGAACAGGTAATGAATTGTTTGATCTCAAAAGACTTGCCACTGTTGGTGGTTATTAGAGAGCGACCATGGGGAACTGATTGGCAAGTGAGGCAACCTTTCTTTTGACATTGAAAGATACCAATTCTATTGTAAAAATAGGATCTGATATCATTTACAGGACCCTTGTTAATCGGTCTGGGTTTAGTTAGTTTGCTAGGGGCAATTATGTTTTTCACCGTCCGTGAACGTCTAAAAGTAACTTGTGGCTTGGAGGGAAGTAGAGGGGCTAAAACTGGGTCAAGTTTTAGAATGTCATAGTGTTTGTTTAGTATTTTGGTAATGACCCTATATTTATTATTAAAAGTGGATACAAATCTTGCCGTCTCAGTCGTGGTTGGTGAACTGTCATTTTTGTTTTTATTTTTGGGAGCTAGTGTTTTATTATGAAAAAAGGCATCAGTCACTAAGTCTTTTGGATAACCCTTCTCCATAAACTTTCTTTGCATTAACAGACCTTGTTCCATATAATCTTCTGTTTTGGCACAGTTTCTCTGTAGTCTATGGAATTGGTCCTTCGGAATATTGTTTTTCCATATTGGATGATGGCAGCTATTGTAGTGTAGGTAAGAGTTACCAGATGTTGGCTTATTATGATTACTGGTTATTATAGTGCATTCATCATGGGAAAGGACCAAATCCAAAAATACCACTTTGTCTTGATCTATCTCATGTGTAAAGGTAAGACCGAGAGAATTGTCGTTACAATAATCCACAAAGGATGTGAAAAGGTTTGGCCCCCCCGCTCCAAATCAATAGGACATCATCTATATAACGGCCGAAAAAAACGATATATCGGCAAAAGGGGTTGTCAATCCATATCTTAAAATCCTCCCAATAGCCCATAGTTAAATTAGCATATGCCGGGGGAAAGCTAGTCCCCATAGCTGTGCCCCTCTTTTGAAGGTAAAACTTATCCATGAACGTAAAATAATTGTGTCCCAAACAAAAGTCTATGCTATGAAGTAAAAACTCTGATTGCCTGGAATTCATGTCTCCATTTTTGCTTAAAAAGTACTGGACAGCAGCAATACCCACCTCATGGGGTATTGATGTGTACAGTGAGGAGACGTCTAATGATGCCCACAAGTAGTCATCATGCCAGGAGTAACTTTTTAAAATTTCAATGACATGTCCAGAGTCTTTAATGTATGATGTTAATTGACACACTATTGGTTGTAATAGATGATCTATATAGATCGACAGGCCACTGGTGAAACTATTAGTGCTAGCGACTATAGGTCTCCCGGGAGGGTCCACCTGGCATTTGTGCACCTTAGGAAAGTGGTAAAAGTATGGGGTGCTACATATTTTGGGAAGCAAAAAACCTCTTTTGTGTTAAGTATACCTTCCCTATGAGCCGCCTCAATGAAGTAGACTAGTTCACCTTGAAAAACCGAAAAGGGATCAGAGAGAAGTCTTTGATATGTGTGGGTATCTGATAGTAATCGGTATGCCTCACGGAGGCAGTCTGGTCTGTGTTGTACTACCAGACTACCACCTTTGTCAGCCTGTTTCACAATAATGTTATTATTGGTGGTAAGATCCTTCAGAGCCTGTTGTTCAGCAGAGCTCAAGTTACTAAAACTCTTTCTCATAGGAGCGTCACAAAGCTGTGTGAGCTCTTTATAGACAGCTTGATAGAATGTTTCGATGTATGGCCCCTTGGAATTGGTAGGATTGAATATGGCTGGGGGTTTGAATCCAGTATGTGTAATATCTGGCTCTTGAAAAGGGCCTTGTGTATCACTGTCAATATTACATTCGACCCACAGCTCTTCTAAAATTTCTAAAGCTTCATTTTGGGACTGACTTGTTGCCTCATCAATATTGGTGGTTAGTATAGAATTTGAAATTTTATTATTAGGCTTTTGAAAGGTGAGTAACCAAATGAATTTGTTTAAATCTTTAAAAAGCCCAAATTTATTCGGACCTGTGGAGGTAGAGAAACTCAAACCTTTTTTCAGTAGAGTTAATTCTGCCACTGTTAGATTGTGTGTGGAGAGATTGAATATTTTAATAGTGCTTTCACCTACATGATGTCTATCCTCTCCTTTTTGTTTATGCTTGGACTGTCGTCCTCCTCTTCTACCTCGTCTAGTTTTCGTTTTTCTTTGGGTTGCGTCACTCCCTTTGGAGATTGGAATAAAAAAGAAAAATTGGTGCATGGTTTTCCCCTGCTGTTGCAATAGTAGACACTGCTTCTGGGCCAATACATCTTGGTCGTGCACCCTCTTTGATGTAAACATCTAGGTCCTTGGATAGTGGGCTGTATCTGTTAAATAAAGGAACTATGGGATCATTGAGAATAAGATCACTCTCTGGACACCTGGTATCTAAACTGTTAAAAACTGTGATGTGTTGTGAACCATTATCCCTATCCAAATTGTTATTAGGGGTATAATTATTATCATGTGTGATAGTTGGAATGGGATCACAATGGTACCCATAGGTAAAGGTACCCATATTACCAAAATATGCCTGATTGCATACCATTTGAAACTCCTAAGGTTTGACCTCATATTATATGGTTTTGGTAAATCTGAAGACAAAAATCTGCAGAAAATCTGATACTGTGTATGGGGCTTTAAACAAACTTTCTTACATTAGAGACTATTTCGACAGGAGACAAATAAAATACCAGCATGTCTTTGGATTGTGGTGAGAAACCCACACAGGGAGAACATATAAACTTCAACGCAAGCATTAGGATTTTGGGGAATTGAACCAGCAACCCCAGTGCTGCTAAACAGAATTGCTACCCATTTAGCCAGCGGGCAGCCTCACACATGTTCTCTGCATCTCTGTGGTGTAAATCCATAGCCATTCTCAGTGTCACAAGCAATATACAATATATTGTCCGAAGTATTGGGACGCCTGCCTTTATACGCACATGAACTATAACGGCACCCCAGTCTTAGTTCGTAGGGTTCAAAATTAACTTGGCTCACCCTTTGCAGCTATAACAGCTTCAACTCTTATGGGAAGGCTGTCCACAAGGTTTAGGAGTGTGTCTATGGGAATGTTTGACCATTCTTCCATAAGTGCATTTGTGAGGTCAGGCACTGATGTTGGACGAGAAGGACTGGCTTACAGTCTCCGCTCTAATTCATCCCCAAGGTGTTCTGTTGTGTTGAGGTCAGGACTCTGTGCAGGCCAGTCAAGTTCCTCCACCCCAAACTCACTCATCCATGTCTTTATGGACCTTGCTTTGTGCACTGGTCCAAATCATTTGGTGGAGGGGGGAATTAGGTTGTGGGGTTGCTTTTCAGGGGTTGGGCTTGGCCTCTTAGTTCCAGTGAAGGGAACTCTTAAGGCATCAGCATACCAAGATATTTTGGACAAGTTCATGCTCCCAAGTTTGTGGGAACAGTTTGGGGATGGCCAACAGTTTGGGGATGGTTTCAACATGACTGCACACCAGTGCACAAAGCAAAGCCCATAAACACATGGATGAGTGAGTTTGGGGTGGAGGAACTTGACTGGCCTGCACAGAGTAATGACCTCAACCCAACATAACACCTTTTGGCGCAATTAGAGCAGAGACTGCGAGCCAGGCCTTCTCATCCAACATCAGTGCCTGGTCTCACAAATGCACTTCTGGAAGAATGGTCAAAAATTCCTATAGACACACTAAACCTTGTGGACACCCTTGCTAGCCTTCCCAGAAGCTGTTCTAACTGCAAAGGGTGGGCCAAATACATTTTTAACGCTACGGACTAAGTCTGGGCTGCCATTAAAGTTCATGTATGTGTGTGTAAAGGCTGGCGTCCCAATATTTTTGGCTAGATTGTGTATCTGGCAAGATTTACAATGGTGGTGGAACCTTCCTACACATAAATACTACATTTAGACATTGTATTAGTAACTGAGAGATGAGATAACTGAAGCGGCATGTTTGGGATGTGAATCCCAAAAGCTCAGGGATGCTAAGCAGAAGTTCTCAGCTAGGGATGAGCTTCGAGTTCGAGTTGAACCCATATTCGACTCGAACATCGGCTGTTCGACCGTTCAACCTTTTATCGAATTGCGAACGTTATAGGCCATTTCCAGTGGCGCGTCACGGCCCATAATTCACTGTGGCATCGCAGTGCATTGCTGGCTGATGATTGGCCAAGCATGCACTATGACCTGCATGCTTGGCCAATCACAGCGCTGACTGTACAGCGAGCCGTAATTGGCCAAAGCCAGGGTGGCTTTGGCCAATTAGGGCTCAGGGGGTTTAGTACACGCCCCACACTATATAAGGCCGCCTGTTTCGGGGTGCTGATAGAGAGAGAGGGAGATAGACAGTGTCATTTAATTTCATTTGAGTTAGATAGAGCAGGCATGAGGCGAGTCAGTTAGCTTCAGTCAGTGTATTGTGTATATATATGCATCATAGGTGTTGTGTATATATATATATATATATATATATATATATATATATATATATATATATATATATATATATATATATATATATATATATATATATATATACACATACACTGTATTCAGTTTAGCTAGATTTGTTCCTGTGTACTGTGTCCTTTGCACAGTGTGCACTTAAAGCTACCCCAATTGCTGGTGTTCTTCTGGTACTATACTACAGGCAGGCAGCTGCAGTAATTACAGTTGGTGTACTGTCTACTCTGCACAGTGTGCAATTAAAGCTACCCCAATTGCTGGTGTTCTTCTGATCCTATACCACAGGCAGACAGCTGCAGTAATTACAGTTGGTGTACTGTGTACTCTGCATGTGCAGAGTACACATGCAGGCAGGCAGCTGCAGTAATTACAGTTGGTGTACACAGTACACCAACTGTAATTACTGCAGCTGCCTGCCTGTGGTATAGGATCAGAAGAACACCAGAAATTAGGGTAGCTTTAGGTGCACACCATACCACAGGCAGGCAGCTGCAGTAATTACAGTTGGTGTACTGTGTCCTCTGCACAGTGTGCACCTAAAGCTACCCCAATTGCTGGTGTTTTTCTGATCCTATACCACAGGCAGACATTTGCAGTAAATACAGTTGGTGTACTGTCTACTCTGCACAGTGTGCACTTAAAGCTACCCCAATTGCTGGTGTTCTTCTGATCCTATACCACAGGCAGACAGCTGCAGTAGTTACATATGGTGTACTGTGTACTCTGCACAGTGTGTACTTAAAGCTACTCCAATTGCTGGTGTTCTTCTGCTCCTAAACCACAGGCAGGCAGATGCAGTAATTACAGTTGGTGTACTGTGTCCTCTGCACAGTGTGCACTTAAAGCTACCCCATATGCTGGTGTTCTTCTGATCCTATACCACAGGCAGGCAGCTGCAGTAATTACAGTTGGTGTACTGTGTCCTCTGCACAGTGTCACTGCACCTAAAGCTACCCCAATTGCTGGTGTTTTTCTGATCCTATACCACAGGCAGACCGCTGCAGTAAATACAGTTGGTGTACTGTCTACTCTGCACAGTGTGCACTTAAAGCTACCCCAATTGCTGGGGTTCTTCTGATCCTATACCACAGGCAGACAGCTGCAGTAATTACAGTTGGTGTACTGTGTCCTCTGCACAGTATGCACTTAAAGCTACCTCAATTTCTGGTGTTCTTCTGATCCTATACGGCAGGCAGCTGCAGTAATTACAGTTGGTGTACTGTGTCTTTTGCACAGTGTGCACCTAAAGCTACCCAATTGCTGGTGTTCTTCTGATCCTATAGCACAGGCAGGCAGCTGCAGTAATTACAGTTGGTGTATTGTGTACTCTGCACAGTGTGCACTTAAAGCTACCTCAATTGCTGGTGTTCTTCTGTTCCTATACCACAAGCTGGCAGCTGCAGTAATTACAATTGGTGTACTGTGTCCTCTGCACAGTGTGCACTTAAAGCTACCCCAATTGCTGGTATTCTTCTGATTCTATACCACAGGCAGGCAGCTGCAGTAATTACAGTTGGTGTACCGTGTCCTCTGCACAGTGTGCACCTAAAGCTACCCCAATTGCTGGTGTTCTTCTGATCCTATAGCACAGGCAGGCATCTGCAGTAATTACAGTTGGTCTACTGTGTACTCTGCACAGTGTGAACTTAAAGCTACCCCAATTCAAAAGAACGAAAATCTGAAAATAAGAACAAAAATCAAACATTCAAAAACCTGAAAATTCTAAAATCTAAAATCTGAAATAATAACTAACTAATAATACCTTAACTATTACTAATTATTAAATTAGAAGTATTGTAATTTCCTTTCAAATTTGGCTGTTAGTGAACGTAACGAATATGAATTTATCCAAAGTTACGGATTATCCGTAATAACGAATACTGTATCTAAACTAATGGAACGTAAAAAATTTAATAATAAATAAAATAATAATAATAATAATAAAAACGTATTATTATCTATTATTATTTAGTTCCATTACATTTGTTTAGATGTGGCATTCGTTATTTCGGATAATTCGTAACTTCAGATAAATTTGTATTCTTTACGTTTTCTAAGAGGCAAATTTGAAAGGATATTCCAATACCTATAATTTAATAGTTAGTTATTATTAGGGATGAGCCCGATGTTCGAGTCGAATGCCCTTAACATTGTAAATTCACGCCGCCCGACGGACTGGCGCTTCTTCTCTGTGACAGTTCTTATATAGCTGAGGGCGTTTTTTTCGGTCCATCGGGCGGCATGAATTTACATTGCGGAATTTTTTTTTTTTTTAATAAAGGACTTGTCCCAAGCTGTCTCTGGTCTTTTTTTACCATTCTTGACACTTTTTTTTGCGAAATGGTAGGGGTCATTTTGTATTTATATTTATACAAGACCCAAAGGTCCTGGTAATAGACCGTGCTCTTTTTTTAATGAGTTTTATCCATATTGCTGAGATCCGACAATTCATTACAGCCGCGATCAGTTTTAAATGACATAAAAAAGAGGTTGGTGTTGCGCTCCTTGAGGAATAAAAATTTTGTTTATAAAACGGTTTTGCCAGTACATATGAGATATAAAGTGCAAATAAAGAAATTGCAATATTTAAAGTGCCACAGTGCAAAAAATGTGCAAAATAAAAGTGCTAAAGAAATCTGGCTAAAATCCGCAATAATGGGGGGGCGTGGCTTGCCGTGAGGAGAGATGGCCGCTTAACCCGATCGATCTGTCTGACCGTAGCCCTATCTTTGCCCTAACGGGGACTCCACACCTTATTTCTGCCTTACCGAGCATGCACCTCGTCGGCTTCTCGTTCCAGATCCCCGAGGTGTAATGGGGAACAGCACAGCCAACGCATTCCGGAACTCTCCAGGCCTCACAGATCCAATATGGCGGCGAATACCTCAGCCGCCTCACAGACGCAAGGGAACATTCTTCTGACGCCGTCCTTACCGCCACCAGCGACGATGGCGGGTACACCTCAACATCCAACCTTACAAGACCTCTGTGCGGTAGCAATGGACATTAAGGACACATTCACCGCCGCCGTCACAGACCTGAGACAGGAACTGCAGGCTATGGCAGGAAGGATGCAAGAAGTGGAACAGAAATCGGCTGTTCATAACTCCGTTCTGAGATAAGTGACTGCCTCGGTAAGCACACACCATGCAATTGAGAGACATCCAAAGACAAGTCGAGGATCTCGACAATAGGGGAAGAAGGCACAATTTGAGGGTGAGAGGCTTACCTAAAAGCGTTGATAATACGCAGCTTATTGCCACGGTGTCGACCATTTTCAACCAGCTGCTAGATAACCATAGTACTGAAGCCATCGATATGGATCGGATCCATAGGGCCCAACGGGAGGGACACAGATCCCCCCAGAGATGTTATCTGCTTTGTCAACAATTATAAGCTGAAGGAAGACATACTAAAGCAAGCCAGAGTTAAACGGTCGCTGGAATATGAGGGCCACAGAATCTCGTAAAAAGGGGGCATAATAAAAAGGGTTCATAAATATATAAATATATTGATTCACGTAATGACAGTGAATCAGGATGGATGTGGTATTTCGAATCAGATTCAACACTAAAAATGTGACTAGATGGTATTCCAAGATAATATTAAATTATTTTATGCATAATAAAATATAGTGTCGGACTCCGGAAATGACGTCCAGGTACCCAGCATAAGGAAATAACAATAAATAACAGTATTGATACAGTTTTAGATAGATGCAATAAGACTTGCTAAAAGATGGCCAGTAAAGATAATGGCAAATAAATAAAGTCCGATAAAAATTTTAACATTTAAAATTATAAAAATAAAACAAGGCAGAGTTTAAAAGGAGATAATCATGTGTGCTAGGCCATAATAATATCTAATCAGAAGTCACTGATAAAGCAATTCAAGTCGAATTCTATATTTAAGCCTCGAGGCGTAAAAGTATCAAGAATAAAAATCCATTTGGATTCCAGTTGGCTGAGGGTCCTCACTTTATGTCCCCCTCGCCAATGTTTTTTGTAGGGTTCAATTCCCCAAAATTTGAGATGTGAGGGATCCTGGTTGTGGTGTATCGCAAAATGCTTTGAGACGCTGTGTTTATCAAGCCCTTTTAGGATATTTTGTACATGTTCTTTTAGCCTCACTTTTAGGGGTCTTTTAGTGCGGCCAATGTACTGTAGGCCGCAACTACATTCCAGTGCATACACCGCACCTTCCGTGTTACAGCAGATGAAGCCGTTGACCTCATATGTGTTCCTAGTGCTGTTTGATGTAAATTTAAATACTTTTTCTAGTGGTCTTTTAACTTTGGTGCATGCAAAACAGCGTTTGCATTGATAAAAGCCATTTCCTGTAACGAAAGTATACACAGGTGGGTCAAGGATGTTTTTGACTATTTTGTAAAAGTGGGGGCCTGTTTATATATAAACTTTGGTACTGGTGGGAGAATTTCTTTCAGGTGTGCGTCAGTCAAGAGAATATACCAATGTTTTTTGATAATATTCTCAACAAATTTATACTGGGCTTTGTAGTCTAAGATAATTGGAGCAATATTACTTTTCCGATCTTCTTTCACATTATCTTTATTTAATTCCTCCGAAGTTGCATCAATTGCCCTTTGGGTATATTGTATAGCCAATTTGGGTGATGGCAACTTGTCATGGGCAGATAGCTGTTCTTGTCGACATTTTTAAAGTGCGTTTTCGTGCTAAGCGTATTGTCTTCTTGGATTATTTCTAAATCCAAGAAAGTCACCTGATTCTTGCTAACGTCCCACGTACGGGTTATATTCCGATCATTTTTATTCAGGTTTTCCAAAAACTGTATCAGTCCTCCTTCGTCTCTTTTCCATAGAATAAAAATGTCGTCAATATATCGTTTGAAGACTACGAGTTCTGAGGGTGTATTTGTGAAGACAGATTCCTCTTCCCATTTGGACATAATAATCCGGCGACGCTGGGTGCAAATTTAGCACCCATTGCTACACCTGTCCTCTGATGGTAATATTCACAGTTGTACCAGAAATAACTATTTTTCAGACAAAATTCTAAACATTTTACCAGATACTTCCTTTGTGAGCAGTATAGTGTGGAGTGTTTTCTTAGGCCCCATGTTATGGCTTTGCATGCCTGAAAGATAATCGTATGTATGTATAGTGAAGATACATCTGCGGTAGATAAAATCCAAGGTCCTCCATGTTTTGGTAGTTCTTCTAAAATCTGTAATATCTGCTTAGTATCCCGTAGGTATGCTCTGGTCTTTTTCACAGTAGGTTGTAAATAGGTGTCTATGTATGCACCCATTCTTGCGGTCAGCGAATCAATTCCATTGACAATAGGTCTAGGGGGGGAATATTCCTTGTCTTTATGTAACTTAGGTAAAGAATAAATAACTGGAGTCTGGCATGATTCTGGAATGAGAAATATAGCTTCTTTTTTTGTAAAATATTTTTCTTCAAGCCAAGATGTACAACAAGCTCCAGTTCTTTTCAACATTTAAAAACTGGGTTTCTTGGTAGTCTACTATAAGTATTTGTATCCTTAAGTAGATTGTCCATACTCTCATTGTTGATAAGGCAATATTAAAATCCTGGTAGATCCCAACCCTTATAAAAGGTCAGGTGCTGTCCCGTTAAATATTGCAGCAGCGCTAGAAATAGTCCTTTTAAATTGAATTAAAAGAGTTCATAAAAGACATTCATGATAACCAGGAATAAAGTCTGTTTTGGTGCAGTGAAACTCCTTATGATACAGTGATACACCTTCCACCGGATAATCGCTTTTTCACCACGTGCAGATCACACTCCCCTTTGGGGATGCACTCACCAGAATTACGATTAATAAAAGCGTTTCAATCAAAACCCCTTGGTTACTGCCATCTCCTCTGCACGTCCACCTCCTATCCACCTGCAGGCACCAGAGTAGATCCACTCCAACCCAGCATATGCATATGAAGAGACAAATAGTGCGGATAGCGTAGTACAGTTTGATAAAACAGCTTTATTTTGAACATCCAATATTCCCCCCTATAAAAATCTGCGTACCACAAATAAATGATAAAACAGCCTTTTAAATAATGTAAGATGTACACTCTGCCTGATAAGCCCTTCCGTCCGCCGGAAACCGGGCGCCAAACTGATGTGTAGAGCAGTTTCCTCCACTTCCTGGTCTGTTTGGTGGCTGGAGCGCACTCTGGAGCGCATGCGTCACTTCCTGCGAGGTCACGACCCTGGCGCGTTTCGTCACTTCCGGACGTCGTCTGAGGGTGTGACCTCGCCACCGGAAGTGAAGCTTAAGTATGTACAGCGTCCAATCCGGGCGCTGCACTGATTTGCATTGCGTATGGCAAATGGGCACTGGCGGCCGCAGTACAGTACAGTATGTCTGCATTTAATGTTAGCTTCTTTGTTTTATGTACCATATCATATTAGTTTCCTACCACGCTTATACAATCCCATCTCTGGTATGCATTATACATTAAACCCACATCAATGCCACATTTTTTATATATATATATATATATATACACACACACACACATCGATGCCGCACTTTTTAACCCTTACATCACATGCCTATATAAGGTTGCAGATGTGGATCATTTATGTGTTGTAGTATTTGTACTAATGTTATATTGATTCCGTGGGCCAATACATTCAGGTATTATGTGAAATATATATCCCCCAGATTTATTTGATTTCCCTTAATGATTTAAAAACTGGGTTTCTTGGTAGTCTACTATAAGTATTTGTATCCTTAAGTAGATTGACCATACTCTCATTGTATTATTGTTTAGATAAAACAACAATACCCCCCCCCCCCCCCTTTATCTGCAGGATGAAGAAAACAAATAGAAAAGCGCCACTCAGTAAGAAGTTCTTTAATACCAAGTAAGAATGATAAGTATCACTTACATGGAAGTTCAGGGGACTGCGTATAAACGACAATAGCTGCTGCTGTCACAAGCGTGTCCTAGAGTGCCATGGACACGCCTTGGACACGCTTGTGACAGCAGCAGCTATTGTCGTTTATACACAGTCCCCTAAACTTCCATGTAAGTGATACTTATCATTTTTACTTTGTATTAAAGAACTTCTTACTGAGTGGCGCTTTTCTATTTGTTTTCTTCTTCCTATGATTGAGCCGGCTTCACTCTGGAGAAAAGCAGCCTTCTGTTAAAAAGTGCAATATTTCTTTGACTATCCATCCAGCAAGACACCATTGATTGGACTTACTACTAAGCTTCAAGTACTTTTATTAATAATTTAATTATTTTTCTAAACTTGTGCTTGGACATTAGCTCCCTGAAAAATCCGATGTAATTTCTACTACATGTACCCCTCTTTTATCCTACTTGACTACATTTAAGTGATTTTCATTTGTATACTGAGCGCCTGTGTCCTTTGATATATCTTTTTATCTGCAGGACGAATGACAATGTCTTTTCTTTTGGTAAGTTTTCTGATGCCACATCTCATAAAGTTGGGTTCTGCTTTTCTCTTGATATTTAAAACTTTCAGATCTGCCAGGATGACTTTTTTTTAAAACATCCACATATTTATTATTGTTGATCAAGGGATTAAAAACAGACTTATTCCTAAGCGTACTATGTACTATTTTGTGATCTAATGTGGGGGCTCTAGCTTTGATCGGATTGCTTACTTAATACTTTTTTATATTGAGACTTCTGACGTATTTCTGAATTCCAATATATGTCTGAAATTTGTCCAGGTTTTTTGTAGGAGCATATTTCAGACCTCTATCAAGAATCCCCATTTCTTCTTGTGTTAGTGGGGTACCACTTAGATTAAAAATGGCTTCTCCCTTCACTCTCTTTTTCTCTTGTTCTGGTGTTTGATTATGTTAGGGTGGTCTTCTATCTGATTGTTGTGGTGTTGAGTGTTTTGGTGGACCATATCCATCATTTCGTTTTAATCGTCTTGGGGATTCTTTTCTATTCCCATTCCTTTGATCCTGGATCAGGTTCCATTGTGGATGTGAAGTGCTTGGTCTAGTCGTTCTTTCTGGCGTGGAATAAGTGGAAATAGGGCCCAGCTGGCTCTGCCATTCAAAAACCTGGTAATTTTTAAAATCATTGGTTTCTCAAACATATATTGTTTACTTTTTCTATTTTGAACCTCTTTTTTAACCACATCCCCTATAGCCATCCACATGTTAAAAAAAATTTACAAAATATGCCAATCAGTGCCCACAAATGGGCACTGATTGGCACATCATATTTATGTTATAAAACAGGGATGCCCAGCAATGCCACCCATCAGTGTCATCAGTGCCGTCCATCAGTGCCACCTATCAGTGCCCATCCGTGCCCATCCAGGCCCACCTATCAGTGCTCATCAGTGCCCATCCATGCCACCTATATGTACTCATCAGTGCCACCTATAAGTACCCGTCAGTGCCGCCTATGAGTGCCCATCAGTGCCGCCTATGAGTGCCCATCAGTGCCGCCTATGAGTGCCCATCAGTGCCGCCTATGAGTGCCCATCAGTGCCACCTATCAGTGCCGCCTATCAGTGCCCATCATCAGTGTTACCTTATTGGTGCCACCTCATCGGTGCCCATAAGTGCCGCCATATCAATGCCCATCAGTGCAGCCATATCAGTGCCCGTCATTGAAGAAGAAAACACACTTATTTACAAAAAAAAATTTACAGTGACAAAGAAAAAAATTTCAGTCTTTTTTTGTTTGTTGCGCAAAAAATAAAAAAATCGCAGAGGTGATCAAATACCACCAAAATACAGCTCTATTTGTTGGAACAAAATGATAAAAAATTTGTTTGGGTACAGTGTAGCATGACCGCGCAATTGTCATACAAAGTGCGACAGCGCTGAAAGCTGAATATTGGCTTGGGCGGGAAGGTGTCTAAGTGTCTGGTATTGAAGTGGTTAATCAGATCTTTGTTCAATTGTGCAGTGAGTAGAATGAATTCAGTGGACTCTTTATATATCTCTAGTTCTTCCTAATCTCTCCTATATTGTGTTCTATCATCTTAATTTTCCTTTGTTTTCTTTTCATTAAGAATTTGAGGAGCTCAATTCTTTTTTATATCTGTTTAACACGGGTAGTGTTTGACCCCTACGGTATCTGCAGCAACCTTGTCTCCATCCCCCCCTTCTTACTAGCGCAGGAGTACCTACTTTTATATTTCCTTGACCACAAACCCACACACTCCCGCAGCCAGTATGGAAGTGTTCTCCTTTATGGAAAAAAATAATATTAACCTAGATGAGGTTTTTAGCATTACAGATCCCAGTCCCAAGAATGGAGATGTAGAGAGCCTGATGCGCAAATTAGGCCTGTGGTGGGACAAGACTACCTTTGAACAATATTTAAAAGATAGCCTGGTCCCCAGGGGCCTCAGATGGGATAGCCCACCTAATGATGGCCTGGTTGACCAGGAATCAATAGATGAGTGGTTCAAGTTCTTCAATGAAAAGGGACTTGAGCTCCTCAAATTCTTAATGAAAAGAAAACAAAGGAAAATTAAGATGATAGAACACAATATAGGAGAGATTAAGGAAGAACTAGAGATATATAAAGAGTCTACTGAATTCATTACAATCACTGCACAATTGAACAAAGATCTGATTAAAAAAGACAAAGAGGTTCAAAATAGAAAAAGTAAAAAATATGTTTGAGACACCAATGATTTTAAAAATGACCAGGATTTTAAATGGCAGAGCCAGCTGGGCCATTTGGACCCTATTTCCACTTATTTCACGCCAGAAAGAACAATTAGACCAAGCACTTCACATCTACAAGGGAATCTGATCCAGGATCGGAATGTTACATATAAACCTCCCCAACCAATGGATCAAAGGAATGGGAATAGAAGAGAATCCCCAAGACGATTAAAACTAGACATGTGCACTGCCAAACAATTCATTCATTTTCGTTTCATTCGTTTTTTGTTTTTGTTTTTTTTCGGGTCATTCGTTATGATCACAATTCGTAAATTCGTAAATTCCTACATTCGTACATTAATAAATTCGTACATTCGTAAATTTGTACATTCATATTTGGAAATTCGTACATTCGTAAATTAGAAAATTCGTAAATTTGGAAATTAGAAAATCCGAAAATTAGTAAATCTGAAAAAGTAAATAACTATTAAATTAGGTATAGGTATTGTAATTTCCTTTCAAATTTGGCTGTTAGTGAACATAGCAAATACAAATTTATCCAAAGTTACGACTTATGCAAAATAACGAATGCCGCATCTAAACAAATGGAAGGGAACGAATTAATAACAAATAATAATAATAAAACGTTTTTATTATTATTGTTATTTATTATTATTAATTCATTATGTTCCATTCGTTTAGATACAGCATTCGTTATTTCAGATAATTCGTAACTTGGGATAAATTTGTATTTGTTACATTCACTAACAGACAAATTTGAAAGGAAATTACAATACCTATAATTTAATAGTTAAGTTATTATTAGGTAATTATTATTTCAGATTTCCGAATTTCTGAATTTCCGAATGTACAAATTTACGAATGTACAAATGTACAAATGTGCAAATTTACGAATGTACAAATGTACAAATGTGCAAATTTACGAATGTACAAATGTGCAAATGTGCAAATTTACGCATGTACAAATGTACAAATTTACGAATGTACGAATGTACGAATTTACGAATGTGATAATGTACGAATTTGCGAATGTACGAATTTACTAATTTTTTAATATTCGAATTTACGAATATTCGGAAAAATTCATTAAACGGGTTTTCGTTAATTCCGATATTTCCGAATTAACGAATTTGTCGAAAATTCATTAAAAAACGAATTCGGAACGAAACGAATTGCACATGTCTAATTAAAACCAAATGATGGCTATGTTCCACCAAAACACTCAACACCACAACAACCAGATAGAAGACCACCCCAACATAATCAAACACCAGATAATGGGTGGAAGAAACCCCACTGGAAAAACAATAAGAAGCCTCATTATGGCAACAATTGGAATAGACCACCATACGAACAACAAAGAGGACCCCAGTATGCTACACAAGGCCCCCAATGCCTTATCATGAAAATAATCCCAGGGATCATGATAACTGGGGCCCACCCCAGGGATATAACCGTCTGCATGAATACTATCGGGTACCCATGCATAATTACTATGCTCCCCTTAGAGACTATCCTGAGGATGATAGAAACGACAGATACTATCAGACATATTATCCTGAACCACAAGTAAACAGGGCTTTTTTAGGGAGAGGCACGGAACTTGGACAAATTTCAGACATAAAATTGGATTTGGAATTCAGAAATACATCAGAAGCCTCAATATAAAAATGTATTTAATAAGCAATCCGATCAAAGCTCCCACATTAGATCAAGAAATAGTACGCTTAGGAATAAGTCTGTTTTTAATCCCTTGATCAACAATAATAAATATGTGGATGTTTTTAAAAAAGTCATCCTGGAAGATCTGAAAGTTTTAAATATCAAGAAAAAAGCAGAACCCAACTTTATGAGATGTGGCATCAGAAAACTTACCAAAAGAAAAGACATTGTCATTCGTCCTGCAGATAAAAGGGGGGGGTATTGTTGTTTTATCTAAACAACAATACAATGAGAGTGTGGTCAATCTACTTAAAGGGGTGTTTCACCTTACAAAAAAAATGTTTAAAAGTCAGCAGCTAAAAAAAAAAGTAGCTGCTGACTTTTAATAAGTACACTTACCCTCCCAGGGCGCCCGCGATGTCGGTCGTGGAGGACGAGCTGTCCCTCCGCGATCCGGTTCCAGCGCCGCCATCCTCAGTAAGGGAAACGGCTTCCCGTTTCCTACTGCGCATGCGCGAGTCGGCGCGCGGCCTACTGCGCATGCGCGAATCGGCGCGCGGCCTACTGCGCATGTGCGAGTCGGCGCGCGGCCTACTGCGCATGCGCGAGTCTAACTTGTGAATGGGGAACACGATGTGTTGTGGGACATAGTTCCCATAACACACCGTGCCCCATTCACTAGAAGACGGAAGGAGAGAAGATCACAGCGGCGCTGGAGGAGGCAGATTAGGACGATCTGCCTAGCAACAGCCATTTCTGGTAAGTAAAAAAAAATTATAATTTTTTTTTTTACATTTTAAATTGTTACTAACATTTTTTTAAAGTTTTTGTTTTCAGGGTGTCCCACCACTTTAAGGATACAAATACTTATAGCAAACTACCAATAAACCCAGTTTTCAAATGTAGAAAAGAACTGGAACTTGTTGTACATCTTGGCTTGAAGAAAAATATTTTAAACAAAAAAGAAGCTATATTTCTCATTCCAGAATCATGCCAGACTCCAGTTATTTATTCTTTACCTAAGTTACATAAAGACAAGGACAATCCCCCCTAGACCTATTGTCAATGGAATTGATTCGCTGACCGCAAGAATGGGTGCATACATAGACACCTATTTACAACCTACTGTGAAAAAGACCAGAGCATACCTACGGGATACTAAGCAGATATTACAGATTTTAGAAGAACTACCAAAACATGGAGGACCTTGGATTTTATCTACCGCAGATGTATCTTCACTATACACGATTATCTTTCACCATCAGGCATGCAAAGCCATAAAATGGGGCCTAAGAAAACACTCCACACTATCCTGCTCACAAAGGAAGTATCTGGTAAAATGTTTAGACTTTTGTCTGAAAAATAGTTATTTCTGGTACAACCGTAAATATTACCATCAGAGGACAGGTGTAGCAATGGGTGCTAAATGTGACATTATTTATGTCCAAATGGGAAGAGGAATCTGTCTTCACAAAAACACCCTCAGAACTCGTCGTCTTCAAACGATATATTGACAACATTTTTATTCTATAGAAAGGAGACAAAGGGCGGCTGATACAGTTTTTGGAAAACCTGAATAAAAATGATTGGAATATAACCCTTACGTGGGACGTTAGCAAGAATCATGTGACTTTCTTGGATTTAGAAATAATCCAAGAAGACAATACGCTTAGCACGAAAACGCACTTTAAAAATGTCGACAAGAACAGCTATCTGCCCATGACAAGTTGCCATCACTAAAATTGGCTATACAATATACCCAAAGGGCAATTGATGCGACTTCGGAGGAATTGCAGTAAGAGGGAAGACTTCCTTGATCAAGCAGAGAAAATAGGCCAGAGATTTATTGAGAAAGGCTATAAGAACCATGGGATAAAAGATAAAATCCATGAAGAGGATAGAATGGACCATCTGGAATTAATTAAAGATAATGTGAAAGAAGATCGGAAAAGTAATATTGCTCCAATTATCTTAGACTACAATGCCCAGTATAAATGTGTTGAGAATATTATCAAAAAACATTGGTATATTCTTTTGACTGACACACACCTGAAAGAAATTCTCCCACCAGTACCAAAGTTTATATATAAACGGGCCCCCACTTTGAGGGACAAAATAGTCAAAAACATCCCTGACCCACCAATAAATGGGTATACTTTCTTCACAGAAAATGGCTTTTATCCATGCAAACGCTGTTTTGCATGCACCCAAGTTAAAAGACCACTAGAAAAAGTATTTCAATTTACATCAAACAGCACTGGGAACATATATGAGGTCAACGACTTCATCTGCTGTAACACGGAAGGTGCGGTGTATGCACTGGAATGTAGTTGCGGCCTACAGTACATTGGCCGCACTAAAAGACCCCTAAAAGTGAGGATAAAAGAACATGTACAAAATATCCTAAAAGGGCTTGATAAACACAGCGTCTCAAAGAATTTTGCGGTACACCACAACCAGGATCCCTCACATCTCAAATTTTGGGGCATTGAACCCTACAAAAAACATTGGCGCGGGGGACATAAAGTGAGGACCCTCAGCCAACTGGAATCCAAATGGATTTTTATTGTTGACACTTTTACACCTCGAGGCTTAAATATAAAATTCGACTTGAATTGCTTTATCAGTGACTTCTGATTAGATATTATTATGGCCTAGCACACATGATTATCTCCTTTTAGACTCTGCCTTGTTTTATTTTTATAATTTGTATTTTTTTAATTTTTATTGGATTTTATTTATTTGCCATTATCTTTACTGGCCATCTTTAACTATAGAATCATGGCCGCCCGCTTCATTATACTACACGGGCTTCAAGAAAATGGCCGACCGGCAATCATATTTAAAGACGCTTCTGTTGCCTCTAGCCTACCCCCGTTGAAGTACTATAGAACACCTCCACTGGATGTTCCTATAGAACACAGTCACCTTGCACTTTGGACCTAACACCAGGGTCCATTTATGTTTCTATTTACACTTTTTGTTATATGGACATTTTATATCTTCTCATTTTGTGTCACTTATTTATTTCATTATTTTAGCATTTCATTTATGTGCCATATTTATTCATGTATTCATTCATTTCATTTATGTGCCATATTTATTCATTTACCTTTGGTTATTATTGCGGATTTTAGCCAGATTTCTTTAGTCCTTTTATTTTGCAAATTTTTTGCACTGTGACACTTCTGCACTTTAAATATTGCAATTTCGTTATTTGCACTTTATATCTCATATGTACTGGCAAAACCGTTTTATGAACACAATTTTTATTCCTCAAGGAGCGCAACACCAACCTCTTTTTTATATTTATTTATCATGGGTAGTTTGTCTCCATCCCCCCTTCTTACTAGCGCATGAGTACCTACTTTTACAGTTTCAAATGACAATTTTTCCTTTAGAAATGTAATTTTGCTGTGGTACTTTCCTAAACGCGTGAAAAATTCCATTGATACATGTCCCCTGGGGCAGGACCCCAAATACTTTTTATGACAATAACTTGCATATAAGCCTTTAAAATTAGCACTTTTGATTTTTTATGTTCGTGTACCATAGACTTTAACGATGTTCACGTGTTCTGCCAATTTTTTTCGCCTGTTCGCAAATTCTGGTGCGAACCTAACCGGGGGGGGGGGGGGGGCGGTGTTCGGCTCATCCCTACTTATTATTAGTTAGTTATTATTTTCAATTTTGGGATTTTCAGACTTTCGTTCTTTGGGATTTTCCTTTCTTATTTTCGGATTTTCAAATATTTGAATTTCCGTTATTCCGAATTTCCGAATTTTGGAATTTCCAAATTTTGGAATTTTTGGCAGTGCACATATCTAGTGGCCATCACCTCCACTTAGTTTTCCATTGATCAGGCTCCCAGTATCCTAGGGTTCTTTTTGTCTATAATATACTGTATATACTGTATACTGTATGTTTACACACACATCTTGAGCAATATATAGAATGAATCAACAAGGTTTAATTAATTTTTTAACTTTGCGTTTATTCTGAATTGATCTTAAAAGTACATAAATGTATCTGGGTGTAAATAAGTTGTGGTCTAAGAAATCTACAATTAACTTGTTGAATACATTTCCACTGCATCAAAAACAGCCCCACATTTCTGAAACAGTTTTGGGAATTATAGGGGTTAACATTTAAACGGCAGGTTGCCCATTATTAATCTCTCTTTACTTCCTACAGACACATGGCTTTAATTTCTAGATCACACATCATGCATAATATATTGTCTACATATAAGCCTAAACTAACACACATTTTTTTTATTTCGAAAGATTTTAATAAAAGATAGATCTTTACATATTGTGCTTGACCAATGAGGTAAATAACTCCCATTCATGGAGAGGTATGTTATACTTATTAAAATCTCTTCAAGTGAAAAAGAAAGAGCAATTAATGTTCTAAAACCCAAACCCCTTCACTTTTTTTACATCACTGTTAACACTTTGTCCTCTGTAAAACATATGTCCATCTTATTGGTCACTGGATGTATGTGGCATTGCATGCTCCAACAATTACTTTAAACTTGATGCAGTAGTCATGCTGTGGGGTGGCTTTGAGTGCATGTATGTAGTTTTAGAAAAAGAGGAGCTGATATCCCCACCAAAAGTCAGATTTCTTTTCAATTGGGTGTTCCAACGCAGAGGACTGTCTGGGTAAAATTGCTTACAAAAAATGTCAGATGAGGAAGAAGATACCACACATCTGTGTTCACTCGAAGACCAAAGAAAGGGCAAATCTGCAGGAAAGTAATGTGAGCCATGCCCTTGTGAAAACTGTTGGTGAAATGTTTCTCCACGCTGAGCTGAATGCTCTTGCATGCATTTAAATAGATAGCTGGGGTTGCTCCTATGTTTTGGGACACATTTATTCTCTTCCAATGGTATTGGTAAACTATAGGAATCCTGTCCTTGTTGGGGAATGCAGTAAGAGTCATTGCTGTAATGGTGGAAATGCCAATTCTTTTCTCCATGTTGAGATAAATAATGAGGATCATCCTCCTTTAAGGGTAGGTAGTGCAGCGGAGTATAGTGAGAATCTTCTCCGTGGGTCTGCAGACATTGTACAACTGGTAAGTCACAAAACCCAGCCGGTAAATTAGAGGATGCAAAGTGATGGACATTAGAGTAGACTACACTGAAAGATGGATCATGCAAAGAGTTGTTTAAATAGTCTTGGGAATTCATAATTCTCTTGTGCAGTTGAGGAGTCTGTTCTGGAGTAGGTGGAATTCCAATGTGTTCGTTGCTGTTTCTAGGGTTCCAACCATTTTGCTTAAAAGAGCTGAAAAAAGGATTTTGCCCTGTATAGCTTGCATCATTGTTTCCATTTACACTATTGACAGGGTGTTCCAGTATAAGGCTGCCATCCTTATCCTTCTGTCTTTGTTGAAGGTTTGTGTTTTGAGGTGTGCTGAAAAAGCACACACCTAGCCCTGACAATACTGCACCTACCACAAAGGCCGACAATGTGGAAACCACCAGCATGTTGATAGATACTTCAACACTTTTATCCTCCATAAAAGACTGCGTGATTAAACCTGAAGAGAAGAACCTTTTTAAAGCTCTAATAATAAAATAAAAAAACAATTTAAGCATAGTAGCATGTCAAAAAAAACTCTACTTACCCTCACAATCTTCAAGTTGAGGGCTTCTCACTCCATCTAGGTCTTGCTCATAATAGTCCCTACAAGACAATATTGCAAATTAGCATATTCAAGCAAGATTTTTGTGTTAACAAAAATGCATGCAGACGTTCCCAAAACCATATTTTGATCCTGTATGTTCTAGAACCCGAGCAGTTCACCAATAAACAAGTTAAAATTACCACACCACAAAGCATTGTGGCTGGAGCAATGTAAACAGACCTGAGCAGCTCCCATTTCCACTTGTAGATGGTCAGCTAGGGGCTGGTAAACATTCTGATCAACTGCCTGTTTTTACTGCTGCTCATGTGGACTTAGCCTTAATGCTCTAAAGGATGTTGTTTGCCGTAGTAGTACAGCAAGTTCCTCCTCCCCATTTGGAGAGGGTTTTTTGCCTTCAGACCTTTTGAAATTATCCCTGCATATTTAGCATAGTGTTTCCAAGGCAACCTCAGTTAAAAATGGACAACACAGCTGCTCAAAAAGCCATTAGGGTTAAAAGGTAATTGTTTGGAGGAAGCTCTAACAATTATCTAATACTATAATATATAATTTAATTATTGTTCACTACAACTTTTTGCTAAAAACCATGTTTACCTGGATCCAGTAAAGACACATTTAAGAAATCTGTAGAACTACATAATCCTTACAAAAGTTTAGTCATCAGTAAAGAATCGTATGATTCTTTACTCCGTGAATTGGAGTCAAATTTAAAGGATATGTAAAGGTTTGTGGATTAAAAAATAAAATAAAAACAAAAACATACTTACCTCCTCTGTGCAGTTGGCTTTGCACAGAGTGGCCCCAATCCTCCTCTTCTGGGGTCTTTTTGAAATGCACAAATGTGAAGCTAGCCTAAATCTTGCCCTTACTAATTAACATAGATTGACAACTTTCTTTATTTAAGAGTAGGGACAGAATTTTCTTTGTACACTGGTCCCCATTCATGTTTATTTCGGTTTGCATGCTTTCCAAATTACATTTTATATCTACACATATTGATTTTTTTTTTTGTATTTGGATATTGTTCACTAGCCAGAGGTCCCTGTCACAGCAATGGGTCCCTGTCACAACTTTAAATTTCTCCTTATCTCTTCTACAAAAACACAGCCCAATTGAATACTTATATTCTTCTTAAAAACATACAGAGAATTAACTTAAGTTACACTACTAGTTTGACGGAGGACTCCAACTTATAACAGTACAGTAGTTGTAAAGCTAAACTTGCACCACATCACAGTTGCTTGTTATATGAGCACTTCAATTCGCCTACACAGGAAATAATTAGATATCCAGGTTGAAATAAGTAATGTTTGCATGTAGTCAATGTATTTTAAGGGAAACTTTGTTATTGATTAAAGAGCATACCATGTTCTAAGTGGTGTAAAAATGCAAAGATTATTCTCTGGATCCCATGCACAGTAAGGGTCACGTGTGTCCAGGCAACTCCTGTGAAGAAAGCAAGAATGAGAAACACTACTGTATTGTCAGAGCTTATGCTGAAAAGCCTAAAATATTTAGAAATTTTGTATTTAAAATGATACAGGCTGGAAACTGCATTTCTGAAAGAGCCTGCAAACATTTTTTATTCAGTTTCAATACAAGAATGAGTTACTGTAATAATTGTAATGGAAGACCTTACCTTGTATTGATTTTCATTAAGTTACTAAAATTAAATTTCTATGAATAAGTTAAGTATAATAATTTATTCTACCTATGTAACTGCACAAGGTTTGAACAAAATTAACTGGATAAAGTTGCATTTTCCTGGCCACCCACATATGGTGATGCTTCTCATTTATTCCCTCTGAATACACTTTAGGTTTGTATGAAAATAAAGTAAATACGTTTAAAGGTTGAAAATGCAACATTACTCACTTTATGCAGCCATTATGTCTCTGACAGCGTGCAAGGGGCACTTTCACCACACATCTGGTGTACGCTACTAAGAGAGAACCCGACTCTTTATCAACTTCCAGACCAAGAATCCATGGTTGTTCATCTCTCTTACCACATCTGGGTGGTGAGTAATGAGGAAGATATGACAGTTATATCTAGAAAATACATGGTTTACATCAAGTAGAAATTTTCTGCATACCTGTCTGCAGGGTATGTTTGTATCTCCTCAAGTAAGGTACTTTTTTCAGAGTGGTCTACATCTGTTCCATCAACATTGGGATTAAGACGATATTTTAGGACAACTCCCGAGTTTGAACCGAGGAATAAAATGGTTTCATTCCCAAATATTCCACAAGAAGTATCCACTGCTAGGTGTGTCAGTTGATCCCTGGGCAGTTAAAATACAGACTATTTTAAGAATAGATGTTCAGTGATAAAAATATTGTGCATCTATTTCAAGTTATGATTGTGTGAAAGCTAAGCTCACAGTGGTGTCAATGAAAGTAAATGATGAAAGCTAAATAATCTGCCTATAGTGTTAACATGCATTTCAGACATGTTTTAGAGGTGTTCAATTTGCATTAAAAACTCTCCAAAGTTCTTTTTTATGCTTTTATTTAAATTATACAATTTAAAGAAGTAGTATTGTAGAGTTGAACAGCTTAAAAGCAAGTTAATCTGGCTTTTTTGTGAGTCCTTTGGTGCTTCTTTTTTAAGAGAATACATAATTTCTATTTGATGCTGTATGGACCAATCCAGCTAAATATTTTGGAGCGAATAGCTCAGAGGAAGAAGAAGAGGGTATTGGATGCAGCCTATTGTCTAGCAGAGATTTTACAAAGGGCACTTTCGCACTATGTACCAGTGGAGTTGTGCCTTTACTGCAGGGATGCAGGGCAAGTTCGGGGCCGTGGGAGATGATCTCATCTCTCTGCTTCTCCGCCCCCGGCTAGCTGATTGGCCAGCTGCGCTGCAAGCTCACACTAAGCCTGCTTTCTCACTCTCACCCACCCACACACTGAGCCACCCGGCAAACCGGCCCGCCTGCCCGCAAACCGCGCCGCCTGCTCTCTCACCCGCCCGTGGAGCCGCCCACTCTCACCCACCCACGGAGATGCCCACTCTCTCACCCACCCGGAAACAAATTTCTCGGGGGTGGCAATTGCCCCGTTGCCTCCCCTGGATCTGCCCCTGGTGGGTATAGAACAGAATCTACCCCCTCCCTTTAAAACAATCATATTTTGTTAGAAAACTAAGAGAAGTGGCCTTAAGAGCCAGGTGGATTGGCATTTTTCCTTTAGTGTATTTCTGCTGGAGAAGAACCCCTGTGGGGGCAATCCATGTGTGTATGAACTTTCATTTTTGTTACTTTCAATAAAAGTGGGATACCACGCCCTTAAACTGAAGTTGCTGTTGGCTGTGAACTCACTGAAAACGCATCTACAACTGAGCTAGACATCCCCCATATTACAAGCCATAATAGAAGACATGCCATCCCCCCCCCCAAATATTCCTGTCGCCCTTTCACAGAAAGCCCAAAAAAACCTACACACTCCTGGTTGGGTGTGTTGTCACTGCTTTTGTAGGCATTAAGCCCTAAGCTTTATAAGCTTGCTGGCTAGCTGGAATCACCCATCCAGCGGTGATTCCGGGTGATATATCTGTCCCACTGGTTCTGCTAGAGAGAGTGACAAATATGTTCTAAAACTCTGAGCAAAGCTATAGCTTAAGAGCATGCTCGAAGTATCCCAATATCCATGGCATGGAACCAGTTATCCTTGGTGATCCTGCATATGGGAGGAACAAAACGTTTGTTCTCATAAGATGCCAAAGCCACCTCAGATTGCAACCCAGTATGGATATAAACACTCATACTAGGCAGAATGCCAACAAGGATCCCTCATGGGAAAAAGGCCCGGATCCGGGCAAACCTCCTGAGGAAAAAAGAACCCTTAGGGCTGTCACCCTCCCAAATACAGAGAACCAACAGATACCTGTTGTAAATAGCTCAATCCACATACAGTGGTGTGAAAAAGTGTTTGCCCCCTTCCTCATTTCCTGTTCCTTTGCATGTTTGTCACACTTAAGTGTTTCGGGAAAATCAAACCAATTTAAACAATAGTCAAGGACAACACAAGTAAACACAAAATGCAATTTGTAAATGAAGGTGTTTATTATTAAAGGTGAAAAAAAATCCAAACCATCATGGCCCTGTGTGAAAAAGTGATTGCCCCCTAAACCTAATAACTGGTTGGGCCACCCTTAGCAGCAACAACTGCAACCAAGCGTTTGCGATAACGTGCAATGAGGCTTTTACAGCGTCCTGGAGGAATTTTGGCCCACTCATCTTTGCAGAATTGTCCTAATTCAGTTACATTAGAGGGTTTTCGAGCATGAACGGCCTTTTTAAGGTCATACCACAACATCTCAATAGGATTCAGGTCTGGACTTTGGCTAGGCCACTCCAAAGTCTTCATTTTGTTTTTCTTCAGCCATTCGGTGGTGGACTTGCTGGTGTGTTTAGGATCATTGTCCTGCTGCAGAACCCAAGTTCGTTTCAGCTTGAGTACACGAACAGATGGTCGGACATTCTCCTTCAGGATCTCTTGGTAGACAGCAGAATTCATAGTTCCTTTTATCACGGCAAGTCTTCCAGGTCCTGAAGCAGCAAAACAGCCCCAGACCATCACACTACCACCACCATATTTTACTGTTGGTATAATGTTCTTTTTCTGAAATGCAGTGTTCCTTCTACGCCAGATATACTTGGACACACACCTTCCAAAGAGTTCCACTTTTGTCTCATCGGTCCACAGAATGTTGTCCCAAAAGTCTTGGGGATCATCAAGATGTGTTGTAGAGAAATTGAGACGAGCTTTGATGTTCTTTTTGCTCAGCAGTGGTTTTCTCCTTGGAACTCTGCCATGCAGGCCATTTTTTTGCCCAGTCTTTTCCTGATGGTGGAGGCATGAACGCTGACCTTAACTGAGGCAAGTGAGGCCTGCAGTTCCTTGGACGTTGTTGTGGGGTCTTTTGTGACCTCTTGGATGAGTCGTCGCTGCACTCTTGGGGTAATTTTGGGCGGCCGGCCACTCCTGGGAAGGTTCACCACTGTTCCATGTCTTCGCCATTTGTGGATAATGGCTCTCACTGTGGTTCGCTGGATTCCCAAAGCTTTGGAAATGGCTTTATAACCCTTTCCAGACTGATAGATCTCAATTACTTTCTTTCTCAATTGTTCCTGAATTTCTTTGGGTCTCGGCATGATGTGTAGCTTTTAAGGATCTTCTGGTGGACCTTACTGTGTCAAGCAGCTCCTATTTAAGTGATGCCTTGATTGTGAACAGGTGTGGCAATAATCAGGCCTGGGTGTGGCTAGAGAAATTGAACTCAGGTGTGGACAACCACAGTTATAGTATGTTTTAACAAGGGGGGCAATCACTTTTTCACACAGGGCCATGATGGTTTGGATTTTTTTTCACCTTTAATAATAAACACCTTCATTTACAAATTGCATTTTGTGTTTACTTGTGTTGTCCTTGACTATTGTTTAAATTGGTTTGATGTTCCGAAACACTTAAGTGTGACAAACATGCAAAGGAACAGGAAATGAGGAAGGGGGCAAACACTTTTTCACACCACTGTAAAGTGCAGACAGTGTAGTAAGATAGTTCTGAAACTTCAGCATGTTTTATAACAGCCCTATTATGGACATATTTACTTTCCTCAGATAATTTGTAGCATTTCAAGTCCAAACACCCCTATGTCAGATCATATGGGAAACCACTGGTACCCCTTATTCTTCCTAGGTAAAATAGACTTTGGAAACCTGCCATATTTATATTTGTTTTTAAGCTAATTTCACACTGGACCATAATATAAATGTTAGCAGTCTGTAAACTGGAGATATTCCAAGATAAGAACACTTATCACCAACTGTACCTGGGACATGGTCATGAAATCCCAGTGACCAACCCCCAATGCTTAAATGGATAAAGAGGCCATCTGTCGACACCCCTTTGGTCCCAAATAAAAAAGGAATGCCAGGACAGTGGGGAGAGTTATCCTTTACTATAAAATCAGGATTATCTTCCTCCTCAAATCTACCTTATTTCTGTGTTGCTGTATATTGTCTTTATTTCTTTGAAACGCTTTTTCTGTAATTATTTTATTTGCACCAATTTTGACCTTTTCATTATTATTATTATTATACAGGATTTATATAGCACCAACAGTTTGCGCAGCGCTTTACAACATGAGGGCAGACAGTACACTTACAATATGAATCAATACAGGAGGGATCAGAGGGCCCTGCTAGTTAGAGCTTACAATCTAGAAGGGAGGGTCAAGTGGAAACAAAAAGGTAATAACTGGGGTGTGAGCTGATGGAGAAAATGAAAAAACAGTTGTTGTTAGGTGTGGGTAGGGTAGTCTTCTCTGAAGAAAGGGGTTTTCAGGGATCGTCTAAAGCTAATAGAGTAGGAGATAAATGACAGATTGGGGTAGGGCATTCCATAAGATTGGAGAGGCTTTGGAAAAGTCCTGGCGAGCATGGGAGGAGGTGATGAGGGAGAGCAGAAAGTCTTGAGAGGAACAAAGAAAATGAGAAGGTTGATATTTAGAGACTAGGCTAGTGATGTAGCTGGGGGCTAAATTGTGGATGGCTTTGTTAGTATTTTGAATTTAATTCTTTGGCCGTGCAGAAGCCAGTGGAGGGGATTGACAGAGAGGGGTAGCAGAGACAGAGTAATTGGTAAGGTGGATGAGTCTGGCAGCAGCATTCATGATGGATTGAAGAGGTGATACACTATGTAGAGGTACGCCAATGAGAAGGGAGTTGCAGTAGTCGAGGCGAGAGATGACCAGCGAGTGAATTAAGAGCTTTGTTGTGTCATTGGTTAGAAAGGGGCGTACTTTGGAGATGTTGCAGAAGTTGAGGCGGCAGGATTTGGACAGTGATTGGATGTGGTGCTTAAAGGAGAGTTCAGAGTCCAGGACTACACCTAGAACCTTGGCATGTTGGGATGGGCTTATAGTTGTGCCATCGCCACCTTTGACATAGAGATCAGGGGAAGGGGCATATGGGGGAGGAAGAATTATAGTTTTGGATAGATTGAGTTTGAGGAAGTGGTGTGACATCCAGACTAATATATCTGAAAATTATATCAGTAAATTAGTGATACGTGAGGAGACAGAGGGAGTGAGCTGAGTGGTAGAGAAATAGATTTGGGTGTCATCAGTGTAGAGGTGGTATTGGAAGCCATGGGAGGCTGACCCAGGGAGGAGGTGTAGATTGAAAATAAGAGAGATCCAAGAATAGAACCTTGGGGGACCCCAACAGAGAAAGGAAGAGGAGAAGAGGAAGCAGAGTTGTAGGAAACGATAAAGGTGCGGTTGGATAAGAAGGAAGAGAACCAGCGAAAAGTGCAGTCACGGAGACCAAAAGGTGTGGAGTTTTTTGAGGAGGAGGGGGTGGTCAACCGTATCAAAGGCAGCAGAGATGTCCAGGAGTACAGAATAGTGTCAATTGGTTTTGGCCGTTATTAGATCGTTTGTTAGTTTTAGGAGAGCAGTTTCTGTGGAGTGTTGAGGATGAAATCCAGACTAAAGGGTATCAAGAAGGCTATTATCAGTGAGGTGGATGCTCAGTCGGTTGTAGACCAGACGTTCGAGGAGTTTAGATAAGAAGGGGAGCAATGAGATTGAACGTAGGTTGTTAAAATTGGATGGGTCCAGGGCTGTGAGGGCTTTTTAAGTATGCTTCTGACAAGTGCATGTTTTAGAGAGTTGGGGAAGATGCCAGGAGAGGGAGAGATTGAAGATGTGGGCTAGAGAGTGTAGCATAGAGCCAGAGGGTGAACGTAGCATTTGTGAGGGAACAGGATCCAGAGGGCAGGGGGCAAGTAGTTTAGCAACCTCATCTATAGTGGTGGGGTTGAAAGAGGGAAATAATGATTGTGCCTGTGGGCATGAAGTGTAAAGCATGGAGGCTATCGGAACAGTAGAGATCTCCTCCCTAATTGTATCAATCTTCTGTTTGAAGTGATTGGCGATCTCCTGGGCAGTGAGTGAGTTGGCGGGTGGAGGCGGTGGAGGACGAAGTAGAGAGTTGAAGGCAGAGAAGAGTTGACAGGGACGGGATGATAAGTTGCTAATGAGAGTGATAAAATAGGTCTGCTTGGCAATGAGGAGGCTGGAATTGTATTTTTGAAGGACAGATTTATATTGGTTGAAATCTCTCTGAGACTTAGTCTTATGCCACAGGTGCTCGTGAGCATGACTACGTTTTTTCAGACTTCTAGTATCATCTGTTTTCCAAGGTTAAAGGGGTCGTGGGCATGATTCTGTGTGTAGTGAGGGGGGCCATTGAGTCCAGTGAGGCTAGAAGAGAAGCGTTGTAGACAGAAGTGGCTAGGTTGGTGCAGGATAGGAGTGAGATTTTGTCGTAGAGGTTGTCGAGTAGAGAAGAGAAGGGTTGAGATGACGTAGGTTTCTGCGGGCAACTTTTAGGCGGTTGGAGAGAGAGGAGGTGGAGGAGAGGGAGAGAGTGAAACTAATACGGTGGTGATCAGAGAGATAGGGAATGGATAGTTAGAGAGGTTACATGGAGTGCAAAGGTGAGAGAAAACGAGGTCAAGGGTATTGCCTTCGGAGTGAGTGGGAGCATGTATTCTCTGCTTCAGGTCAAAGGAGGATGTTAGGCTGAGAAGTTTGGAAGTGGCAGGAGTGTTAGTATTAATAGGGATGCCTGTAGGTCACAGCTATCCTAATGCCGCGTACACACGATTGGAATTTCAGCCAGCAAAACACAGAGGATAGCTTTTCATCAGAAAATGCGACCGTGTGTATGCTCCATTGGAATTTAGCTGTCCGAATTCCCACCAGCAAAAATTTGAGAGCATGTTCTCAATTTTTCCGATGGAAAAACTTTCTATCGGAAATTCCGATCGTGTGTATGCAATTCCGGCACAAAAAATCACGCATGCTCAGAATCAAGTACGAGACGGAACCGCTCGGTCTGGTAAAACTAGCGTTCGTAATGGAGATAGCAGATTCTTCACGCTGCAAATTTTTAAATCTTTCAATGCCGCGCATTCTTCTTTATAATGCTCGAAGAATGAAGTTGTTTTGCTGCTCATATTCACACAGAGTTCTCACAAACTTATTTCTTTATTATTTCTAGGGCTCTCCTGAATAATCTTTATTTTAATTAAAGCCAGATCTCCATAATAAAGTTTACTTTTTTTTTTTTAATTAACATTTTATTTTTATTTTTTTCTCGTGATCTCCTTTTTATTTTTTTTATGTCACGTTTCCACAACACCATTATTATCTTGTATTTGTAAACCTCAAGAAGGTTGTTTGGTGTTGGTGTCCCTTGTTAATTCTGACATTGTATTTTTGAAATGTACCTGCCTACTAATTTGCTATTTGAAGAAAAACACATAGGCAAGTATTGTCTGAAACAAAAATCACAATTTATTTTCCATCATAACAAAAGAAAGAGGAAGGCAACGCTGGAGAAACTGCTTGAATTTGCGAAGCCTTTGCCCCCCAAGGCAGACATCAACTTTGTGGCTAAAAAAACTTGGTCGCTTGAGAAGTTCATATAGAAGGGAGGTCAATCTGGTCCAGGACTCCCAGAGAACAGGAACAGCAGCAGATGACATATGTACCCAGGCTGTGGTCCTACAACAAGCTGCGTCTTCTGTCAGACCAGACTGAATCCAGGCAATCACTTTTGACTCTTCCGTGCAGCCTTCCCTGCAGCCTTCCCTGGAGGCTGTGGCTCTGGAGGTGGACTTGTGGCAGGAGGAGGAGGAGGATGATGGGGGAGCGCACACAGGTGGTCGTCATCAGTTAGTTCGCCACTCAACCACTTGTGAATGGTCGCAAAAATTAGTTTCTCACATTTGCGGCATTGGCCCTCCTCCATTTGCTGCAAATTTGAGGCTACATAGATGCCATAGGCCTCTACAGCATCGAGGGGGGATTTCAGGGCCGCATTAGCCTTCTTGATGAGGGCCAGCGCTGCCTCCTCCATTTTACTACCCCTCCTGGGCCTTTTGGGTGGAAGGTGGAGGGGAGGCACCTGGGATTGGGTGTGACTGGGCCTCCTCCTGGCTGACACTTACCCGTGCCTCCTCCTGTGTGCCACTTGCCAGAGCCTCGTCCTGGCTGAGGTCTTCCTGTGTATGAAAAAGGGACATAGTTTTAGTTTTTTGTTCATCAAACACACACAATTTTCAGCTCATGACTATTGCAAATTGAATTTTAATAAATAGAAAAGACTATCATTCTGAGCCCAGAATTTTTCATTCTTGTCACAATCTTTTTTGGCCCCTACTGTCTATTGATATGTCAAACCCTTTTTGTTAAATCCTTCATTTATCAATAATAATATCTAGTTACCAACAATCATTTTCCCATAAAAAATATGTATAAAAATACTACACCTGGCTCCAACTGGGCTCCTCAATCTCTTCCTGGATGGAAGGCCCAGGTTGGTTCACGGAAGCCTAAGCTTGGGTTGAGGGAAGGCTGGATGGAGGGGTGGAGGGAAGTGGTGCCGTAAGAGTAGAAAACGATTCCTTGGCTTCAATCTGGTCACCCAGAAAATGCATCTTGCTGTAGTACCACAGACTGGACCTTCTGATACTCCTTCCTATAGGTGCTTCTTAAGCTACCAATTTTACTTTCCAGAAACCTCATGTCTGCATTGGGGAACGAGTCTTTACAAATTCAAGCAGTTTCTCCAGCGATGCCTTCCTAGCTGCTTTATTGAGATATAATGGGTTTTTCACCGCCCATAAATTTCTCATATCTCAATATTTATCAAGGAATTCTCCCAGGAATTCTGGTTCTTTAAATGGATACATTTTCTCTGCAAGACCAAACAAAAGACAAAAACACTCAGGCTAATCTTATCCCAATATAGGCCTCAATCTAGATTCAGTATAGGCCGCTCATGTCCCAAGTTATAACGTTCGTCGCTTCCATTCCTCCGCACACAGAACGTAGTTACGACACACGCGTGTTAGCTTTATATACACTGCGCATGTGTGAAACTCAGCCCACGTCACCCGCCCCTGACGTTCTTTCTAGAATATTCCCAGCCCCGTCTTTTTCGTCGCAGTGGGAGAGGAACATGGCGGAGACACAGCAAGTGCATAATAGCAGTAACGAGGAGGAGGAAAGCCCGGAGCCAGAAACGTCACGATCCAGGAGGAGATTTAAGGCCTCAAATATGTCCTTTGTAGAGATGTTGGAGATGGTCGCTATCTTGAGGAGGAAAGACTATGATGGGAATTATGGTCTGTACACAAACCCAAATGTGAGAAAGGCCAAGATCATGCACAGGAATTTTGGGGTACGATGATCCAAGGATCAACTGAAGAAACGCTAGTCAGACCTGAAATTAAGGGAGCAGGATCAGTACAGAAAGATCAAGAAAGTTCTTTTGAAAAAGTAAGTATTTGTCGTGTGTTCCTATTATTATTATTACTTGCATGCTGCACCATGTGCTTTTCCTTACTGTTGGACATTTTAAAATGGCTACTTTCATGTTCATGGGCACAGTAATCGGTCGCAGTAAACATTGTTCGATTAAATCCACTGTGAGTCAATATAATGATAATACAATAATCAATTCAAGTCCATAGAGTGCAAAATGTATTAGTGTCATGTGGAATATCCAGAGAACAAGCTGTCAGCAATTCCAGTGTAGAAAAAAAGACTCCTTCACCACACCACTTGTGCCGTAGCCCTACAGGACATCTACTTATCAGACCCAGCTGGTTTATGCACTTATCAGGCTGATGAATAGTCTCTAATTCTCTGGGCGCATCCCATCTGTGTTATGCTCATTACAAGCAATGAATAAAAGAATGCCACATAGCGTAATCCTGTATCACACTATTTTATTTTTAAAAGCACATCTCACGATAAAACACTCACTATATATCCATAAAACAAGAGCGTATTTATAATCAATAAAATTTGCCACTGCAATCCCGTTCTAACCTCTCACTGCTCCTGCGGTGTTCCCGGGTAGGAGAGGTACGAGATGAGTGACACTGGTGGTTGCTGCGTAGCGACGCTCTGACGCGTTTCCGTCTTTACCTTCGTCAGAGGGCGTAGCTACGCAGCGCAGCACTGAAGATTAAATACAGACCAAATACACATAGCCCAATTTTTATAGCGCTGCTAATGTTTTTTGAATTTTATTTCTCTGACATATTTATTTGATTATTTAAATTGTATTATAGTAGCTGCTTTTAGTGTTTGCTCAAAGCAAACAATTAATCCGTGTGCGCTGAGGGAGATATATTATTATTATTTTAGTATTTCTCATTTTTTTTATAAGTAAACATTGTTTGTTTGCCAAATAAATACTATGTTTTTCACAGATACAGGATTAAATACATTTGGTCATGCTAATTTTTTATTTTTAAAGAAGTTTAGGACATTGTTGTCTAGATGTGTTTGAACCTAGAAGGAATAGCAAACTAGATTCAGTGTAATGTAAGGAGAGGACACTCAGCAGCTGTTTACACATCTGGACTCAGGTGCACTAGTGTGGGACACAAGAACAAACCTTTTAGGGTGTCCCACACAGGTGCTCCTGTGGATTCTTGGGGTGTCTCCAGGTGTGAAACGTGTCCAAAAAAGGTAAGTATTCCAGCTTTAGTAAGTAAATCATGTCTTCAGCTTGGAACTCTGTTCAAGCAGACAATTGTACCCCACTTCCAAGCAATGTTTCACATTTAGATTTGTTGCCTCAACCATCTGTGTGCTAAGTATACCTTTTGTTTCATTCTCATAGGGGAGCAAAGAATCTGGAAATATGAGGTCACCAGGGACCTCCTGAAGAAGCGGAACAGAGGTCACAACCTGAGGATGTGGAGGAAGGAGAGGTGGTCGAGATTGTGACCACAGCAGGTGAGTGTCTGACACCACAGATTCAGGTAAGAGATGTATGCCTGCATATTTATAATACATGGTGTGTATTTTTATTTTTAGGTGATGTACAGGTTGTGGAAGAACAATCTCATCATTTCACCAGTGACAGTGCCCAAAGGCTAATCCAGGACATAATGTGGTGTAGTCGGGATTTAGACTTGATAAAACGAAAAACTCTGGAGATTGAACAAAAACTTAAGAACATGATTGATGTCCTCAGAATAATCTAATTTCCCCAAAAACTGGCACCATTTTTTTTTTTTGGAAACATTTTATAAGCCAAATTTTGAAGATGCACTCAGTGTGTCAACATGTGCTCTCTGCCATCAGGGGATATCAATGTACGCGTTTTGTGCCTGCAACCCCTTCCTCGAAACTCAACTAGGTGAGAGGAAGTAGTTTTACCCCCAAAACATGTCCATTGATCCCCCATGATGGGAGATAGCACATGTTTACATTATGCATGGGATCAGGGTGGAAATCCCCGGTTTGACTCCCAATTTGTGTGCATCTTCAAAATTTGGCTTTTACAGGGGTGACATCACCCCATCTGTTGAAGGCAAGATCCACACATTTTGGACAATATAATGTCTGATCTTGCCTTAAGTTTTTCAATGTTGAACTTTGTAAGTTCCAGAGTTGTGTATGTTATGTTTTGAAACATGGCTGTTTATGTAACCTAAAAAAAAAAAAAAAAAAAATATTTAGATAACTCAAAATTTGTTACTTTAAAAAAAAAAAAAAAAGGTTTTACAATGCACATGTGAATGTGTACGGAGTAAAAGGTTTTATACGCAACAATGTGTGGCTTCTTCTTTAAATGATCAATACCAGTTTTTGTGTTGAAGTTGGTGTTTACAGTGACAATGGGTGTTATTTAATAATGGAAAAGCCACTTGGCACTACAAGTGCACTAGGAGACAGCAAAAAGAAACACAAGCAGTAAATCCAAATCAAGATTTTAGCTGATTAAATATAACATTTATTCCAAATGTGCTGGCAAAATGGCCCCCCCTACCTGAAAAATAGTAATCATTTTGACGCACTTGGGGGGGCAAGCCAAGACGGGCCGCTTCCAGGGCCATCAGTGTTTCCTGAAGTCCACCCTTAGGCCCAACTGAGACAACATAATTTGCATTATTTTGTTTTAAAAAGTTGTGCAGGATGCAGCAAGATAACACAATGTGATTAAAGCGGTGTGTCACCTTAAAAAAATGTTTTTAACAGTCAGCAGCTAAAAAAAAAGTCGCTGCTGACTTTTAATAAGTACACTTACCCTCCCAGGGCGCCCGCGATGTCGGTCGTGGAGGCCGAGATGTCCCTCGGCGATCAGGATCCAGCGCCGCCATCCTCAGTAAGGGAAACGGCTTCCCGTTTCCTACTGCGCATGCCCGAGTTGCCGCGCGGCCTACTGCGCATCCGCGAGTCGGCGTGCGGCCTACTGCGCATGCGCGTGTCTAATTTGTGAATGGGGAACGCGATGTGTTGTGGGACACAGTTCCTGCGCTCAGGTGTTACTTGAGGACAATTACTGCACTCTTATAAATACCCGGAAAGCCCACATATGCTTACCTTGGTATCTCTCTCCCTGGGCCCCGACCTTGAGCCTGCTATTCTGACCTTGAGCCTGTATCTGACCCGACCCGATCTCTCCCGATCCCATCCTGGACCTGTCCCTCCTGTCTCCTGCTTACCTTGGATCCCTGCTCTGCAGCCCATCCATATGGGCCCAGGAGAGCATGCTGGGGAGGTTAATGAAGGCAAATATGTACGAAGGACCAAAAAAGGAGCATTAAAAAATCCAACATGCATGAGGACAAAGGGGACATTCACAGCATATTACAATCATGGTAATTAGGGAATGATGAAATAAATACAATACATTAGCAAACATTAAATACATAGAATGTGATGTTAAAAAAGAAAACCTACCTTCATATAGTCCTTCTGCAGGACCTGAATAATGGCAGAACAGCTATCTGGGATAATGATCCCCAGAGCCTGGGGGGAGATGCCTGTGGAGAACTTGAGGTCCTGCAGGCTTCTCCCAGTTGCCAAGTACCGCAACGTACTGAACTGAACTAATGTTCAGATAAAGGAACACCTGGGTAGCAGTGACCACAACATGATTTCATTTGATGTTAGCTGTAAGCAAAAATCACATACGGGAAAGATAAAAACACTTAATCACTTAAGCAAATTTTCCAAGGATGAGGGCTGCTCTCCAGGACTTAGACTGGGAGAGAATATTGGCATCAATGGGCACAGAACAGAAATGGGAATTCTTCAAAAAGACTGTTTGTGAACTCACTGCAAAGTATATTCCCATGGGCAAAAAAATCTTCAAATATATTAATAGTAAAAAGGTCAAGTCTGAGCGTGTAGGCCCTTTACAAAATAATCTAGAGTGGGTGACTGGGGACAAAGAGAAGGCTAATTTATTAACCACTTGCTTACTGGGCACTTAAACACCCTTCCTGCCCAGACCAATTTTCAGCTTTCGGTGCTCTCACACTTTGAATGACAATTACTCAGTCATGCAACACTGAACCCAAATTAATTTTTTGTCCTTTTTTTCCCACAAATAGAGCTTTCTTTTGGTGGTATTTGATCACCTCTGGGTTTTTTATTTTTTGCGCTATAAATGAAAAAAGACAGAAAATTTTGAAAAGAAACGCATTTTTCTTTGTTTCTGTGATAAAATTTAGCAAATTATTAATTTTTCTTCATAAATTTTGGCCACAATTTATACTGCTACATATCTTTGGTAAAATATAACCCAAATTAGTGGATATTTTTTGGTCTTTGTGAAAGTTACAGACTCTACAAACTGTGGTGCGAATTATACAAAATTGATCACACCTGATGCACTGGTGACCTATCTCATTTCTTGTGACCCTAACATGCCAGGAAAGTACAAATACCGCCCAAATGACCCCTTTTTTGAAAGTAGACATTCCAAGGTATTTAGTAAGAGGCATGGTGAGCTTTTTGATGTTGTCATTTTTTTCCCACAATTCTTTGCAAAATTAATAATTTTTTTATTTTTTATTTTTTTCCACAAAATTGTAATTGTAATAGGTTATATCTCTCTTACATGCCATGTGTATACCACAAATGACACCCCAAAATAAATTTTGCTACTCCTCCTGAGTATTACGATACCACATGTGTGGGACTTTTCCACAGCCTGGCCACTTAGAGAGGCCCAACATGCAGGGATCGCCATCACGTGTTCTAGGAGCATAAATTACACATCTAAATTGTTGACTACCTAGTACACTTTTGAAGGCCCTGGAGCACCAGGACAATGACACGTGACACTGACGTGGCACTTATGACAGGTGGCACTAATACGGGGCACTGATGACACGTGACACTGAAAGATGGCACTAATATGTGGCACTGGCGACAGATGGCACTTATACGTGGCACTGATATCATGTGGCACTAATACGTGGCACTGATGAGAGATGGCACTAATACGTGGCACTGATGACAGATGGCACCGATACGTGGCACTGATGACACATGACACTGAGGACAGATGCACTAATACGTGGCATTGATGACATGTGCCACTGATAACAGATGGCACGTGACACTGACAGGTGGCACTGATGACAGATGGCACTGATGTGGCACTGATGACAGATGGCACTGACGTGGCACTGATGACAGATGGCACTGATGACAGATGGCACAAGTGTCACTGGGGACAAATGGCACTGGGGACAAATGGCACTGGCAGATGGCACTGGGGACAGGTGGTACTGGGGACAGGTGGCAGCGAGGACAGATGGCAGTGGGGACAGATGGCAGCATGGCAGCGGGAACAGATCACTTTATTTTTCTTTTTTTTTTTACTTACGGCGCAGCGGCGCCGTTCATCTCTCCCTCCTCACAGGCTGTCTGTGTGAGGAGGCAGAGCGGCGCTGAGAGATGATCTCATATGTTTGCATATGAGATCATCCCTCATTGGACACGCCGATTTCGCTGTAAACGGCCGCTGTGATTGGCCGTTTACAGCGATCTGTGACTGGCTGTGTCCGACGGACACGGCCAGCACAGAACTTCCCCGATGCGCGCTCTCCAGGGACGTCCTCCCAGCAGGGAGCGTCCATGCTGCAGCCGTCTTTCGGCTATAGCGCGGGCGCGTAGTGGTTAAATACTTTCTTCAGCTCTGTGTATACAAAGGAGCATGGGGGAGGTCATGTCCATAAAAAGGGTGGTAGTGACACAGCCCCAAATCCACAATGGCTCAAAAGTGATATGGTCCAGAAATATTTAGACAGAATAAAGGTGGATAAAGCAACTGGACCTGATGGCATCCACCCACCGATCCTAAAAGAATTGAGCTCTGTAATTTCAAAGCCATTGTATCTAATTTTTAGGGACTCATTAATGACAGGAATAGTACCACTGGATTGGCGCAGGGCCAATGTGGTGCCTATATTTAAAAAGGGAACAAAGTATTTACCAAGTAACTATAGACCTGTTAGTTTAACTTCTATAGTTAGGAAGATACTGGAGAGTAGACATGGGAACTGTCATAAAATTTGTTTTGTTTCGTATATAAAAAAAAAAAAATCGGAATTCGTGTACGAAATTCTGTTCGAATTCGTACGAAATATGAATTCCGTACGAATCGTAACATTTTTTTCGAATCGTTACGAATCGTTAGTAAAGTTACGAATCGTTACGCATCGTTACGAAACGTTAACGCGGCTAATGAATTGTCGGTTTCCATAACACAGAGAACAATTCGAATCCAACTACAAATATCGAATTTCAACTAATACGAAAGAAATTATTATAGCTGATATAACAAATCGAATGATTCGAATGAATTCGAGATTCAGTATATGTAATATTGAGAACTGTTCCTGCACAAAGTGTCATTTTTGCAGGAAAAAAAGCTATTTAAAATCACTCGCGGCTAATGAATTGTCGGCTCTGTAACACAGAGAACAGTCACTCATTGATAAAAAAAAAAAAAAAAAAAAAATGGCGCGGGGTCCCCCCTAAATATCCATACCAGACCCTTCAGGTCTGGGATGTATTTTAAGGGGAACCCCGGCCAAATAGCCAAAAAAAAAAAAATGGCGCGGGGTCCCCCTTACAATCCATACCAGACCCCTTATCCGAGCACGCAACCTGGCCGGCCACAGGAAAAGAGGGGGGGGGCGAGAGCACCCCCCCCTCCTGAACCGTACCAGGCCACATGCCCTCAACATTGGGAGGGTGCTTTGGGGGTCTGAGACCCCCAAAGCACCTTGTCCCCATGTTGAAGGGGACAAGGGCCTCATCCCCACAACCCTGGCCATTGGTTGTGGGGGTATGCGGGCGGGGGGCTTATCGGAATCTGGAAGCCCCCTTTAACAAGGGGACCCCCAGATCCCACCACCCCCTGTGTGAAATGGTAATGGGGGGACAAAAGTACCCCTACCATTACACCAAAAAAGTGTCAAAAATTTTAAAAATGACAGGAGACGGTCTTTGACAATTCCTTTATTAAAATCTTCTTTCTTCTTTCTTCTGGTCTTCCTTTCTTCATCCTTCGGTTTCTTCATCTTCTCCTTCTGGCAACTTCTTCCATCTTCTTCTTCCATCTTCTTCCTCCGATCCGCTTCTTCTTCCTCCAGTCTTCTCGTCCGGCATCTTCTTTTATGGCGTCTGTTCTTCTGTCGGGCCGCTCCTCGCAATGGGAGGCTCCCGCTGTGTGAGGCTTCGCTCCGGCTGACAGGTCTTTTATAACGCAGGGCACCTGGTGACTCCGCCCCCCTCTGACGCACGGGGACATCATGGGGACTTCCCTATGGCTTTCCCCATGATGTCAGAGGGGGATGGGGTCACCAGGTGCCCTCCGTTATAAAAGACCTGTCAGACGCAGCGAAGCCTCACACAGCGGGAGCCTCCCATTGCGAGGAACGGCCCGACAGAAGAACAGACGCCGACGCCATGGAAGAAGATGCCGGACGAGAAGGACGAGAAGACCGGAGGAAGAAGAAGCAGATCTGATGAAGAAGATGATGGAAGAAGATGCTGGAAGGAGAAGATGAAGAAACCGAAGGATGAAGAAAGGAAGACCAGAAGAAAGAAGAAAGAAGATTCTAATAAAGGAATTGTCAAAGACCGTCTCCTGTCATTTTTACCATTTTTGTCACCTTTTTTGGTGAAATGGTAGGGGTACTTTTGTACCCCCTTACCATTTCACACAGGGGGGGGGGCGGGATCTGGGGGTCCCCTTGTTAAAGGGGGCTTCCAGATTCCGATAAGCCTCCTGCCCGCTGACCCCCACAACCAATGGCCAGGGTTGTGGGGATGAGTTCCTTGTCCCCATCAACATGGGGACAAGGTGCTTTGGGGGTCGGTACGGCTCTCGTCCCCCCCCTCTTTTCCTGCGGCCTGGCAGGTTGAGTGCTCGGATAAGGGGTCTGGTATGGATTTTGAGGGGGACCCCACGCCATTTTTTTTGGCTGGGGTTCCCCTTAAAATCCATCCCAGACCTGAAGGGTCTGGTATGGATATTTAGGGGGACCCCTACGTCATTTTTTTTTAAATTTGAAGCAGGGGTTCCCCTTAATATCCATAGCAGACCTGAAGGGCCTGGTTATTGAATTTGGGGGGACCCCCACGCTTTTTTTTATCAATGACTTCAATGAATGACTGTTCTCTGTGTTACAGAGCCGACAATTCATTAGCCGCGAGTGATTTTAAATAGCTTTTTTTCCTGCAAAAATTACACTTTGTCATTCGAATTCATTCAAATCATTTGTTATATCCGCTATAATACTTTCTTTCGAATTAGTTGAAATTTGATATTGGTAGTTTGATTCGAATAATTTGGAGCTGAAATTCGTAAACGGAATTTTTCCTGCAAAAATGACACTTTGTCATTCGAATCATTCAAATCCATTCGAATTCATTCGAATCATTCATTATATCCGCTATAATAATTTCTTTCATATTAGTTGAAATTCGATATTTGGAAGTCGGATTTGAATAATTTGGCGACGAAATTCGTAAACGTAATTTCGTATTCCGTACGGAATTCGTATTCGAAAAAATTCATACTATGGATTCGTACGAATTTCGAAACTAATCGCACATGTCTACTGGAGAGATTAATAGAAGACCACATAGACGAGTTCTTGCAGGAAACATATTTCAAGCAACAGACAGCATGGATTCATGAAAGAGAAGAAAGACAAACCTGATTTCTTTTTATGAGGAGGTAAGTAAAACCTTGGACAGAGGAGTGGCGGTGGACGTGGTATACTTGGATTTTGCAAAAGTGTTCGATACAGTTCCGCACACATGGCTCATGTGTAAGGTAAAGTCTACAGGTTTGGAAATATCAGTTTGTAAATGGATAGAAAACTGTCTAAAAGACAGAATTTAGAGAGTAGTGGATAATGATTCTTACTTCTGAATGGTCTAAGGTTATTAGTGGTGTACCCCAAGGTATCTTTATAAATGATATTGGGTCTGGGATCAAAAGTAACATTTCCCTCTTTGTGGATGACACCAAGCTATGCAGTGGAATAACGCCCTTACAGGATGTCTCCAATTCACAAGCCGACCTCAATGCTCTGTCTAATTGGGCGACTATGTGGCGAGGTTTAATGTTGATAAATGTAAAGTTATGCACTTGGGGGCTAAGAATATGCATGCATCATACATACTAGGGGAAGTACAACTGGGGGGATACATAGTGGAGAAGGATCTGGGGGTTTTGGTAGATCATAAGCTCAATAATAGCATGCGATGCCAGGCTGCAGTTTCCAAAATGAGCAAAGTCCTTTCTTGTATTAAGAGCGGTATGGACTCCAGAGAGAGAGATATCATTTTCCCCCTGTTCAAATCATTAGTAAGACCTCATCTGGAATATGCAGTTCAGTTTTGGGCACCAGTTCTCAAAAAGGATATTGGGGAACTGAAGAAAGTGCAGAGAAGGGCAACCAAACTGATAAGAGGCATGGAGGAGCTCAGCTATGAGGAAAGATTAAAGGAACTGATTTTGCTCACTCTTGATAAGAGGAGATTAAGGGGGGATATGATCAACATGTACAAATATATAAAAGGGTCCATATAGTGAACTTGGTGTTGAGTTATTCACTTTACAGTCAACAAAGAGGACAAGGGGGCACTCTTTACGTCTAGAGAAAAAGAGATTTCATCTCCAAATAAGGAAAGGTTTCTTTACAGTAAGAGCTGTGAAAATGTGGAATAGACTCCCTGCAGAGGTGGTTCTGGCCAGCTTAGTAGATTGCTTTAAGAAAGGCCTGGATTATTTCCTAAATTTACATAATATAACTGGGTACTAACATTTATAGGTAAAGCTGATCCAGGGAAAATACGATTGCCTCTTGGGGGATCAGGAAGGAATTTTTTCCCCTGCTTTAGCAAATTGGAGCATGCTCTGCTGGGGTTTTTTGCCTTCCTCTGGATCAACTGTGGGTATAGAATTGGTTATATGGGATTGTATGATATTGTTTTTTTTTTTTTTTTGTGGTTGAACTGGATGGACTTGTGTCTTTTTTCAACCTGCCTATGTAACGTGGCGAATAGCCTCTGCTCCGGAGTGATGGCTTGCCGCATGCAGGTATCCTGCCTGCTGATATAAGGGGTCAGCATAGCCAACAGACGGTGAAAAATGGGGTCCGTCATCCTGAGAAAACTCCTGAAATCATCAGGGTTATTCTCCCGGATCTCACGCCGCAAAGGCATGTGAGAGAATTGGTCACGCTGGAGAAACCAATTCTTCGTCCATGAACTTCTCCTCACCCTGTTCATGGACCGGGTTTGTGTCAAAGCTAGAAGCCCAACACCAAGCCCCCACACAGCACGAACTCTGCGATGAGCACATACCCGAAACATGGCTTCAAAACAGTCGGCTGGTCAGAACAAACTAAACAGAAAGCACTGAAAAACAGCAAGGCCTGAAAGAACGAGCTGAAAATCAGAAACGAGCGGACAAGAACGCACTGAATATCAAATACGGTACTACTATAAATAGCACGCACTGACAAAAAAATGCGAACTAACTACACGCACTGAAGAACAGATGCGAACCCACAAGCACAAACTGAAGAGCAGCAACGATCTCAAAAGCACGAGGCTGAAAAGCGTGAATCGTCTCTCACCAAACTTCTACTAACATGACATAAATACAAGATTAGCAGAAGGAGCCCAAAGGGTGGCGCACTGGCTATTGAACTTGCATTTTACAGTCCCGTCGTATGTGTTGTATGTAACCGCGTTCTTGGCAGTTGGAATTTGGTGTGACTGTCTGTAGGTAAGACAGCTTGAGCGGAATTCCATCGGAATTCCGTCGGGAAAACCATCAGAGCTTTTTCCGACCATAATTCCGATCCTGTGTACGCGGCATAAGAGAAACTGGAGTGAAAAGACGAATGCAGTGTGATTCGAAAGAGGAGAGTGACAGAGAGGGAGGTGTAGTACCTGAAAGGTGCTATGTGGGGCTAGAAGGATTCCGACACCTCCTCCCTTACGTCCACTGCATCTGGGGGAGTGAGTCCAGAGAAGAACCTGTCTCTTGAAGAGTGCTACTGTACAGGATAAATCCTATGAACATACATGTCTGTGGTGACAGACGATTATACTAAAATCATAATTGGTATTACTAAAATTACGAGTCTCCTCCTGCTCGGTCCAAAAGAGGGGGTGGTGGCAGTTCAAGGGTTATTTGCTTGATTAGCCCAGTGACAATCGCTCTCGGGCGGCTGGTACCTAGATTGTGGTCCCACAAGCTGGAAAATCATTGTGCCGGGTGCAGCTGAGAGTGGTCCTTTGTCACGAGTTATTGAGGAGGGCAGGGATCTGCTACCCATGTTTGTCACATAGGCCTCTAGGGAAAAGCTTTCCAGATTGTAACAGTAAGAAGATGCAAGCAAATCTAACTCCTGTCCAGAGTAGACATGGGCGCCGTCAAAAAATTTGTTTCGGTTCGTTCCGTTTGGTATGAAAAAAAAATAAGAATTTTCATTAGATTCGTAAACTTTTCATTAAAATAACGAAAGTTCGTTATGATGAATTCATCATTATGAGGGGTTCCCACCATCCCTATGCTGTGCTAACTTCCTGGGTTTTTAGCCTTTAGTTTTGTAAACTTTTCGTAAAAATAATGAAAATTCGTTATGATGAATTTATCATTATGAGGGGTTCCCACCATCCCTGTGCTGTGCTGACTTCCTGGGTTTTTAACTTTTAGGTTTGTTAACTTTTCGTAACAATTACGAATGTTCGTTATGATGAATTTATCATTATGAGGGGTCCCCACCATCCCTGTGCTGAGTTCCCGGGTCTGAGTGTACATCCGCTGTGCCCATTATAAGGGGTTCCCACAATCCCTGTGCTGTGCTGACTTCCTCTGATTGGTGAACAAAACACCAGTCATGTTTCTGTTAATTTGGATCCGAAATTCAGAAATTCATTAACGTAATTTCGTATTTCGTATGAAATTCGTAAGCATAGAAATTCCCATAGGGTTCCCACCATCCCTGTGCTGAGTTCCCAGGTCTGTACACTTGCTGTGTCCATTATGAGGGGTTCATTTTGTTTATTGAAAATCTTACAAACAACAACTTATATACAATAAAACCATAATAAATAAATAAAACATAATTACAAAATAAGTGAATATGACTATACAAAACAGAAAAACAAGAACATAATAAACGTTACAAACCAAATTGCGCACAACATAATCCCTACGGGAGAGCCAGACTAAGGAACATTACCATCACCATGCATGTAGCCTTTTATCAAAAATAGTGCTTCTACCTTGAACCGAACAGTGCTGGTGGTGGGATAACAAAAACTGCCTGCCACTGGTGATAATCGCCAGAAAAAAATCTTTGCCAGTATCTTTCTATCGACATTAAGAAAGGTTAATGGGGCGCCAATTCCCAATCATCGAAGGATCTTTACCCTTTGACAGAAGGATCACTGCAGATTGCCTCATGGAGGGAGAGAACCCTCATACAAACAGCCATTAAAAACCTCCGCAAGGTAGGGAGCCAGGATCGTCTTAAAACATTTATAAAATTTGGATGCCAAACCATCTGGCCCTGGCATTTTCTTGATTGCCAGTTTATCAATAGCCTGGATTACCTCATCTGCAGTGATTTCATCTGTCAAATTCATCAAAGGAACATTACTTTCCAGTCCTGGTGTAGAGTCCAAAACACCCAACATCTTTGTCCGATCAAGGTTTCTTCCTCCTAGGAGATTGGCATAGTATGACCTGACAATCTCCAGAATCCCTGACCTAGACTTTGTCAGAAAGCCCTTACTGTCCTTCAGGCCATTGACCGTCTTAACTGCTATGCTCTGTCTACAGTTCTGGTAAGGGTCAGGCGAATGGTATTTCCCGTAATCCCTCTCCTGAACCAAAGAGACGTGCATATTGATATCTCCTAAGGAGGAGCTTCACCTCAGAGATCGCCCCAGAATCTCCTCCATTCGAAACAAGGCAGTCAAGTTTCCTCCGCAAAGGCTGGTAGGTGATATACTTATCTTGCTGCTTCTTTCTTCGTAAGGCCTTGAAAAGCCCAACAGTCCGCTGTTTTAGAAGCTCCCACCATTCTGACTTACTGTTGCAAAAATCTAGGATCGTTACCTGTGCTTGAAAAAAATCCTCAAAGGATTGTCTTACTCTCTCATCTTCCAGGAGGGGCAAATTCAATCTCCAGATACCCCTCCCCCTAGGTGGCATATCTGAGGCATTCAGAGTCACAGATAGAACACAGTGATCAGAAAACTCCACTGCCTGACACACAGGTGCCGAAAAAGCAAAGTCTCCCTTTAAAAAAAAAAAAAAAAAAAAAAACTATCTATCCTACTCTGACTACTACCTCGCTGAAAAGTGAACCCTGTGCTGTCTAGGCAGTGCTTAATGTGCGACCTACTTCCCTAACTATCGCATTGAGAAAAAGGGTGTCATAGCCCAGCTTATCTCTTAAACCTCTCCTGTCTTTAGACCTAGTAATGGTGTTGAAATCACCTCCAAAGATAACCTGCCGGGCCGTAAAAAGAAAAGGCTTAATATTTGTAGAGGCATTTCCTGTCCCACTTCGTCTGGGAACCATAGATGTTAATCAGGCGCAGGTCCTGCCCCTTCACAGAGACGTCAAAGACCATGCATCTCCCTATCTCTACCTCAATTACCTGCTGGAACGTTTCCATACCAGAAAAAAGGACTGCAACTGTAGACTGTAAGGCTTGGCCGCAAGAGACCAAAATGAGGGACCACGTCTCCACTCCTTCTTTGCCAGATGTATATCGGCCAGACTACTCAGATGGGTCTCTTGCAAAAACAAAATGTCAGCATCAAACTCGCTGAGCAAAAATAAGGCCATATGATGAGCACTTACTGATCTTAAGCTGGCAACATTAATGGTTGCCACTTTTAATGGAGTGGGAACTGCCATTAGGGTAGTTGAGGCAGCTGTTTCTTAGCCTGACTACTCCCTCTCCCTGGAGAACCAGCGCGCTTCGTTGCACCCTGGCACTCATCATCCATAGAGGATGCAGAACTCCACGAGTCCCATTCATCCTCATCATCTGACAGGACCTCAAACTTATTTTCCAAAGGCAAAATATTAGGACTTAAGGTAACTGTGCCTCTTTTTTTTTCTTCCTTTTGCCCCTCTTCCTTTTATCCTCCAACCACTCCATATCATCCTTGGACAAACCGGAGTCAACAGCCTCCCCACACCTATCCTCCCCTTCACCCCCCCACACTCCCTTCCCTTATCTACCACTAGGCCAGCCTCTTCACCATTCTTGACACTCCTCTGCACCCCATGATCCTTAACAGAGACCCTGCAGCGTCGAGGGAGGGGGATTGGCACCGCACTTGATGCACCTGCCTCAGCACCTCTTGCTGCCTCTGCAATTTTAGAAGACACAGAAGGATTGGACACATTCTCAGTAACTAAAACCTTACCTACAGACTGGGAAGACACAGGCTCACTAGGTAAATACACAGACTGGGAAGACACGGGAACACTAGGTAAACGCACAGACTGGGGCACCACAGACTGGGGAGACACAGACACATTGGGTATTGGCACAGACTCAGGTGGAATTACAGGCACTCCAGCTGCTGAGCTCTGATCATCCTCCATGTCCAGGCGGAAAAACTCTCATGAGCTTAGGCTTGTTGTGCATTGCCTCAGGACACTGACTGTAAGGATGTCCTACCGCATTGCACTGATTGCACCTGATGTTATTACAATTATAAAGCCAAATGTCCTATACCCTGACACAGAGAGCACTTCATCACTGGACAGGAGGATGCAAGATGCCCTTTATCTCCACATTTATTGCAGAGCTTTGGCTGGCCTGGATAGAAGATGATCAGCCTGTCCCTCCCTAGGAAAGCTGAGGATGGCAGATGCTGGACGACATTATCAATTACTTTTAATTTTAACTGTACAGACCATCCAAAAACTTTTTTAGGGGCTCAGGACGTCTCTATACCTCCTCAACCATACAGTTAAATCCCCTTGGGGTATAGACTCATTGCGGACCAAAATTGTGACCATTTTAATGAGTGGCTGGCGTGATATAAGCTTGGGGATGAGCTCTTTCCATCCCGGCAGGCCCCGACACACGTGCTCATATTTCTCCAAAAATATGTCCAAAGACTCCGGACGGATAAAGGACAAATCGTATTCATAGGAACCTGCCGGACTGATCAGGGCGAAGATATCCGCAGGCCTAAACCCTATCTGCAGAATCTTATCCACCACTGCCCTCCTAAGTGGGGGGATTCCACCGCCTTCCCATTTTAACTGGACAACATTCCTCCTTTTAAACAGGGAGGAAGATAAACCATTTCCATGCTCCTTCCCTGCTTGCTCTCCCTTCCCAGAGCCTGTAGCAGCAACACCAGCATAAGTTTTTCTTACACCACCAGCATTTGCAGTCTTGTCCTTAGACACATTCAAACCTGCTGGCAGAGAGTCTGAATCAGCTGGGATAGCAGTCTTCTGATTAGCAGAGGCCGGACCCACCCCCTCCCCCTGCTCTGAGCACTCAGCTTGAGTCCTGGGATTAATCACACTCTTGGTTACTGCAGACTCCTGGAGAGTTGCAGCACTACTGCTCCCAGCATCTCCTCCACCATTCACAGGTACAGCCGCTGTGCCAGGTCCAGGCAAAGTCACTGTATTGTCCATGGACCTCTCTGCAGACTCTTCCCCCAGAAGCTGACAGTTACTCTCACCAGTAAAATTTTAATCTGAGGTTTTGTTTCCAGCAGGTAAATCAGACTGTGAATTGTTTATGGGTCTGGGCTGACTGCCTGTAGGACTACAACCCTCAGCAAGCCCATTGTCATTAATAAAGTTCACACCACCATCCTGCACACACACTGTACCTGCACCTGCTTGCTGTGTTGCCACCTCTGCGATTTCATGGCTGGCAGTGGGATCAGACTTCCCCTCAGCTGCTGCAGACTTTATGGTAAATCTTGTTCTCTCCACAGGTATTTCTTCCACAGGGCGAGGAACGGTGTCCATCTCCTCATCACCATCCGGGGGAGCCGCATGCGGAGGGGATTCCAGGTTAGAGATGAACTCCAGCATGCCAGCACCTTCACCTTCCTGCTCAGATGTTCCATATTGCTGAGGAGTGAGGGGGACAGAGACCTCCGCCATTGAGGGCTCAGCAGATGCCTGAGGTGTTGAACAGCTGGGCTCATCCTTCGGGCCCACTTTCTCACTCTCTGCTGACTCTGCTGGTACCTGTAGCTCCTCACTGATGGGGGTCACCTTCCATGCAGGAAGCGGCTCCTCTCCTCAAGCGATTAAATCGCTCCTCATTCCTATATTTTTCTTTAAATTCTATTCTCCTTTAGGCCCCTTTCACACCGGGGCGGGGAGCCGCGGTGACGGTAAAGCAGCGCTATATTTAGCGCTGCTTTACCGTCGTTTTAACCGCGGTATTCGGCCGCTCGCGGTGCGGTTTTAACCCCCGCGAGCGGCCGATAAGGGGTTAAACACCCCCCGCAGAGCGCCGCCGTAGCGGCGCTTTGCGGCGGTATTACCGCGGTGTCCCATTCTATTCAATGGGAAGGAGCGGTATAGGAGCAGTGAACACACCGCTCCTATCCCGCTCCAAAGATGCTGCTAGCAGGACTTTTTTTGTCATCCTGCTAGCGCACCGCTCCAGTGTGAAAGCCCGCCGGCTTTCACACTGGAGTTAAAGGGGCAGGATTTTTTCATGCGGTGAACAGGCGCTATTTTTAGCGCTGCACCACATGAAAAACGCCTAGGTGTGAAAGGGGTCTTAGAGAACTCACCAGTTCCTTCTGCTTCCTCACAGCTTGCTCCAAGTCCTTCAACTCAGGCCTTAGAGCCGGTCTTTTCTTACTGTACACTTTGGCACAAATCAGTTTTTTCTTTCTGAATTCAGCCATCAAAACAAACAATTTCTCCTCCTCCTTCTCAATCCGCTTCAGCCTGCTGACAGTCCTCTGTCTAAAGGCATACAAGGACTCATCTCTCTCTTGGCCAGGCCCAGAATCTTCCACAGGCCTATCCAGGGGCCCCCCGCCGGGGTCCTCCCCAGGATCCAGCATCCCTCCTGGGGCAGAGAAGCAACTCTAGCCCATGGTCTCTGGAAGCACAGGAGCAAAGAAACCAGCAACCTCACACCTCACTGTCAAGGAGCAGAATGGCAGTTTCCCACCATCCTTGTGCTGAGTTCCTGGGTCTGAGTGTACACCCGCTGTGCCAATTATGAGGGGTTCCCACCTCCCCTGTGCTGTGCTGACTTCCTCTGATTGGTGAACAAAACACCAGTCATGTTTCTGTTAATTTGGATCCGAAATTTGTTAAAGAAATGTTGTATTTCGTATGAAATTCCCATAGGGTTCCCACCATCCCTGTGCTGAGTTCCCAGGTCTGTACACCTGCTGTGTGTCCATTATGAGGGGTTCCCACCATCCCTGTGCTGAGTTCCCGGGTCTGAGTGTACACCCGCTGTGCCCATTATGAGGGGTTCCCACCATCCCTGTGCTATGATGATTCCTCTGATTGGTGAACAAAACACCAGTCACAATTCTGTTCATTTGGATCCGAAATTCGTTAACGAAATTTCGTATTTCATATAAAATTCGTAAGCATAGGAATTCCCATAGGGTTTGCACCATCCCTGTGCTGACTTCCTGGGGTTTTAACTTTTAGGTTCGTTTACTTTTCATATCAATTACGAATTTTCATTATGATGAATTTATCATTATGAGGGGTTCCCACCATCCCTTTGCTGTGCTGACTTCCTGGCTTTTTAACTTTTAGGTTCGTTAACTTTTCGTAACAATAACGAATTTTCGTTATGAATTTGGATCCGAAATTCGTAAATGAAATTTCGTATTTCGTACGGAATTCGTATGCATAAAAATTTGTATTTCGGTTAGTACGAATTTCCGGAAATTCGTACGAATTTTCATTTTGTACGAAACTAATAGCCCATGTCTAGTCCAGAGATGAAATCCACTTGGAGGAACCTGGATGTAGGAACCACTTATTGCCCAATGTGGCCACAGAATATGTATTCTTCCCAGAGTTCTGAATGTAGGCTCAAATGAGATGATAGAGAAATTCTACTCCACCCAGATCGCAGTCATCTCCACCTCTTCTTAGTGGACTTACACTGCAGGTTCTGACCTGCCCCCCTGATGTAGGACACCACTGTGATGTTGTTCAGCCTCACTGGAGACTAAAAAGCCTGCTGTCAGATGATACAAGGCAAAAGGGAGCATAAAAGAACTGGCCAGAAAACCAGAATGTTAAAAACAGCTTCCTAAACAGGTAGTTCTACTGGCAAAACAACTTCCCGACAGGGGAGTATCCCTGACAATACCTCAGCAGCACAGAAGATGTAATATTGTGCCAGCACCCAAGGCTTCATCTGCCTGTTTGTGAGACATGAATAGCTGGGTGCATGATCAACATTGGAGAAAAAAAAACCTTCAGGACAGGAAGACATTAACATTGAGCATACAGTACTTAACTATAGAGATGAGAGAGACCATGGTCTTGATCATCAGGTATTGTGATGCTGACAGGTGATGAGTGGAAAACTAGGATTACCCAGGGTCCTGCCACCAGTATGCTCTAGTGGCAAAAACAATGTATCCTGAACCGTGATGAATTAAGCTCTCAGGTACACAAGGATTTGCTTAGGAGTCACATAATCCTTTTTGAAAGACTAGCTAGCCAATCTCTTGTAGGGTTCTGAAAACTCCCTCTGTATTCTTGACAGGGTTCCCTGTCTAGAGGATGAGTGGATCCAGAATCCAACCAGCAGACATGTTTGCTGCATGACATTTTGACCCATGTAGAAACAGAGATATTATGTAGAAACAGAACAGCCCGCAGCTATGAACGAAGGGATCAGCGCAGGGCTGGCATGAATAAAGTCAACATGCCATTTGTGGGTATGGCCATTTAAGGATTATCAGTGGGGTGGAGCTGGGCAGCAGGAAGGGGAGGGACAATCCTCCCCAGAGTCAGTCTGCGAGTAGGAAAGTTCCCGCCCTCCCGCCCTTTGTTTTAATTTGATTTCTCTTCACAGGTGTATAATAATGTTATTACAGGATCGTTGGATGTTGTAGCGTTGGCGGACGTAGGCATAGAGAAGAAACCCCCTCCCCACAGAAAACTTGATGCGGGACCCATTGGAGATATGGTGTATTCCTTATAAGTGATGTAGGGAATATGGTGGATGACTGCACTGCGGGAATAGTTTTGTCTCTGAGCTAGCATGTCAGCTTGAGGCCTAGTTACAGTTGAGATGACCGCAGTGCACAAGTTGTTGATTATGGTAATTTGGGTGGGGGGGGGGGGGGGGTAATGTCCTGCTATAGGCCTACGTCACGTGTTCTTGATGTTGTTTATTTGTTGTTTATTTGTTTATGAAAGTTATTTATAAAGTTATTTATATATTTTGTTATTTAATAAAGGGGCTGCTACGGCCTATTTTACACTCCAGCACGGTGTGGTCTCCGTTACTGGGAAAGGTAAGGGGGTGGGAGTGTATAGCTGGGCAGCTCAGAAATGTAGCTATGTGGTACTTGGTCAAGAGATATGTCAGAGAAAACAGCTCTGAGAGTTGGAAATAGGCATCCCTCTGAGCAACAATAGTACTCCTCTTAAAATTACATCAGCTGGAACTGGAATTGCCATCCCTAGAGACGGTAAGATCAATGATGGCTAGCAGAACTTTTCTATTGTTGCTGGAGCAAGGGAATCCTCCTGGCACAGTCAGAGGCTTGAAGGTCCAACATGGCCTGAAGTGCTTGTCCTGAGGGTCCAACCGTCCGAGACCAAAGCTGTATTTTCTTATGAGAAGAGGAGCAACCAGGTACCCATAAGATATGTATGGGTGGCACAATATGAAAAAGACCAGTAAGCAACCTCTCCCCTGGAAGTGGAGCCCTTTGCTGACTACTTGGTTGAGGACTATCAACCATTCTTTCTTTAAGCCTGGGTTCACACTATTGCGAACTCGCAGCGGTGGAAAACACTGCGAATTCGCAGGACATTTGAAAATACATTGTTTTCAATGAGGCATGTTCACATATGTCCGGTGCATGCGCACTGCGCATTGCAGAAAAAACGCAACGACTTTGGTGCGGTGCAGATCAGGTGCGAATTCAGGCCCATTATCTTCTATGGGCACGCATCTGATTCGCACCTGGCTTGCGTTGTGAACAAAAATTTGCAACTCATTGTACTACTGAGGAGGAACTCCACGCCAAAAAAAAAAAAAAAACGGCATGGATTCCCCTCCAGGAGCATACCAGGCCCTTAGGTCTAGTATGGATTTTAAGGGTACCCCCTACGCCGAAAAAACTACGTGGGGGTCCCCCCAAAATCCATACCAGACCCTTATCCGAGCACGCAGCCTGGCAGGTCAGGAAAGGGGGTGGGGACGAGCGAGCGCTACCCCCCTCCTGAACCGTACCAGGCTGCATGCCCTCAACATGGGGGGTGGGTGCTTTGGGGAAGGGGGCGCCCTGCGGCCCCCCCACCCGAAAGCACCTTGTCCCCATGTTAATGAGGACAAGGGCCTCTTCCCGACAACCCTGGCTGTTGGTTGTCGGGGTCTGCGGGCGGGGGGCTTTAATAAGGGGGCCCCCAGATCCCAGCCCCCCATCTGTACCCCTACCCATTCACCTAAGGTGTAAAAGTGTAAATAAAAAAAAACACAATTTTTTAAAAATATTTTATTGCACTGCTCCGGGGGTCTTCTTCCGTCTTGGGGGGTCTTCTCGCCGGACTACTCCGCTCTCTTCTGCTCTTTTACCTAGCTCTTTCATGAGCGGAAGAGCCCGGCTTTCTTCTTCGTCGTCGCCGCCGCCGTCGTCTGGGGGTCTCGTTCCGCCTTCTGGGGTCTTCCGGGGTCTTCCTGGGTCTCTTCTGTTCTTGCCGCTGTCGTCGCCTTCTGCGCCGCCTTCTTCTTCGTAAGATGTTGACTCGTCGCTCTCTATGGCCGGAATGGCATAGACGCGCTGTGTTGCTGTCACAGTCCCGGAGGATGCTGGGACTGTGACATCATATGTTGGCGGGGTCACCATGTGACATGAGCTTGTGACCCTGCCCCCTTGTCCCTATATAAGTCACAACACAGCGCGTCTATGCCATTCCGGCCAGAGAGAGCGACGAGTCAACATCTTAAGAAGAAGAAGGCGCAGAAGGCGACGACAGCGGCAATAACAGAAGAGACCCCGGAAGACCCCGGAAGACCCCCGAAGGCGGAACGAGATCCCCAGACGACGGCGACGACGAATAAGAAAGCCGGGCTCTTCCGCTCGTGAAAGAGCTAGGTAAAAGACCAGAAGAGAGCGGAGGAGTCCGGCGAGAAGACCCCCCAAGACGGAAGAAGACCCCCAGAGCAGTGCAATAAAATATTTAAAAAAATTGTTTTTTTTTTTATTTACACTTTTAAACCTTAGGTGAATGGGTAGGGGTACATCGTACCCCATACTCATTCACATAGGGTGGGGGGCCGGTATCTGGGGGTCCCCTTATTAAAGGGGGCTCCCGGATTCCGATAAGCCCCCCGCCCACAGACCCCGACAACCAATGGCCAGGGTTGTCGGGAAGAGGCCCTTGTCCTCATCAACATGGGGACAAGGTGCTTTGGGGTGGGGGGGGTGCACGGCCCCCTTTCCCCAGGGCACCCCCCATGTTGAGGGCACGCGGCCTGGTACGGCTCAGGAGGAGGGGGCGCTTGCTCGTCCCCACCCCCTTTCCTGACCGGCCGGGCTGCGTGCTCGAATATATATATATATAGTATGCCTGTGAAGTGGCACATGTTTCCCGTGTTTAGAACAGTTCCTGCACAAAATGACATTTAACGGAAAAAAAGTCATTTAAAACTGCTTGCGGTTTTAATGTAATGTCTGGTTCCGGCAATATGGATGAAAATAATTGAGAAAAATGGCATCGGTAGCCCCCCTGCCCATTACCAGCCCCTTTAGGTCTTGTACGGATATTAAGGGGAACCCCGTACCCAAATAAAAAAAAGGAAAGGCGTGGGGCCCCCAGGCCCTATATACTCAGAACATCAGTATACAGGCGGTGCAAACAAGACAGGGACTGTGTAGGTTTGTTGTGTTAAGTAGAATCTGTTTGTAATTTTGAACTGGTACATTTTTAAAGTGTAGCTCCAGTCAAAAAAATCTATTTTTAAGCTTTTTGGAAAACATAGGGAAGGGTTATCACCCCTGTATAATTTTTTTAGCCGTCCGTCTTTTTTTATCTCACTTCCTGTTGTCTCCTTCCGTTTGCAAGTAGGAGACGTTTGTAAGTTGGATGTTTGAAAGTAGGGGTCTGCCCTATATGCTCTGCAGAAATTTGGCCCTAAAGTGGTGGTGCTGCCACAAGTTAACACTGTAAACCCTCAAAGTGACTCTTGGTGGGCGCTGGAGCGCCCTGCTGTGAACTATTTTATCAAGAATTGTAATTACATGCCATTGTTGAACAGTGGTAGAAAAATTGGGCCTTTGGTGGTGGTGCCACAACACTGTAAGTCCTCACAGTTACTCTTGGTGGGCGCTGGAACGGGCCCTGCTGTGAAATATCATATAAAGAATTGTAATTACATGCAGGGGCTGAAAAATTGGGCCTTAGGCACTGGTGCCACAACACTGCAACACCTCACAGAAACTCTAGTTGGAGAGCAGGAATGAGCCCTGCTGCAAAGTATTGCATCAAACATGTTAATTACACGCCCCTGTTAAACAGGGGCAGAAAAATTGGGCCTTAGACACTGGTGCCACAACACTGCAACACCTCACAGAAACTCTAGTTGGAGAGCAGGAATGAGCCCTGCTGCAAAGTATTGCATCAAAAATTGTAATTACATGCCCCTGTTAAACAGGGGCAGGAAAATTGGGCCTTAGGCACTGGTGCCACAACACTGCAACACCTCACAGAAACTCTAGTTGGAGTGCAGGAATGAGCCCTGCTGCAAAGCATTGCATCAAAAATTGTAATTACATGACCCTGTTAAACAGGGGCTGAAAAATTGGGCCTTAGGCACTGGTGCCACGACACTGCAACCTCTCCCAGATACTCTAGTTGGAGTGCAGGAATGAGCCCTGCTGCAAAGCATTGCATCAAACATTTTAATTACACGCCCCTGTTAAACAGGGGCTGAAAAATTTGGCCTTAGCCACTGGTGGCGGCGCCCAGAACCAAAAATTTTCTTACAAGCTATCAGCAGGCTCATTGAGGAGGAAGAGGACAGTCAGTCAACATAACAGAAAAGTCACTCAACATCAGCATGTGACATTTAAAAAAAAATGATTCTGTTACATCAGCTTCAGGTGCTTGGTAGCTGGTGGCTGGTGGTGATCCAAGACTGATTTATCTGTATGAAGGTCAGTCGATCAAGGTAGGTGGACAGGCGCACCCTGTGATCCATTACAAAACCTCCAGCAGCACTGAATGTGCGTTCCAAAAGAATGCTGGATGCAGGACAGGCCATTAGCTCAATTGCATACTGTGTAAGCTCTGGCCAGTGATCCATCCTCAAGACCCAGAGGATTTTCAGTGGGAAAGGTGTCCAAGTCTGACCTTGCCCCTAGGTATTCCTAAACCATGTAAATCAGACGCTGGCGATGGTTGCTGGAACTGATCATACCTTGGGGCTTCGGACTAAAAAATTGTCTGAACGCATCGGTCAGACGGCCACCTTCTCCACCGCTCCTTCTGTGACTGACCGAAGCCTCAGCAACCCTTTTTTCAGGACCAGGAGTTTGTAACCTCCCAGTCTCTGAGGACGCGTTGTACAGACCTTTCTGCAAAGCCTCTCGGAGATGTCTCATCCTCTTCTCCCTCTGCGATGGCAAGATAAGGTCTACAACCCTACCATTGTACCGTGGATCAAGGAGAGTTGCCAGCCAGTAATGATCCCTCTTCTTGATCTGAAGAATACGAGGATCCTTCCGCAGGCTTTGCAGGATCAAGGAGGCCATGCAGCATAGTTTAGCTGAGGCATTCGGTCCGGAGTCCTCTGGGTCACTAAGGATGACATGATCCGCAGCCACCTCCTCCCAGCCACTTACAAGTCCACGGGTTTCTTGGGACTGTAAATCATCCCCAAAAGACTGCTGCTGCTAATGCTGAGTGCCAGGCTCCACCTCCATGCTGACACAATCCTCCTCCTCCTCTTCCTGTGTGATTGGCGGGACAGCAGGAACACTGTCTGGATAAAGGTGGCATTGAGAGACAGGGAAGTCCTCCTTTTCCTGCCTTTGTTCTGCCTCAAGTGTCCATTATTCCCCGCAGTGTGTGCTCCAACAGGTGGACAAGAGCTACAGTGTCACTGATGCATGCATTGTCACTGTTCACCATCCTCGTGGCCTCCTCAAATGGTGACAGGACAGTGCATGCATCCCTGATCATGGCCCACTGGCGTGGGGAAAAAAATGAGCTCCCCTGACCCTGTCCTGGTGCTGTAGTCGCACAGGTACTCAATGATGTCCCTCTGCTGCATCTGCAGCCACTGCAGCATGGCCAATGTTGAGTTCCACCTGGTGGGCATGTCACAGATAAGGCAGTTCTTGGGCAGGTTCAACTCCGTTTGGAGCTCAGCCAGCTGAGCACTGGCATTATATGATCGGCGGAAATGCACACAGACTTTCCTGGCCTGCCTCAGGACATCCTGTAAGCCTGGGTACCTGCCCAAGAACCGCTGCACCACCAAGTTAAGGACGTGAGCCACACAGGGCACATGGGTCAGTTGTCCCTGCCGGAGGGCGGAGAGGAGGTTGGTGCCATTGTTGCAAAACCACCAGTCCTGGCTTAAGCTGGTATGGCGTCAACCACCTCTCAGACTGCCCCTGCAGAGCTGACAGAACCTCTGCCCCAGTGTGGCTCCTGTCCCCCAAGCACACCAGTGCAAGCATGGCATGGCATATTTTTGCATGCGTACTTGCATAGCCCCTTGAACGCCTACAGAGCACTGCTGGTTCCGAGGACAAAGCACAGGAAGAGGCCATGGAGGAAGAAGAGGAGGGGGTGGAGGAGAGAGGTGTGTCATAACCAGTAGTAGCATTTTGGAGGCGCGGTGGCAGAACAACCTCCAACACTACTGCACCTTGTCCTGCATCCTTCCCAGCTGCCAGAAGAGTCACCCAATGCGCCGTGAAAGATAGGTAACGTCCCTGTCCATGCCTGCTGGACCATGAGTCAGCCGTAATATGCACCTTGACCGCCCTGTGCAGCGAGGGATGGACATTGCCTTCCACATGCCGGTAGAAAGCCGGAATCGCCTTCCGTGAGAAAAAGTTGCGTTTGGGAACCAGCTAACTGAGGAACCGCACATTGCACAAACTCACGGAAGGGGGCCGAGTCTACCAACTGAAAAGGCAGCAGTTGAAATGCTAGCAATTTAGCCAATCTAGCATTCAACAGCTGGGCATGTGGATGGCTGGGAGTGAACTTCTTTTGACGGTCCAGCAGCTGGGGCAGGGAAATTTACCTGGTACAATCGGACGTCGGTGTACTGCTAGCAGAGTGCCCGCAAGTACTTGGCTGTGACACACCTAATTCTACACCTTCATTCCCCTCAGTTCAGCTTTCAGAGAGGAATGAAGGTATAGTGGAGTTGGAGATCCCAGCTGATGAGGAGCAAGGAGAAGTCTGCTTTGTTCTTTGGTATGGGTCTTTAAGGTACGCTTGCCAACGAGCTGCATGGCGGGTCAACATATGTCTGGTCAAGCATGTGGTGCCCAAGCTGCTGATGTTTTGGCCATGCGAGATACGCTTGAGACATATGTTGCAAATAGCAGCGGTGTGATCTGATGCACTCCTCTCAAAAAAGGCCCACACCAAAGAACTTTTGGAATAACGCGCAGAGGCAGCGCCCTGCACAGGCGGAGCTCTGCGGTGTGATTCAGTCGGTGTGCTGGCCTTAAGCTGGCCCCCGGAGGGCATCCTGTCTCGTTGGAGATGTGCCTCCTCCTCCTCTCTCCTATCAGGCACCCACGTGGAGTCAGTGACCTCATCATCCTCTCCCTCTTTATCACTGGAGAAAACCTGGCAGTATGCTGCAGCTGGTGGAACATGACTGCGGGATTGCTGTCCTTCTTGAGCATCCCCTCTCTCTGGGCTCACGCTACTGCCTTCCTCTAGCTGGGTATCATCATCAGAGCCTTCAAAACGCTGGGCATCCTCCTGGAGCATGTACTCAACACTGTGGTCAAACAGTTCTGGGGGACTCCTCAGAAGGACATCCACCATGTCTAGGGAAGGAGTGACTGATGTCATTGAGACGAGGGAAGAGGACGAGTTGGCAGCTGCTTTGCCAGTACCCTGAGCCTGGTTGAGAGAGGATGAGGAGGGCTTGGTCATCCACTCTACCAAGTTTTCAGCATGTTGCGGCTAAACACGTCCAGCTGCCAAAAATAAGGACACATGGCCACGTGCTGATGACGATGCACCGCGTCCACGACCAGCACTGTTGCCTCTAGACACAGAGCCTGCTTGCCCTTTTTTATTGCCTCAATACACCCACTGTAACTGCCTGTGGTATAGCATCAGAACAACTCCAGCAATTGGGGGTAGCTTCAGGTGTATACTGTGCGGGGGGGCACAATACATCCACTGTAACTTCCTGTGGTATAGCAACAGAACAACTCCAGCAATTGGGGGTTGCTTCAGGTGTATACTGTGCAGGGGGCACAATACACCCACTTTAACTGCCTGTGGTATAGCAACAGAACAACTACAGCAATTGGGGGTAGCTTCAGGTGTATACTGTGCAGGGGGCACAATACACCCACTGTAACTGCCTGTGGTATAGCAACAGAACAACTACAGCGATTGGGGGTAGCTTCAGAACACAGTGGGGGATAGGGGTTGGGAAAAGGGGGATGGGAAGGGGAGTGGCAGGGAGAAGTCAAAGTAGCCGATTGAAAAAATGTTCGTGCAGCTATTGATCAAGAGCCATGTTGTTGGCTAGATTGTCACCGTAGCCAGAGCGTATTAGAAATAAAAAAAGAGGACAATTCCTGGGTCCTAAGGGCAGGAACCGAGGAAAAAAAAGGGCTACTGAATGGTGACAGACATTGATCGAGGCAAAGTCAATACTTTGAAGAAATGGTTTCTTTATTATTAAACAATGCTTGCATATCTTTCATTAAAATAGAATTCCAGTCTTTCTGGAAATCTAGAACCAACAGTTATGAACAACACTAGACAAGACAAACAAGACACCATATAAACAACAAACGCATCACATGTGACGTAGCAGTGAAAAATGATTCAAACGAATAAATTGTAAGGTGGATCAATGTCCATTCGATATGAATATATCAAAAGTGTTGATGTGGTCATAGGACCTTGTATAATTCACGTTTGATGATAACAGCACTTATTGAAGCAACAGTGAAAAACAGGTTCGTTAATGAAAGAAAAAGTCCTGCGCTGATATAAAGATTGCGACTGGTCTGTATGACATGCCGACTGACACCAATGGCGCTGTGGAGGTTTCTAATTGATTAGCTTAAAATTACACCTGCTGAGGGTGAAAATGGAAGTCCTGATTATATTCAGTTAGTGGTAGACTGAATCGTGAGCCATACATCCATTTCAACACTGCGGGTATGACAAGATGCTCAGATATAGTTACAGTTTACAAAGACCAAGTTTGATGACAGTCAGTGGAGCTTATATGCTATGTTGAAACTGAATGTGCAACTTGACTGAGCACCGTGTATTCAGTAATTAGAATCTCAGGAGTCAACAGGTCAGGTGTTAAATTAATCAAGAAAAATTCCTGTAACGAACAGTATGCTGAGTAAACAATGAAAAGTAAATGAAGACTTCTAAATTCCCAGGCAGTTTTGGGGCAGACTGGTCAAAAAAAGGGGGGGAAATGATTGGTTTAATAACTTTACCCGACCAACGTCCAATGTCTGGGATGGCGGTATGGGAAGTCCAATCTTTTCAGTGGAGTATCGATTGCCAGTGCCGCTGACAAGGATCGCAGTGACCGCTCGATGTCCTTTGGGGGGCGAGGATCTTCCTAGAAGTGGAGGAGTCCAATGTCCATGTGGAAGGGCACAATTTGCCAAGTCCGGCGATCGCTCAGATCAAGACAGCCTGGGTCTCTGAAGTCACTGCTACTGAGAAGTGCTGTGCACTGCTCGTCACGTGATGCGTCACGTGACGCGTTTCGCTGGGGGCGTAGTTACAATAGCTTCTTCCTGACGTGTGTTGTGAAGGTATTGAGAGTCCCTTCAAATACCGTTTTTTCCGGTGAACAACAGGTGTTTAGATTAGGGAGGGATGATTGTACTTGTGAAGTTGTATTGATGTGCGCCATTGGGCAAGTGACATACTGACAGATAGTTTTCGTACTAGATGACAGACATTTAGAGACTTTACATATATTAGGCGAGAGGTATAATGTCATTCGCACAGAACGTTTAAGACAAAAAATTTTTTTTAAAAACATTTAATACATATAAAGTTCAATCAAATAAGGAAAATGGGCATTTTCAGATGAGTTAACTCTATAATGGTTGGGATGAAGAGATAGAGAGATGAGAAAGATCTGTATATATTTGTGATTGTTTTTATTTTTTATTTTTTATTTTTTATTTTATATTTTCATTATTTTTTGGTCAGCGGGTATTTTAGAAGGCCGAGGTCACAAATAGTGACAGAGCGCAGCAGCTGAGAGGCCGGCAACGAGAAAGCCAGAGTGGCCCGGGACAAAAGACACCAGCAGCAAGGATGCAGAGGGATGCATTCAGCGCAACCTATGCATCAAGAGAAAGGAAGAAATTAATATTATCTATGGATTAAGGCTTAATCTATTAGCGCTTTTAGCGATCAGGCACCTCAAGGAGGTATTCCCTTGATGCACTTAGGGGTCATATAGTGGGCAAAAATGGACATACCTAAGCCGTGTAGGTGATGTCCCATACGGAGTGACATGTCATTAGCGGTGCAGCTAGCACCGGACATTTAATAATGTTAGGTCATATGGCCTATGGCGTCCCTTGCCTTATCAGATCTAAGGTTGAGCCCCACTAATTAGCGGCCCTTGATACATGGAATGCGTGAGTGGCAAGTTCTGTTTGAGTACAGATTTATACTATGGTGCTGCCTGTTCTACATACGGGTCCTTTGAGCGATCTCTATGTATGGCAATGTTGGGATGTCTCAATTAAAGCTTGGATGACGGTAGGAGAATATTGTGGAAGCCGGGAAAGAAACAATGTTTACAAACCATGTATAATCAAGTAGTGACGCCAAGGCGTTTAAGTGTATGGTTTATAGTGTACACTGGATTTTCTTAAAAGAGACAGAAAAGAAACAGAAGGGGGACTGTGGGAACTATATATCCAGAAAGGCCTGGAGATTGAGTTCCGTGTTCAGGCCTACGGGGGCCAAAGATTTAAGGCGATACACCCACCATTTTTCTTTTTGAAGTAAAACCCGGTCAAAGTCCCCTCGTCTAGATGGTAACTTAAGCATGTAGATACCTTTGACCGTTAGGCCCGATGGGTCACCACCATGATGTGTATAGAAGTGCTTCGCCAGAGGCTTCTCGGGAATTTTACCCTTCTCCCTTATTTCTCTCAAGTGCTCACCCAGCCTAACTTTGAGGGGGCGTTTCGTTTTGCCTATGTATATCTTAGGACATGGGCACGTGATCATATAAATGACCCTGGTACTGGAGCAATTAATTAGATCTATTATTTTAAAATGCTCTTTTCCCAAGGCATCCGAGAAGGTGGCGGTGCGATGTACATACGGACACACTTGGCATTTAGTGCAAGGGAACATACCCTTGGACCGAGGGTAGTCGGAGAGCCAAGTTGCATCCGGTGCTTTAACAAACTCGGACTGCATTAAGACATCTCCCAGGTTTTTCGCTCGTCTGGCGACCAACTTGGGAGTGTTACCGACTATTCTGCCGATGCCGGGAGAACCAGTCAGAATGTTCCAGTGTTTCTCTAACACCGAACGGACCTCGTTCCATTGTGAGCCGAAGGTAGTGATGATTCTGACTGGTTCAACGGGGGCCTGGTAGGGGGTTGTTGGGGTTAAATCCTGTCTTGGTTTTGCCTGGAGCAAACTTTCACGGTCCCTTAAAGCTGCCTTCTTTCTAGCTCGCCGGATTTGGCTATGGGAGTAACCACGCTCCCTAAATCGGCTATACAGTTCCGCACTTTCTTTCTTGTAATCGTTTGGGTCGTTGCAGTTCCTTTTGATGCGGAGGAACTGCCCGACCGGTATCCCATTTTTGAGCCATTGTGGATGATGGCTCGACGCAAATAACAAGGTATTTGCTGCAGTGGTCTTGCGGAAAGTGTTGGTGCCTAGGCGGCCGTCTTTTAGTGAAACACAAAGGTCGAGGAAGGGTAAAGTCATGCGGTCATAATTATACGTGAGTTTGATATTTCGTTCATTGGTATTTCTCCTCCCAATGGCCCAAGTGGAGGCAGGCATAGGAAGGAGCCCAGGCTGCTCCCATAGAAGTTCCTTGTATTTGATGATAATATATCATCAAGAACTGAAAATAATTGTTTGTTAGAGCAAATTTTAATAAGTCGATCAGGAACTCATTTTGGTGGCATGCCAGGGGATATGTCGCCTCCAAGAAACTAGACACGGCCTTAATGCCGGCCTTGTGGGGGATGGATGTGTACAATGATTCGACATCTATACCCACAAGCCAGATTTCATCTGGGTTGTGGTAAGGTTCCATGTTGGATATTATGGACAGGACGTGTCTAGTGTCTTGTACAAAAGACGGGAGGTTTTTGACCATCTCCTGTAGCAGAGAGTCCAGGTATCGACCGATCCGCTCAAGGGGGCCCTGACAGGCCGACACAATAGGGCGGCCTGGGGGATTTTGTAAATTTTTATGCACCTTGGGGATTAAGTAAAAAGTCGGTACACTGAACTCTCCTACCACGAGGTATTGGAACTCTTTTTTGGTCAACAGACCTTCATCTCTGGCAAATCGCAGCTTTTCATTTAGTTCGCACACTAGGCTTGGAAATGGGTCATTATCGAGTGGCATATAGGTGGATTTATCATTGAGAAGACGCTTAGCCTCTTTCTCGTACATAGATTGTGTTAGTAATACTACATTCCCACCTTTGTCACTCTTTTTTATTACGATGTTTTTGGTTTTTTGTAAGTCCCTTAGGGCCAGTCGCTCCCCATTGGAGAGGTTGTCATTAGAGCCGCCTGACCAGTTGATTTTTTCCAAGTCCCTCTGTACGAACTCCAAGAAGAGATGCAGCCATCTATTCTTCGACAGAGGTGGCATTTTCTGTGACTTTATTTTGATGTTAGTTGGGCGTCGTAAAGAAGGGGGGGGATCGACGCCATGGTCGCTCTCGTCCAATAAGGACATTAGTATGTCCATGGCCCTTTGTCCCTCTTTGTCGGTATTGGAAGTGATGGCATCAGGATTGTCTTGTTCGGTGTATAGGGATCGAAAGAAAACCTTCCGTAAAAATAAGGCCACGTCTTTATAGACAGTAAATTCGTCCATGTTGTTCGTGGGAGAAAAGGACATGCCTTTCTGAAGTAGTTTTATATGATCATCTGTAAGTATGGTATCGGTCAAGTTGACAATTTTTAAGTCGTCCAAGCTTTTATGAGGCATACTTGAAAGGGGTGGGGAATTAGTTTCTTTTCTGGCTCCGTGTGTATGTACGTGCTCGATTTTCTTTTTGATTGGAGGCTGTTTTGATATTGTCCGCAGGGGGTGGTAGCTGACTTCCTGTCTTCTCCGCCCCCGCCTGGTCTAAAAAAATAACCTTTTTTTGCGTGTCGTCGTCAGAACCGTTGGATTTCGACCGTTGGGGTCGTGACCGCTGACGATGACCCCGCCCCGGTGACTGACTCCTCCCACGTTTAGCTGTTAGATCAAAAGCCTCGTCCCTTTCAAAGTCATTGACATCCCGTTTAAATTTGGCCTGTTTTGTGATTTTCAAATTTAATTGCGTTTTTTCAATCTCCTTTTTAAGAGTATCATTCTGTCTTATAAATTCTTCCTCATCTTTGAAGACTTCTAGGTTGGATGCACTCTCAGCTATCTGCTCCTGCAATGCCACCAATTGGTTCTTTTCTTCGTCGACTATCAATTGCATGACGGCCAATCCGTGCTCAATGCAGAGCTCCTTCCATTTCGGAAGGAATCTCTCTGTGTGTAAGTGTTCTGCTGGTATAGTTTTATCGCGTAGTCCTCTAGGGACTATGCGGTGGTTTATATAGTTTTCCAAGGACGACACATCCCACTTTCGATTCAGGTGTTTTGTTAGTAATTTTTTGTGTTCTTTAAATTTATTCTTAATTTCTGACTCCTGATCGAAAGATTGGGGTGTGTCTGCCTGGAATGCTGTCTTGATCTCTCGGTCTATCTCTTCACCCAACGTAAAGGCCATGCCCAGGCCACACACATATAATTGCGAGTTCACAGTTCTATTTATAATATAAAGTATACAAAATGAAAAATATGCAAGAGGTTGACAGCCACTGCCAGATAGACCTTAATGATCATGAAAAGTTACAAAACACAGTGGGGGATAGGGGTTGGGAAAAGGGGGATGGGAAGGGGAGTGGCAGGGAGAAGTCAAAGTAGCCGATTGAAAAAATGTTCGTGCAGCTATTGATCAAGAGCCATGTTGTTGGCTAGATTGTCACCGTAGCCAGAGCGTATTAGAAATAAAAAAAGAGGACAATTCCTGGGTCCTAAGGGCAGGAACCGAGGAAAAAAAGGGGCTACTGAATGGTGACAGACATTGATCGAGGCAAAGTCAATACTTTGAAGAAATGGTTTCTTTATTATTAAACAATGCTTGCATATCTTTCATTAAAATAGAATTCCAGTCTTTCTGGAAATCTAGAACCAACAGTTATGAACAACACTAGACAAGACAAACAAGACACCATATAAACAACAAACGCATCACATGTGACGTAGCAGTGAAAAATGATTCAAACGAATAAATTGTAAGGTGGATCAATGTCCATTCGATATGAATATATCAAAAGTGTTGATGTGGTCATAGGACCTTGTATAATTCACGTTTGATGATAACAGCACTTATTGAAGCAACAGTGAAAAACAGGTTCGTTAATGAAAGAAAAAGTCCTGCGCTGATATAAAGATTGCGACTGGTCTGTATGACATGCCGACTGACACCAATGGTGCTGTGGAGGTTTCTAATTGATTAGCTTAAAATTACACCTGCTGAGGGTGAAAATGGAAGTCCTGATTATATTCAGTTAGTGGTAGACTGAATCGTGAGCCATACATCCATTTCAACACTGCGGGTATGACAAGATGCTCAGATATAGTTACAGTTTACAAAGACCAAGTTTGATGACAGTCAGTGGAGCTTATATGCTATGTTGAAACTGAATGTGCAACTTGACTGAGCACCGTGTATTCAGTAATTAGAATCTCAGGAGTCAACAGGTCAGGTGTTAAATTAATCAAGAAAAATTCCTGTAACGAACAGTATGCTGAGTAAACAATGAAAAGTAAATGAAGACTTCTAAATTCCCAGGCAGTTTTGGGGCAGACTGGTCAAAAAAAGGGGGGGAAAAGATTGGTTTAATAACTTTACCCGACCAACGTCCAATGTCTGGGATGGCGGTATGGGAAGTCCAATCTTTTCAGTAGAGTATCGATTGCAGGTATAGTAACAGAACAACTACAGCGATTGGGGGTAGCTTCAGGTGTATACTGTGCAGGAGGCACAATACACCCACTGTAACTGCGCTAGGTTAGAAATGAAGACACTGTCCCTGCCTATCCTTCTCTCTATGAATACCGCAACACACTACACAAGGCAGAGGCAGCCTTATATAGTGTGGGGCGTGTACTAAACCCCCTGAGCTATAATTGGCCACAGGCCAATCCTAGTGGCCTGGGATTACTATCCCAAAAATAGTTTGGATTGGTTAATAATCAGAGAAAGCACCATCATTTTTGCTGTTCTACAGAGCAGTAGGAAGCCTCAAGAATTAATTTAACCACTTGACCACTGGGCACTTTAACCCCCTTCCTAACCAGACCAATTTTCAGTCATGCAACACTGTACCTATATTAAAATTGTGTCCTTTTTTCACACAAATAGAGCTTTCTTTTGGTGGTATTTAATCACCGCTGGGTTTTTTTTTGCGCTATAAAAGAAAAAAGACGAAAAATTCTGTAAAAAAATGAATTTTTATTTTTTTCTGTTATAAAATTTAGCAAATTAGTAATTTTTTTTTTTTTGTGAAAAATAGTGGGATAGTGAAGAGGAGGTCACTCATCTGTCAGAATCAGGCTCAGGATACGATCCTGTAGAGGACAGCGGCTCCATGACAGATAGCTCTGACGACAGAGGTGAGGTCCCTGCTAAGGTCAGGCGTACCCGATCCCGATCTTCTGCTGTTGTTGAGATGCAAGAACCGCAGGTCTCTCGTATGGAGCAAAGAAGTACTAGCGCCGCTATTGCTTCTGGTGAACTGGCAAGCACCAGCGGCCTAGTACACCCTGGACGTACATCCAGCACTGCAGTATCACGTGGTGACGTGGCGAGTCCCATAAGTGCAGTTCAAGCTGGCGAGGTGGCAAGCACAAGTAGTGTCCCGCTGCCACCAAGAAGAAGACAAAGGCAGGCCCGTCGATCCCATAGCGTCCTTCCTGCAGAATTTGCCAATCCTGATTGGGTGCCCACCACTTCTGCAGAACCCGTACTTCCCCCATTCACTGGCCAACCCGGTATTCAGGTGGAAACAGCTGATTTTAAGCCACTCGATTTTTTTTCAATGTTTTTCACTGAAGATCTCTATAGATCTATTGTGGACCAAAGTAATATATATGCTGGTCAACACATCGCCGCTAATCCCCAGTTGCCTTTTCTTGCCAGAGATTGGAAACCAATTACGGTTTCCGAATTTAAGTCCTTTCTAGGCCTTTCCCTCAACATGGGCACACATAAATTCCGACTCTGCAGACTTATTGGTCCACGCACCCAGTCCACCATATGCCCGTATTCTCTCGCTCCATGTCCAGGAAACGATACGAGCAGATCTTGAGGTTCATGCACTTTAACGACAATGAACTTTGTCGTCCTCGTGGAGATCCTGAATACGATCGGCTCTACAAAATTCGGCCCTTCATAAACCATTTCAACCAACGTTTTGCAGCCTTGTTTACTCCCGAGTAAGTTGTCTGCGTTGATGAGTTCCTAATTAAATTTTTTGGCCGCTTGTCTTTCAAACAGTACCTTCCCAGCAAGCGTGCCAGATACGGGGTCAAGCTCTTTAAGCTCTGTGACAGGGCAACAGGCTATACATGGAGCTTTATGGTTTATGAGGGAAAAGATAGTTATGTAGAGCCGGAGAACTGCCCAGATTACATAGGGAGCGCTGGCAAGATAGTGTGGAACTTGGTGTCACCCTTATTCGAAAAGGGGTACCACATGTACGTGGACAATTATTACGTACACTGCGTATTATTATTATTACGTATTGCGTGCCACTGTTTAGTCACTTGTTCGATCATCAGATTGGAGCATGTGGCACCGTGCGACCTAATCGCCATGGCTTTCCCCAGCGGCTTGTAGATTCCCGTCTTAGGCTGGGGGAGAGAGCCTGCTTGCAGTGTAATAACTTGCTTGCTATGAAGTGGAGGGATAATAAGAATGTTTTCGTTCTTACCTCCCTTCATGCAGACACAACAGTCCAAATTGGTACGGCGGCTGGTGTTGTGGAGAAACCCCTCTGTGTCCACGAATATAACCAAAATATGGGAGCGGTGGACCTCAACGACCAGTTGTTGGTGCCGTATCTAGTTGCCCGTAAGGCCAGACACTGGTACAAAAAAGTGTCTGTTTACTTATTTCAATTGGCTTTGCTGAGCGCTCATGTGCTATACAGAGCTTCAGGCGGGACTTTATCCTTCCTTGAATTCCAGGAAGAGATTGTCACAGACCTTCTGTATCCAGACGGTTCTGCACCTCACCATTCCCAACCAAATGCAGTTAGCCGGCTGCATGAGAGGTATTTTCCTTATGCCCTCCCGAGTACCCCTACCCAACGAGCCCCCCAAAAAAGATGTTGTGTCTGTAGCAAGCGCAGATTTAGGCATGACACCCATTATTATTGTCCATGCTGTCCTGACAATCCTGGTCTTTGCATTGGTGAATGTTTTGAACGCTACCACACACTAGTGAAGTTTTAACGTAGGTACAGCATTTCACAGGCTAGGATACACTTACGCAGGGTTTCCCAAGATGCCATCGCATTTTGAGACTCGACCGTTACAGTTAAAATTACAGTTACAAAAAAAAAGTGTAAAAAAAAATAAAAAAAAAAACGTACAAAAAAACCCCCAAAAAATATAAAATAAAAAAACCCCAAAAAATATAAAATAAAAAAAAAAAAAAATAGTTGTGGTTTTATTGTTCTCTCTCTCTCTATTCTCTCTCTATTGTTGCTCTTTTTTACTATATTCTATTCTGCAATGTTTTATTATGTTTTATCATGCTTGCTTTTCAGGTATGTAATTTTGTTTACTGTGTTTTATTGTTAACCATTTTTTTTGTTTTCAAGTGCGCCATTCAGCTGCAGCGCGGATTTATTTAGCTTGACAGCAACAGCGTTTGCTCCCACGATACATAAAGCCGTGACTTCAGTGCTGTCGGAGGTGATTTCACCACCACAGTTAAAAAAAAGAGCATATATGCCGAAGCATGGGGGCAGCAGGGGCGGAGGAGCCATTTGCTCCTAATACCACGTACATACGATTGAAATTCCGACGGAGGCTTGCCCGTGGAAATGTCCGACCATGTGTACGTGGCATAAATTTTTTGCGGGAGGATGCCCCCATGCTTCGGCATATATATATTTTAGGCACAGGTTGCGTTAAAAATGTTTTTCTTTTTTATTATGTTTTGTTTTGGTATTTGCTTTGCAGGTATGTTATGGTAAGGTCTTACTGTTATACTGTAATGTTACTTTGTTTTAATGTTAACCATAATTTGCTTAGCAGGTACGCCATTCAGTTGCAGCGCGGATATTACAATATATGTCCAGTATGTTGCTGGACTTTGAATGCTCATACCAAAATACTGCCTGCAGGTTTAGGTATCATCTTGGTATCATTCTTTTCAGTCAGTGATCGGCTTTGATGTAAAAGCAATTCTATCGGCTAATTAGCCTCTAGATTGCTTTTACAAGCAGTGGGAGGTAGGGATGGGCCCGGTGCTCGATTCGAACCCACGTTCGAATCGAGCACCGGGCGTTCGCTCGCTCGGCGAGCCCAGAACTATTTTGGGCCGTTCGCATCACATTCGTGTGATGCGAGCGGCCCCGCAATGCATTGCGGCCGGCGCAGTGCATTGCTGGCTGATGATTGGCCAAGCATGCACTGTGACCCCGCATGCTTGGCCAATCACAGCGCCGGAAACTAGGAGATCAATAATTGGCTACAGGCAGGACGCCTGTAGCCAATTAAAGCTCAGGGGCTTTAGTCCACGCCCCACCATTTAAAAGGCCGCCATGCCGTCGGCCCCGGTCACGTTCCGGCTTTAGGGAGAGCAGTCTGCTGATTCTGTCTTTGCTTGATTGCTATTTCTTTGCTAAACCATTGCTACCTGAGTCATTCATCATTACTGAATACTGATCATTCATTGCTGCTGATTGCACAGTGAGTGTGATATTAGCTGCTGCTGGGGATTAGTCTGGTGTGTGCGTGCTGCTAGTACAGCATAGCAGTAGCACCAATCGCAGTGCTGTTAGCACAGCATTGCACCCCAACTTCTGTCCCAACCTTCTGTCCCATCCCAGGCAGGGATTTATAGGAGCCATATTGTGTTTGTGGCAGCACACATAGGTCCTATATTTTCTTGTCAGCAGCACACACATATAGTACCTATAGTGTCTTTGTGTCAGCAGCACCCATAGGACTTATAGTGTGTTTTTGTGGCAGCACACATAGGTCCTATATTTTCTTGTCAGCAGCACACATATAGTACCTATAGTGTCTTTGTGTCAGCAGCACCCATAGGACTTATAGTGTGTTTGTGGCAGCACACATAGGTCCTATATTTTCTTGTCAGCAGCACACATATAGTACCTATAGTGTCTTTGTGTCAGCAGCACCCATAGGACTTATAGTGTGTTTGTGGCAGCACACATAGGTCCTATATTTTCTTGTCAGCAGCACACATATAGTACCTATAGTGTCTTTGTGTCAGCAGCACCCATAGGACTTATAGTGTGTTTGTGGCAGCACACATAGCTCCTATATTTTCTTGTCAGCAGCACACATATAGTACCTATAGTGTCTTTGTGTCAGCAGCACCCATAGGACTTATAGTGTGTTTGTGGCAGCACACATAGGTCCTATATTTTCTTGTCAGCAGCACACATATAGTACCTATAGTGCTTTGTGTCAGCAGCACCCATAGGACTTATAGTTTGTGTGTTTGTGGCAGCACACATATAGTACCTATAGTCTGTCCTATAGTGTGTTTGTGGCAGCACACATTGCTCCTATATTTTCTTGTCAGCAGCACACATATAGTACCTATAGTGTCTTTGTGTCAGCAGCACCCATAGGACTTATAGTGTGTTTGTGGCAGCACACATAGCTCCTATATTTTCTTGACAGCAGCACACATATAGTACCTATAGTGTCTTTGTGTCAGCAGCACCCATAGGACTTATAGTGTGTTTGTGGCAGCACACATAGCTCCTATATTTTCTTGTCATCAGCACACATAGTACCTATAGTGTGTTAGTGTCAGCACCCATAGGACTTATAGTGTGTTTGTGGCAGCACACATAGCTCCTATATTTTCTTGTCAGCAGCACACATATAGTACCTATAGTGTCTTTGTGTCAGCAGCACCCATAGGACTTATAGTGTGTTTGTGGCAGCACACATAGCTCCTATATTTTCTTGACAGCAGCACACATATAGTACCTATAGTGTCTTTGTGTCAGCAGCACACATAGGACTTATAGTGTGTTTGTGGCAGCACACATAGCTCCTATATTTTCTTGTCAGCAGCACACATATAGTACCTATAGTGTCTTTGTGTCAGCAGCACCCATAGGACTTATAGTGTGTTTGTGGCAGCACACATAGCTCCTATATTTTCTTGACAGCAGCACACATATAGTAACTATAGTGTCTTTGTGTCAGCAGCACCCATAGAACTTATAGTGTGTTTGTGGCAGCACACATAGCTCCTATATTTTCTTGTCAGCAGCACACATATAGTACCTATAGTGTCTTTGTGTCAGCAGCACCCATAGGACCTATAGTCTTTGTGTCAGCAGCACATATAGTACCTATAGTGACTTTGTGTCAGCAGCACACATAGGACTTATAGTGTGTTTGTGGCAGCACACATAGCTCCTATTTTTTCTTGACAGCAGCACACATATAGTACCTATAGTGTCTTTGTGTCAGCAGCACCCATAGGACTTATAGTGTGTTTGTGGCAGCACACATAGCTCCTATATTTGCTTGTCAGCAGCACACATATAGTACCTATAGTGTCTTTGTGTCAGCAGCACCCATAGGACTTATAGTGTGTTTGTGGCAGCACACATAGCTCCTATATTTTCTTGACAGCAGCACACATATAGTACCTATAGTGTCTTTGTGTCAGCAGCACCCATAGGACTTATAGTGTGTTTGTGACTGTTTTGAACGCTACCACACACTAGTGAAGTTTTAACGTAGGTACAGCATTTCACAGGCTAGGATACACTTACGCAGGGTTTCCCAAGATGCCATCGCATTTTGAGACTCGACCGTTACAGTTAAAATTACAGTTACAAAAAAAAGTGTAAAAAAAAAAATAAAAAAAAAACGTACAAAAAACCCCCAAAAAATATAAAATAAAAAAAACCCAAAAAATATAAAATAAAAAAATAAAAAAATAGTTGTGGTTTTATTGTTCTCTCTCTCTCTATTCTCTCTCTATTGTTGCTCTTTTTTACTATATTCTATTCTGCAATGTTTTATTATGTTTTATCATGCTTGCTTTTCAGGTATGTAATTTTGTTTACTGTGTTTTATTGTTAACCATTTTTTTTGTTTTCAAGTGCGCCATTCAGCTGCAGCGCGGATTTATTTAGCTTGACAGCAACAGCGTTTGCTCCCACGATACATAAAGCCGTGACTTCAGTGCTGTCGGAGGTGATTTCACCACCACAGTTAAAAAAAAGAGCATATATGCCGAAGCATGGGGGCAGCAGGGGCGGAGGAGCGATTTGCTCCTAATACCACGTACATACGATTGAAATTCCGACGGAGGCTTGCCCGTGGAAATGTCCGACCATGTGTACGTGGCATAAATTTTTTGCGGGAGGATGCCCCCATGCTTCGGCATATATATATTTTAGGCACAGGTTGCGTTAAAAATGTTTTTCTTTTTTATTATGTTTTGTTTTGGTATTTGCTTTGCAGGTATGTTATGGTAAGGTCTTACTGTTATACTGTAATGTTACTTTGTTTTAATGTTAACCATAATTTGCTTAGCAGGTACGCCATTCAGTTGCAGCGCGGATTTATTTATTTTGACAGCAACAGCGTTTGCTCCCACGATACATAAAGCTGTGACTTCAACGCTGTAGGAGGTGATTTCACCACCACAGTTAAAAAAATATATATGCCGAAGCATGGGGGCAGCAGGGGTGGATGCCGCGTACATACGGTCGAAATTCAGACGGAGACTTGCCCGTTGAAAAGTCCGACCGTATGTACGCGGCATCATTTTTTGCGGGAGGATGCCCCCATGCTTCGGCATATATAAATGGTGCATGTATGCCATCATTAGAAGTGGGTGGATGAAGGGAGGTATTCTAATGGTGGGCATACCCACCGATCAATCTCTTTTTTTCGTTCAGCCAAGAGGCTGCATGAAAAAAAAATATTACAATATATGTCCAGTATGTTGCTGGACTTTGAATGGTTATACCAAAATGATGCCTGCAGGTTTAGGTATCATCTTGGTATCATTCTTTTCAGTCAGTGATCGGCTTTGATGTAAAAGCAATTCTATCGGCTAATTAGCCTCTAGATTGCTTTTACAAGCAGTGGGAGGTAGGGATGGGCCCGGTGCTCGATTCGAACCCACGTTCGAATCGAGCACCGGGCGTTCGCTCGCTCGGCGATCCCAGGCAGGGATTTATAGGAGCCATCGTGTGTTTGTGGCAGCACACATTGCTCCTATATTTTCTTGTCAGCAGCACACATGTAGTACCTATAGTGTCTTGGTGTCAGCAGCGCCCATAGGACTTATATTGTGCTTGTGGCAGCACACATAGGTCCTATATTTTCTTGTCAGCCCCACACATATAGTACCTATAGTGTCTTTGTGTCAGCGGCACCCATAGGACTTATAGTGTCTTTGTGGCAGCAAACATTGCTCCTATATTTTCTTGTCAGCAGCTGACATATTGTACCTATAGTGTCTGTGTGTCAGCTGCACCCATAGGACTTATAGTGTGTTTGTGGCAGCACACATAGCTCCAATATTTTCTTGACAGCAGCACACATCTAGTACCAATAGTGTCTTTGTCCCAGCAGCACCCATAGGACTTATATTGTGTTTGTGGCAGCACACATAGCTCCTATATTTTCTTGACAGCAGCACACATATAGTACCTATAGTGTCTTTGTGTCAGCAGCACCCATAGGACTTATAGTGTGTTTGTGGCAGCACACATAGCTCCTATATTTTCTTGTCAGCAGCACACATATAGTACCTATAGTGTCTTTGTGTCAGCAGCACCCATAGGACTTATAGTGTGTTTGTGGCAGCACACATAGCTCCTATATTTTCTTGACAGCAGCACACATATAGTACCTATAGTGTCTTTGTGTCAGCAGCACCCATAGGACTTATAGTGTGTTTGTGGCAGCACACATAGCTCCTATATTTTCTTGTCAGCAGCACACATATAGTACCTATAGTGTCTTTGTGTCAGCAGCACCCATAGGACTTATAGTGTGTTTGTGGCAGCACACATAGCTCCTATATTTTCTTGACAGCAGCACACATATAGTACCTATAGTGTCTTTGTGTCAGCAGCACCCATAGGACTTATAGTGTGTTTGTGGCAGCACACATAGCTCCTATATTTTCTTGTCAGCAGCACACATATAGTACCTATAGTGTCTTTGTGTCAGCAGCACCGATAGGACTTATAGTGTGTTTGTGGCAGCACACATAGCTCCTATATTTTCTTGACAGCAGCACACATATAGTACCTATAGTGTCTTTGTGTCAGCAGCACCCATGGGACTTATAGTGTGTTTGTGGCAGCACACATAGCTCCTATATTTTCTTGACAGCAGCACACATATAGTACCTATAGTGTCTTTGTGTCAGCAGCACCCATAGGACTTATAGTGTGTTTGTGGCAGCACACATAGCTCCTATATTTTCTTGTCATCAGCACACATATAGTACCTATAGTGTCTTTGTGTCAGCAGCACCCATAGGACTTATAGTGTGTTTGTGGCAGCACACATAGCTCCTATATTTTCTTGACAGCAGCACACATATAGTACCTATAGAGTCTTTGTGTCAGCAGCACCCATAGGACTTATAGTGTGTTTGTGGCAGCACACATAGCTCCTATATTTTCTTGACAGCAGCACACATATAGTACCTATAGTGTCTTTGTGTCAGCAGCACCCATAGGACTTATAGTGTGTTTGTGGCAGCACACATGCTCCTATATTTTCTTGACAGCAGCACACATATAGTACCTATAGTGTCTTTGTGTCAGCAGCACCCATAGGACTTATAGTGTGTTTGTGGCAGCACACATAGCTCCTATATTTTCTTGACAGCAGCACACATATAGTACCTATAGTGTCTTTGTGTCAGCAGCACCCATAGGACTTATAGTGTGTTTGTGGCAGCACACATAGCTCCTATATTTTCTTGACAGCAGCACACATATAGTAACTATAGTGTCTTTGTGTCAGCAGCACCCATAGGACTTATAGTGTGTTTGTGGCAGCACACATAGCTCCTATATTTTCTTGACAGCAGCACACATATAGTACCTATAGTGTCTTTGTGTCAGCAGCACCCATAGGACTTATAGTGTGTTTGTGGCAGCACACATAGCTCCTATATTTTCTTGACAGCAGCACACATATAGTACCTATAGTGTCTTTGTGTCAGCAGCACCCATAGGACTTATAGTGTGTTTGTGTGTTTGTGGCAGCACACATATAGTACCTATAGTGTCTTTTGTCAGCAGCACCCATAGGACTTATAGTGTGTTTGTGGGCAGCACACATAGCTCCTATATTTTCTTGTCAGCAGCACACATATAGTACCTATAGTGTCTTTGTGTCAGCAGCACCCATAGGACTTATAGTGTGTTTGTGGCAGCACACATAGCTCCTATATTTTCTTGACAGCAGCACACATATAGTACCTATAGTGTCTTTGTGTCAGCAGCAGCACCCATAGGACTTATAGTGTGTTTGTGGCAGCACACATAGCTCCTATATTTTCTTGACAGCAGCACACATATAGTACCTATAGTGTCTTTGTGTCAGCAGCACCCATAGGACTTATAGTGTGTTTGTGGCAGCACACATAGCTCCTATATTTTCTTGACAGCAGCACACATATAGTACCTATAGTGTCTTTGTGTCAGCAGCACCCATAGGACTTATAGTGTGTTTGTGGCAGCACACATAGCTCCTATATTTTCTTGACAGCAGCACACATATAGTACCTATAGTGTCTTTGTGTCAGCAGCACCCATAGGACTTATATGTCTTTGTGGCAGCACACATAGCTATATTTTCTTGTCAGCAGCACACATATAGTACCTATAGTGTTTGTGTCAGCAGCACCCATAGGACTTATAGTGTGTTTGTGGCAGCACACATAGCTCCTATATTTTCTTGACAGCAGCACACATATAGTACCTATAGTGTCTTTGTGTCAGCAGCACCCATAGGACTTATAGTGTGTTTGTGGCAGCACACATAGCTCCTATATTTTCTTGACAGCAGCACACATATAGTACCTATAGTGTCTTTGTGTCAGCAGCACCCATAGGACTTATTGTGTTTGTGGCAGCACACATAGCTCCTATATTTTCTTGACAGCAGCACACTTATAGTACCTATAGTGTCTTTGTGTCAGCAGCACCCATAGGACTTATAGTGTGTTTGTGGCAGCACACATAGCTCCTATATTTTCTTGACAGCAGCACACATATAGTACCTATAGTGTCTTTGTGTCAGCAGCACCCATAGGACTTATAGTGTGTTTGTGGCAGCACACATAGCTCCTATATTTTCTTGACAGCAGCACACATATAGTACCTATAGTGTTTGTGTCAGCAGCACCCATAGGACTTATAGTGTGTTTGTGGCAGCACACATAGCTCCTATATTTTCTTGACAGCAGCACACATATAGTACCTATAGTGTCTTTGTGTCAGCAGCACCCATAGGACTTATAGTGTGTTTGTGGCAGCACACATAGCTCCTATATTTTCTTGACAGCAGCACACATATAGTACCTATAGTGTCTTTGTGTCAGCAGCACCCATAGGACTTATAGTGTGTTTGTGGCAGCACACATAGCTCCTATATTTTCTTGACAGCAGCACACATATAGTACCTATAGTGTCTTTGTGTCAGCAGCACCCATAGGACTTATAGTGTGTTTGTGCAGCACACATAGCTCCTATATTTTCTTGACAGCAGCACATATAGTACCTATAGTGTCTTTGTGTCAGCAGCACCCATAGGACTTATAGTGTGTTTGTGTCAGCAGCACACATAGCACCTATATTTTCTTGACAGCAGCACACATATAGTACCTATAGTGTCTTTGTGTCAGCAGCACCCATAGGACTTATAGTGTGTTTGTGGCAGCACACATAGCTCCTATATTTTCTTGACAGCAGCACACATATAGTACCTATAGTGTCTTTGTGTCAGCAGCACCCATAGGACTTATAGTGTGTTTGTGGCAGCACACATAGCTCCTATATTTTCTTGACAGCAGCACACATATAGTACCTATAGTGTCTGTTTGTCAGCAGCACCCATAGGACTTATAGTGTGTTTGTGGCAGCACACATAGCTCCTATATTTTCTTGACAGCAGCACACATATAGTACCTATAGTGTCTTTGTGTCAGCAGCACCCATAGGACTTATAGTGTGTTTGTGGCAGCACACATAGCTCCTATATTTTCTTGACAGCAGCACACATATAGTACCTATAGTGTCTTTGTGTCAGCAGCACCCATAGGACTTATAGTGTGTTTGTGGCAGCACACATAGCTCCTATATTTTCTTGACAGCAGCACACATATAGTACCTATAGTGTCTTTGTGTCAGCAGCACCCATAGGACTTATAGTGTGTTTGTGGCAGCACACATAGCTCCTATATTTTCTTGACAGCAGCACACATATAGTACCTATAGTGTCTTTGTGTCAGCAGCACCCATAGGACTTATAGTGTGTTTGTGGCAGCACACATAGCTCCTATATTTTCTTGACAGCAGCACACATATAGTACCTATAGTGTCTTTGTGTCAGCAGCACCCATAGGACTTATAGTGTGTTTGTGGCAGCACACATAGCTCCTATATTTTCTTGACAGCAGCACACATATAGTACCTATAGTGTCTTTGTGTCAGCAGCACCCATAGGACTTATAGTGTGTTTGTGGCAGCACACATAGCTCCTATATTTTCTTGACAGCAGCACACATATAGTACCTATAGTGTCTTTGTGTCAGCAGCACCCATAGGACTTATAGTGTGTTTGTGGCAGCACACATAGCTCCTATATTTTCTTGACAGCAGCACACATATAGTACCTATAGTGTCTTTGTGTCAGCAGCACCCATAGGACTTATAGTGTGTTTGTGGCAGCACACATAGCTCCTATATTTTCTTGTATATATATTTCTTGTCAGCAGCACCCATAGGACTTATAGTGTGTTTATGGCAGCACACATAGCTCCTATATTTTCTTGACAGCAGCACACATAGTACCTATAGTGTCTTTGTGTCAGCAGCACCCATAGGACTTATAGTGTGTTTGTGGCAGCACACATAGCTCCTATATTTTCTTGACAGCAGCACACATATAGTACCTATAGTGTCTTTGTGTCAGCAGCACCCATAGGACTTATAGTGTGTTTGTGGCAGCACACATAGCTCCTATATTTTCTTGACAGCAGCACACATATAGTACCTATAGTGTCTTTGTGTCAGCAGCACCCATAGGACTTATAGTGTGTTTGTGGCAGCACACATAGCTCCTATATTTTCTTGACAGCAGCACACATATAGTACCTATAGTGTCTTTGTGTCAGCAGCACCCATAGGACTTATAGTGTGTTTGTGGCAGCACACATAGCTCCTATATTTTCTTGACAGCAGCACACATATAGTACCTATAGTGTCTTTTGTGTCAGCAGCACCCATAGGACTTATAGTGTGTTTGTGGCAGCACACATAGCTCCTATATTTTCTTGACAGCAGCACACGTATAGTACCTATAGTGTCTTTGTGTCAGCAGCACCCATAGGACTTATAGTGTGTTTGTGGCAGCACACATAGCTCCTATATTTTCTTGACAGCAGCACACATATAGTACCTATAGTGTCTTTGTGTCAGCAGCACCCATAGGACTTATAGTGTGTTTGTGGCAGCACACATAGCTCCTATATTTTCTTGACAGCAGCACACATATAGTACCTATAGTGTCTTTGTGTCAGCAGCACCCATAGGACTTATAGTGTGTTTGTGGCAGCACACATAGCTCCTATATTTTCTTGACAGCAGCACACGTATAGTACCTATAGTGTCTTTGTGTCAGCAGCACCCATAGGACTTATAGTGTGTTTGTGGCAGCACACATAGCTCCTATATTTTCTTGACAGCAGCACACATATAGTACCTATAGTGTCTTTGTGTCAGCAGCACCCATAGGACTTATAGTGTGTTTGTGGCAGCACACATAGCTCCTATATTTTCTTGACAGCAGCACACATATAGTACCTATAGTGTCTTTGTGTCAGCAGCACCCATAGGACTTATAGTGTGTTTGTGGCAGCACACATAGCTCCTATATTTTCTTGACAGCAGCACACATATAGTACCTATAGTGTCTTTGTGTCAGCAGCACCCATAGGACTTATAGTGTGTTTGTGGCAGCACACATAGCTCCTATATTTTCTTGACAGCAGCACACATATAGTACCTATAGTGTCTTTGTGTCAGCAGCACCCATAGGACTTATAGTGTGTTTGTGGCAGCACACATAGCTCCTATATTTTCTTGACAGCAGCACACATATAGTACCTATAGTGTCTTTGTGTCAGCAGCACCCATAGGACTTATAGTGTGTTTGTGGCAGCACACATAGCTCCTATATTTTCTTGACAGCAGCACACATATAGTACCTATAGTGTCTTTGTGTCAGCAGCACCCATAGGACTTATAGTGTGTTTGTGGCAGCACACATAGCTCCTATATTTTCTTGACAGCAGCACACATATAGTACCTATAGTGTCTTTGTGTCAGCAGCACCCATAGGACTTATAGTGTGTTTGTGGCAGCACACATAGCTCCTATATTTTCTTGACAGCAGCACACATATAGTACCTATAGTGTCTTTGTGTCAGCAGCACCCATAGGACTTATAGTGTGTTTGTGGCAGCACACATAGCTCCTATATTTTCTTGTCAGCAGCACACATATAGTACCTATAGTGTCTTTGTGTCAGCAGCACCCATAGGACTTATAGTGTGTTTGTGGCAGCACACATAGCTCCTATATTTTCTTGTCAGCAGCACACATATAGTACCTATAGTGTCTTTGTGTCAGCAGCACCCATAGGACTTATAGTGTGTTTGTGGCAGCACACATAGCTCCTATATTTTCTTGACAGCAGCACACATATAGTACCTATAGTGTCTTTGTGTCAGCAGCACCCATAGGACTTATAGTGTGTTTGTGGCAGCACACATAGCTCCTATATTTTCTTGACAGCAGCACACATATAGTACCTATAGTGTCTTTGTGTCAGCAGCACCCATAGGACTTATAGTGTGTTTGTGGCAGCACACATAGCTCCTATATTTTCTTGACAGCAGCACACATATAGTACCTATAGTGTCTTTGTGTCAGCAGCACCCATAGGACTTATAGTGTGTTTGTGGCAGCACACATAGCTCCTATATTTTCTTGACAGCAGCACACATATAGTACCTATAGTGTCTTTGTGTCAGCAGCACCCATAGGACTTATAGTGTGTTTGTGGCAGCACACATAGCTCCTATATTTTCTTGACAGCAGCACACATATAGTACCTATAGTGTCTTTGTGTCAGCAGCACCCATAGGACTTATAGTGTGTTTGTGGCAGCACACATAGCTCCTATATTTTCTTGACAGCAGCACACATATAGTACCTATAGTGTCTTTGTGTCAGCAGCACCCATAGGACTTATAGTGTGTTTGTGGCAGCACACATAGCTCCTATATTTTCTTGACAGCAGCACACATATAGTACCTATAGTGTCTTTGTGTCAGCAGCACCCATAGGACTTATAGTGTGTTTGTGGCAGCACACATAGCTCCTATATTTTCTTGACAGCAGCACACGTATAGTACCTATAGTGTCTTTGTGTCAGCAGCACCCATAGGACTTATAGTGTGTTTGTGGCAGCACACATAGCTCCTATATTTTCTTGACAGCAGCACACATATAGTACCTATAGTGTCTTTGTGTCAGCAGCACCCATAGGACTTATAGTGTGTTTGTGGCAGCACACATAGCTCCTATATTTTCTTGACAGCAGCACACATATAGTACCTATAGTGTCTTTGTGTCAGCAGCACCCATAGGACTTATAGTGTGTTTGTGGCAGCACACATAGCTCCTATATTTTCTTGACAGCAGCACACATATAGTACCTATAGTGTCTTTGTGTCAGCAGCACCCATAGGACTTATAGTGTGTTTGTGGCAGCACACATAGCTCCTATATTTTCTTGACAGCAGCACACATATAGTACCTATAGTGTCTTTGTGTCAGCAGCACCCATAGGACTTATAGTGTGTTTGTGGCAGCACACATAGCTCCTATATTTTCTTGACAGCAGCACACATATAGTACCTATAGTGTCTTTGTGTCAGCAGCACCCATAGGACTTATAGTGTGTTTGTGGCAGCACACATAGCTCCTATATTTTCTTGACAGCAGCACACATATAGTACCTATAGTGTCTTTGTGTCAGCAGCACCCATAGGACTTATAGTGTGTTTGTGGCAGCACACATAGCTCCTATATTTTCTTGACAGCAGCACACATATAGTACCTATAGTGTCTTTGTGTCAGCAGCACCCATAGGACTTATAGTGTGTTTGTGGCAGCACACATAGCTCCTATATTTTCTTGACAGCAGCACACATATAGTACCTATAGTGTCTTTGTGTCAGCAGCACCCATAGGACTTATAGTGTGTTTGTGGCAGCACACATAGCTCCTATATTTTCTTGTCAGCAGCACACATATAGTACCTATAGTGTCTTTGTGTCAGCAGCACCCATAGGACTTATAGTGTGTTTGTGGCAGCACACATAGCTCCTATATTTTCTTGTCAGCAGCACACACATATAGTACCTATAGTGTCTTTGTGTCAGCAGCACCCATAGGACTTATAGTGTGTTTGTGGCAGCACACATAGCTCCTATATTTTCTTGACAGCAGCACACATATAGTACCTATAGTGTCTTTGTGTCAGCAGCACCCATAGGACTTATAGTGTGTGTTTGTGGCAGCACACATAGCTCCTATATTTTCTTGACAGCAGCACATATAGTACCTATAGTGTCTTTGTGTCAGCAGCACCCATAGGACTTATAGTGTGTTTGTGGCAGCACACATAGCTCCTATATTTTCTTGACAGCAGCACACATATAGTACCTATAGTGTCTTTGTGTCAGCAGCACCCATAGGACTTATAGTGTGTTTGTGGCAGCACACATAGCTCCTATATTTTCTTGACAGCAGCACACATATCGAAAGTACCTATAGTGTCTTTGTGTCAGCAGCACCCATAGGACTTATAGTGTGTTTGTGGCAGCACACATAGCTCCTATATTTTCTTGACAGCAGCACACATGGCAGTACCTATAGTGTCTTTGTGTCAGCAGCACCCATAGGACTTATAGTGTGTTTTGTGGCAGCACACATAGCTCCTATATTTTCTTGACAGCAGCACACATATAGTACCTATAGTCTTTGTGTCAGCAGCACCCATAGGACTTATAGTGTGTTTGTGGCAGCACACATAGCTCCTATATGAGCACCCTATAGGGACTCCACGTGGGTGCCTGAAGGGAGAGAGTGGAGGAGGAGGATAGGATGCAGCATCACATGTCCAACGAGGCAGCACACATATAGAGTCAGCCCCCTAGGTGTTGTGGCCAGCTCCTACTTGACAGGCCAGCTTATAGTGTGTTTGTGGCAGCACACATACTTTATCAGACCGCAGAGCTCCGCACCTGTGCAGTGTCTTTGGGCGCAGCACACATGCTCCTCACATATGCACGTTATCACAGCTCCTAAAGTACCTATTTTTTGTGTGTGGGCCTTTTTTGAGACGACGTGGTGCATCACATCGCGAACCACTCCTCATCCTCTCTTTTGCGTACTCAATGGCATCATCAGCCACACCCTTCCCTAGACCCACCATGTCCTCCTGAGGAGTCTCAAGCGTATCTTTTAGTGTGCGCGCAGAGAGAGGGGATGCTGAAGGACAGCAATCTGGCAGTACTGTTCCACCAGCTGCAGCTTACTGCCAGGTTTGCCAAAACATCAGCCGCTTGGAGGGCACCACAAAAGTTTTTTGGTGTGGGCCTTTTTTGAGACGAGTGCATCAGATCGCACCACTGCTATTTGCAATATTTGTCTCAAGCGTATCTCGCGTGGCCAAAACATCAGCCGCTTGGGCACCACAAGCATGACCAGACATATGTCGACCTGCCATGCAGCTCGTTGGCAAGCACACATAAAAGACCCACACCAAAGAACAAAGCGGACCTCTCCTTGCTCCTCATCAGCTGGGATCTCCATCCCCACTATATCTTCAGTCCTCTCTGAAAGCTGCTCTGAGAGGACTGAAGGTGTAGAATTAGGTGTGTCACAACCAAGTACTTGCAGTACACCGACGTCCGATTGTAGCAGGCAAATTTCCCTGCCCCAGCTGCTGGACCGTCGAAAGAAGTATACTCCCAGCCATCCACATGCCCAGCGGTTGAATGCTAGCTTGGCTAAATTGCTAGCACTTCAACTGCTGCCTTTTCAGTTGGTAGACTCGGCCCCCTTCCGTGAGTTTGTTCAATGTGCGGTTCCTCAGTGGCAGGTTCCCAAACGCCACTTTTTCTCATGGAAGGCGATTCCGTCTCTCTACCGGCATGTGGAAGGCAATGTCCATGCCTCGCTGGACAGGGCGGTCAGCGGTAAGGTGCATATTACCGCTGACTCATGGTCCAGCAGGCATGGACAGGGACGTTATCTTTCTTTCACGGCCCATTGGGTCACTCTATTGGCAGCTGGGAGGGATGCAGGACAAGGTGCAGTAGTGTTGGAGGTTGTTGCGCCACCACGCCTCCAAAATGCTACTACTGGTTGTGACACACCTCTCTCTCCTCCCCCCCTCCTCTTCTTCTTCCTCCAGTGCTCTGTCCTCGGAACCAGCGGTGCTCCGTAGGCGTACAAGGGGCTACGCGAGTACGCAGGCAAAAAGATGCCATGCCGTGCTTGCACTGGTGTGGTTGGGGGACAGGAGCCACACTGGGGCAGAGGTTCTGGCAGCTCTGCAGGGGCAGGCCGAGAGGTGGTTGACGCCACGCCAGCTTAAGCCAGGAATGGTGGTTTCTGACAATGGCACCAACCTCCTCTCCGCCCTGCGACAGGGGCAGCTCACCCATGTGCCCTGTATGGCTCACGTCCTCAACCTGGTGGTGCAGCGGTTCTTGGGCAGGTACCCAGGCTTACAGGATGTCCTGAGGCAGGCCAGGAAAGTCTGTGTGCATTTCCGCCGATCTTATAATGCCAGTGCTCGGCTGACTGAGCTGCAAAAGGAGCTGAACCTGCCCAAGAACCGCCTAATATGAGACATGCCCACCAGGTGGAACTCAACGTTGGCCATGCTGCAGCGACTTCACACGCAGCAGAGGGCCATCAATGAATACCTTCGCGACTACGGCACCAGGACAGGGTCAGGGGAGCTTGGCTTTTTTTCCCCACGCCAGTGGAGCATGATCAGGGATGCATGCACTGTCCTCTCACCATTTGAGGAGGCCACGAAGATGGTGAGCAGTGACAGTGCATGCATCAGTGACACTGTACCTCTTGTCCACCTGTTGGAGCATACGCTGCGTGGGATAATGGACAGGGCACTTGAGGCAGAACAGAGGCAGGAAGAGGAGGACTTCCTTGCCTCTCAAGGCCCCCTTTATCCAGACAGTGTTCCTTCTGTCCCACCCATCACACAGGAAGAGGATGAGGAGGAGGAGGAGGATTGTGTGAGCATGGAGGTGGAGCCTGGCACTCAGCATCAGCAGCAGCAGTCTTTTAGGGATGATGTACAGTCCCAACAAACCAGTGGACTTGTACGTGGCTGGGAGGAGGTGGCTGGCGATCATGTCGTCCTCAGTGACCCAGAAGACTCCGGACCGAATGCCTCAGCTAACCTACGTTGCATGGCCTCCCTGATCCTGCAAAGCCTGCGGAAGGATCCTCGTATTCTTCAAGTCAAGGAGAGGGACCATTACTGGCTGGCCACTCTCCTTAAACCACGGTACAAGGGTAAGGTTGCGGACCTTATCTTGCCGTCGCAGAGGGAGCAGAGGATGAGACATCTCAGGGAGGCCTTGCAGAAAGGTCTGTGCAACGCGTTCCCAGAAACTGGGAGGTTACAAACTCCTGGTCCTGGACGACGAGTTGCTGAGGCTTCGGTCAGTAGCAGAAGGAGCGGTGGGGAAGGTGGACGTCTGACCGATGCATTTAGACAATTTTTTAGTCCGCAGCCCCAAGGTATGATCGGTTCCAGCAACCATCGCCAGCGTCTGATATACATGGTGCAGGAATACCTAGCGGCAAGGTCAGACTTGGACACCTTTCCCACCGAAAATCCTCTGGCTTACTGGGTCCTGAGGATGGATCACTGGCCAGATCTTGCACAGTATGCAATTGAGCTACTGGCCTGTCCTGCATCCAGCGTTCTTTCCGAACGCACATTCAGTGCTGCTGGAGGATTTGTCACCGATCACAGGGTGCGCCTGTCCACCGACTCGGTTGATCGACTGACCTTCATAAAAATGAATCAGTCTTGGATCACCACCAGCTACCAGGCACCTGAAGCGGATATAACTGAATAATTTATAATGTCACATCCCTTCAAGACTGCCTATGCTGATGCTGAGTGACTGTCCTGTTATGTTCACTGACTATCCTCTTCCTCCTCCTCAATGATCTATGCCACCACACCAGTGCCTAAGGCACAATTTTTCAGCCCCTGTATAACAGGGGCGTGTAATTACAATTTAAAAAAAAAAAAAAAATGCTTCGCAACAGGTGTGACTGCTGTGCTCCAAGTACAGTATCTGTGAGGGGTTGCAGTGTTGTGGCACCAGCACCAGTGCCTAAGGCACAATTTTTCAGCCCCTGTTGGGGCGTGTAATTACAATTTTTAGGCAATGCTTTGCAACAGGTCTCATTGCTGTGCTCAGAGTACAGTATCTGTGAGGGGTTGCAGTGTTGTGGCACCAGCACCAATGCCTAAGGCACAATTTTTCAGCCTCTGTTTAACAGGGGCGTGTAATTACAAATCTTGATCTAATAGTTCACAGCAGGGCCCATTCCTGCACCCACCAAGAGTAACTGTGAGTGCTTACAGTCTTGTGGCAACACCGTCCACCACCACCACCACCACCAAAGGCCCAATTTTTCTGCCCTGTTCAACAGGTGCATGCAATTACAAATCTTGATCTAATAACTCACAGCAGGGCCCATTCCTGCACCCACCAAGAGTAACTGTGAGGGCTTACAGTCTTATGGCAACACCATCCACCACCACCACCACCAAAGGCCCAATTTTTCTGCCCGGTTCAACAGGTGCATGCAATTAAAAATCTTGATCTAATAACTCACAGCAGGGCCCATTCCTGCGCCCACCAAGAGTAACTGTGAGGGCTTACAGTCTTGTGGCAACACCGTCCACCACCACCACCACCAAAGGCCCAATTTTTCTGCCCTGTTCAACAGGTGCATGCAATTACAAATCTTGATCTAATAACTCACAGCAGGGCCCATTCCTGTGCCCACCAAGAGTAACTGTGAGGGCTTACAGTGTTGTGGCTACACCAACATCTAATAGGGCAAATTTCTGCAGAGTATATACGGCAGGCCCCTACTTTCAAACATCCAACTTACAAACGACTCCTACTTGCAAACGGAAAGAGAAAACAGGAAGTGAGAGGAAATCTACCCCTAGGAAGGGAAATTCTATCCTGTTAGATTTAATTTGGGAAAAAGGTATCTCCTCTCTACTGATGCTTTATCACCAATCCTTGTTTCAATTAAAACCCCACTTTTCCAAAAACATTTGTCATTGGGACGGAAAGTGAGGTGAAATGTTCTGAACAGATGTGCAAAGACAGCAAATGTTACAGGGGTGATAACCCCTCCCTATGTTCTCCAAAAAGCTTAAAAATTGATTTTTTGGGGGTGGAGCTACACTTCATAATGTACCTGTTCAGATTCTACTTAAGAACAAACCTACAGTCCGTGTCTTGTTTGCACCACCTATATACTGCTGTTCAGAGTATATAGGGTTGTAGGTATAGGGTTTTATTTTGGGTGCGGGGTCCCCCTTAATATCCATACAAGACCCAAAGGGGCTGGGGTGAGGGGGGGTGATGGGGTAGCCATGCCATTTTTCTCAAGGATTTTCAGCCATATGGCGGCCAGGACAAGACATGACATTAAAGCCGCAAGTGGTTTTAAATGGCTTCTTTTTTTCCTTTACAAATGTCATTTTGTGCAGGGACAGTTCTAAACACGGGAAACGCATGCCACTTCACAGGCATACTTTAGACACCCCCCAGGTACCATATTTAAAGGAATATTTCACTTTTTTTTTTTCACTTTATGCATCATTAAAATGACTGCTCCCGAAAAAACGTTAGTTTTTAAAAGTTCTTTTTGCATTGATATATGTCCCCTGGGGCAGGACCGGGTCCCCAAACCTGTTTTATGACATTAACATGCATATTGGCCGTTGTAATTAGCAATTTTGATTTTGAACGTTCGCGTCCATTATAACGAATAGGGTTCGAAAATTCGCGCAAACTTTCGGTCCGTTCGAAGGTTCTGGTGCGAACCGAACCCGGGGGTGTTCGGCTCATCTCTAGTGGGAGGGAATGTCCCCTCTCCCGGATATAAACAGCACCATTGGGAAATTGGGAAAGCGTTTTTTCACACCGATCTTGGTGTGGTCAGATGCTTTGAGGGCAGAAGAAAGATCTAGGGTCTAATAGACCCCAATTTTTTCCAAAAAAAGAGTACCTGTCACTGCCTATTGCTATCATAGGGGATATTTACATTCCCTGAGATAACAATAAAAATGATAACAAAAAAAAATGGAAGGAACAGTTTAAAAAAAAAATCTAAAGCTAAATAAATAATAAAAAAAAGCACCCATGCCCCCCCCTTCTCTTGCGCAAAGGCGAACACACGCGTCGGTCTGGCGTCATATGTAAACAGCAATTGCACTATGCATGTGAGGTATCACCGCGAACGTCAGATCGAGGGCAGTAATTTTAGTAGTAGACCTCCTCCGTAAATCTAATGTGGTAACCTGTAAAGGCTTTTAAAGGCTTTTAAAAATGTATGTAGTTTGTCGCCACTGCGCGTTTGTGCGCAATTTTAAAGCATGTCGTGTTTGATATCCATGTACTCGGCCTAAGATCATCTTTTTTATTTCATCAAAAATTTGGGCAATATAGTGTGTTTTAGTGCATTAAAATAAAAAATGTGTATTTTTCCCCAAAAAATGTGTTTGAAAAATCGCTGCGCAAATACTGTGTGGAAAAAAAAATGCAACACCCACCATTTTAATCTGTAGGGCCTTTGCTTTAACAATATATATATATATATATATATATATATATATATATATATATATATATATATATATATAGTGTTTGGGGGTTCAACGTAATTTTCTTGAAAAAAAAAAATATGTTTTCATGTAAACAAAAAGTGTCAGACAGGGCTTTGTCTTCAAGTGGTTAGAAGAGTGGGTGATGTGTGACATAAGCTTCTAAATGTTGTGCATAAAATGCCAGGACAGTTAAAATTACCCCATTTTGGAAAGTAGACACCCCAAGCTATTTGCTGAGAGGCATGTTGAGCCCATTGAATATTTTTTTTTCTTTGTCCCAAGAGATTGAATAATGACAAAAAAAATATTTTTTTTTACAAAGAGTTGTCACTAAATGATATATTGCTCAAACATGCCATGGGCATATGTGGAATTACACCCCAAAATACATTCTGTTCCTTCTCCTGAGTACGGGGATACCACATGTTTTTGGGAGCCTAGCTGCGTACGGGACCCCAAAAACAAAGCACCGCCTTCAGGCGTAATTTTTTTATTTCACTCCTCACTGCCAATCACAGTTTCGGAGGCCATGGAATGCCCTGATGGCACAACCCCCCCAAATGACCCCATTTTGAAAAGTAGACACCCCAAGCTATTTGCTGAGAGGTAGGGTGAGTATTTTGCAGATCTCGCTTTTTGTCACAAAGTTTTGAAAATAGCTTGGGGTGTCTGCTTTCCAAAATTGGGTAATTTTGGGGGGTTTTGTGCTATTTTGGCATTTTATGGCCTTCGAAACTGTGATAGGTAGTGAGGGGTGAAATCAAAAATTTGCACCCTTAGAAATCCTGAAGGCGGTGATTGGTTTTCGGGGTGCCGTACGCGGCTAGGCTTCCAAAAAGTCCCACACATGTGGTATCCCCGTACTCGGGAGAAGCAGAAAAATGTATTTTGGGGTGCAATTCCACATATAACCATGGCATGTGTGAGCAATATATCATTTAGTGACAACTTTTTGAAAAAAAAAATTTTATTTATTTTTTGTCTTTAGTCAATCACTTGGGACTAAAAAAAAAAAAAATTCAATGGGCTCAACATGCCTCTCAGCAAATAGCTTGGGGTGTCTACTTTCCAAAATGGGGTCATTTGGAGGGGTTTTATACTGCCCTGCCATTTTAGCACCTCAAAAATGAGATAGGCAGTCATAAATTAAAAGCTGTGCAAATTCCAGAAAATGTACTCTAGTTTGTAGACGGTATAACTTTTGCACAAACCAATAAATATACGCTTATTGGCATTTTTTTTTACTAAAGACATGTGGCTGAATACATTTTGGCCCAAATGTTTGACTAAAATTGAGTTTATTAGATTTTTCTTATAACAAAAAGTAGAAAATATATATTTTTTTCAAAATTTTCGGTATTTTTCCGTTTATATCGCAAAAAAAAAAAATCACAGAGGCAATCAAATACCATCAAAAGAAAGCTCTATTTGTGGGAAGAAAGGGACGCAAATTTCGTTTGGGTACAACATTGTATGACTGTGCAATTACCAGTTAAAGCAGTGCAGTGCGAAATTGTAAAAAGACCTCTAGTCCTTAGGCTGACAATTGGTCTTAAGTGGTTAAAGCCGCAAGCAGTTTTAAATGGCTTTTTTCCCTTTAGAAATCTAATTGTGTGCAGGGACAGTTCTAAACATGGGAAACACATGCCACTTCACAGGCATACTTTGGACACCCCCCAGGTATGATATTTAAAGGAATATTTCCCTTTTTTTTCACTTTATGCATCATTAAAATGACTGCTCCCGAAAAAACTGCCGTTTTTAAAACTTCTTTTTGCATGTATACATGTCCCCTGGGGCAGGACCCGGGTCCCCAAAACCCTTTTTAGGACAATAACATGCATATTAGCCGTTATAATTAGCACTTTAGATTTCGAACGTTCACGTCCATTGTATTTAATAGGGTTCTAATGTTCGCGCAAACTTTTGGTCCGTTCGCAGGTTCTGGTGGGAACTGAACCGGGGGGGGTGTGTTCGGCTCATCCCTACCCGAGAGGCAATCGGATTTTCCCTGGATCAAGTTTACCTATAAATATTAATACCCAGTTATAGTATGTACATTTAGGAAAGAATCCAGGCCTTTTTTTAAAGCAATCTATTGAGCTTTAGGGATGAGCTCGATGTTCGGGTCTAACACAAGTTCAACTCAGACATCGGGTGTTCGCTCATTCGCCGAAGAGCAAACATTATAGGGCATTCGCGGAAAATTTCAGCGCCGCGGAACGCCCCATGATGCACTGCGAGATTGCAGTGCATTGCTGTATGATGATTGGCCAAAGCATGTATCTGATCTGCATGCTTTGGCCAATCACAGAGCGCTCTGCTAAGAGAGCCATGCCTGCACTGTATTGTGCACTGTGGTATACACCACAGTGCAGCCGTTGTACAGTTGCTAATACAGTGCAGGCAGTGTACACAGTATCTAATACAGTGTATACAGTTTCTAATACACTTCTGGTGGTGTACACAAAACAGTGCAGCCGTAGTACAGTTTCCAATACAGTGCAGGCGGTGTACACAGTACAGTTTCTACTACACTTCTGGTGGTGTACACAGTATACAACACAGTGCAGCCGTTGAACAGTTGCTAATACAGTGCAGGCAGTGTACACAGTATCTAATACAGTGTAGTGTGGTGTTGCAAAACAAAAAATACATCATGTCCGGAAGGCCACCAAGGAGAGGCAGACGCTCACAGGCCACTAAAAGAGGGCAAGCAGCCTCTGTGTCTACAGTCAACAGTGGTGGTCGTGGACATGTTGCATCCTCTGCAGTTGGCCGTGGGGCACACTTGTCCTTTTTCTTCTGCTGCTTGTCATGTTATTGAGCCAGAACATGCAAAAGAGTTGGTGGAGTGGCTAACAAAGCCATCCTCATCCTCCAGATCCTCTGTCACCCAGGCTCAGAGTAGTTTGCCTTCCAACGCAGCTGCCAAAGCAGCCTATTCCACCGGCTCCTTGTTCATAGTCACTCCTTCCGTAGCCCCACCATCATGCACAGGGGAGTCCCCAGAATTATTCGACCACGGTGTTGTGTACATGCTGCTGGAGGATGCGCAGCGATTTGAAGGCTCCGATGTTGGTTCCCAGGTTGAGGAAGGGAGTAACGTGAGCCTAGAATGAGGGGGTGCCCAAGAAGGACAAGAAACTGGCAGTCATGTTCCCCCAGCTGTAGCATACTGCCAGGTTTGCTCCAGTGACGAGGAGGGAGGGGATGATGAGGTCACTGACTGTACTTGGGTGCCTGAGAGGAGGCGGAGGAGGCACAACTCCAATGAGGTAGGATGTGCTCTAGGGGGCAGCTTAAGGGCAGCCACCCTATTGCATCACACTGCAGGTACAGGGCACTGCCCGCTGACTCTTAAAAGTTCCTTGGTGTGAGCCTTTTCCGACACGTGTGCAGCAGATCGCACCAGTGCTGTTTGCAACTTATGTCTGAAGCAGATAAAGCGGGGCCAGAACAGCAGCCACTTGGGCACCACATGCTTGACCAGAGAAATGACGGCCTGCCATGCAGTCCATTGGCAACAGCACTTGAAAGACCCACATCAAAGAAAAAGGTGGACTTGCGCCTCATCTGGGATCTCCAACCCTACTATACCTCCAGTCCTCTCAAAAACCTGCACTGAGAGGAATGAACGTATAGTAATAGGTGTCCCAAGTACTTGCAGCTAATCTGCTAGCAGTACACCACCATCTGATTTTAGCAGGCAAAGTTCCCTACCCAGTTGTTGAACCGTAAAAAGAAATTTGATCCCAGCCATCCATATGCTCGGGGTCTAAATGCTAGCTTAGCCAAATTGCTAGCACTGCAACTGCTGCATTTTCTGCACCCTTCCCCCTTTTGTTATATTGTGGAATGTGCTGTACCTCAGTGGCAGGTTCCAAAACGCCATTTCTTTTCACAGAAGGCCATTCCGGCTCTCTACCGGCATGTGGAAGGCAATGTTTTGGCCTTGTTGAACAGGGCGGTCAGCAGTAAGGTTTATATTACCGCTGACTCATGGTCCAGCAGGCATGAGCAAGGAACATTACTGTGACAGACCTAGCCGGGACACAGGCTTTTTGAGAGGACTAAATGGGAGCCTCTTGGCAACCGATTACGGGCCCTGGATTTTAAGGGGCACAAGGTGAATGAGAACCCCACTATAATCTGTGCTAGTCAGATTCAATTGCAGGGTTAATTAGCACATACAACAATAGGTGAAATACTCTTTAGAATCTGTGTCAAGATAGACTGGACTCATTTGCATTATACAAGACAACAGACAGGTGGCTGGAGTTGATGATATTAGCATCTAACATGTGTGAAGCTCGGTGACAACAAGTCGGACCTGTAGTGAAATCCTGATGGGCACAGAGTCACATCGGCTGCTTAAAGGGATTAGTTAATTAGCTCATGTTAATTTGTTACAGGTGTATTGTTAGAGTAAAATGAGCAGGAGGGGGGGGGGTCTCCTCTTCTACTGTATATAAATATTTGTCAGTTTGGTTCTAATAAAACAGTCCATGCTAGCACTAAGCAAGTCTTGTCTCGTTTAGTGCTTGGAATATCTGAGATCCATATTCAGACTGGGAGGAAGTGGTATATGATGAAAGCGCTCAAGAGGAGTGTGGGAGTGTTTCGTCACATTGTTGGCAAGCAGTGGGATTATGCTTCCTGCAGTCAGGGACATCCAAACATCCACCTGGATCCAAGGTCCGGATAGCAGGAGAGGAGGAGAGGTACAGATACCAGCCGCCATGGAAGAGGAATTCGGAAGGAGGTTGCGAGAGATGCGGATACAGCACAGAGGATCAGTATCGGTGCAGGTCCTGCTGGGATGGTATGATTCTGTCCGCCTACAACTCTGGAAGGAAGCGCTAGCCTGTGAGCACTGCAGCGACACCAGGGAAAAGTTCTCCCCTCCATCCATGTAAGGTACTGGTCGCAGTATGAAGTATGAATGCTGTTATTGGGGGAACAACCGAAGCAGGAGTGGACAGCTGAGTTAAGCAGGCTGATCCGGGCAGAAATGCGGTTGGACAAGAGCTACAGAGCCCTCCGGTGGTATGTAGCCCAAGTGTGCCCTTTGACAGTGGATGACAGCCTCACAGAAGGCTTTGACTATGATGGCCTGGGATTGTTGTACTGGAGGTTGTCCGAGGACCCTGACTTTGGGAGTGATCTGGAGTGGCGTTTGGAGGAAATAATGGAGCACAGAGAGCAAAGATTGAACATCTCGGAAGTGCTCTGGGCACAGGAAGATTTGGAGTTCCTGGCCGCTCAGGAATGGGAGCTGGAGATCGCCTACAGACAGCTGCTAGACTCTGCTCAGCAGCAGGGTGGGGCTTCCTTTGCCTGGGACTATCAAGAAATACCAGTGGACAACACTGGTCTGGCTGAAGAGTCGGCAATGTGGCAGAGTAACCGTGTGCTTTGCCAACCTGCCCCTGCAGCTATGGACTCGGAGGTCTTATGACGGATGCAGCAAGTGCTGACTGACCTTGATGATCCTGTTTCTGCATGGGATGATCTTGGATGGAGGAATGAGCCTGTCCAGCAGCATGCCAGAGAATCGGCAGTGGAAAATCTGGAAATTGCCACCCCCAAAGATGAAGTGCTGACAACCGGCCAGAGCTCTGCCAACCTCTGCTCAGCACTGATAGCATTTTCTGGGTTCCATGGACAGGAGATGGTGAACCTATATCCCCAGACACCAGTTGCAGAGACAGGGGATTTGATAGACTTTTCTGCTGAGGAAGAAGAACCTGATGAGCCTCCAGCAGAAGAGCTGGTATTAGGGCCAAACTTCACTGTGCTCTGCCCAGCACCAACGGCAGTATCCGTGGAGTTAGAAGGAACTTCCCCAGCTGAAGCGCTGGTCACAGGACAGAGGGTCCAAGACCTCTGCCCCACACCTGTGGCAGTTCCGGAGGCCCAGGGTGAGAAGGTGGCAATCACTTCCCAGCAGCAGAAACAGGGGGAGAAGGGAGAGGAGGTGTTTGTTGTCCCTCCTCAACAGTCGGCCAGGGTGGAGAAAGCGGTCTTTCCTCCCCAGCAAAGATCTGTGCACCTGGGAAACAGTACCACAGACATGTCATCCCAGCAGCCAGATGAGGGAATGGAAAAGGAAGCAGCCGGCTCCCCTTCCCAATGGCAGCTACACAATTTGGGAGTGGAGGAAGCCAGCCTCCTGCCCCAATGGTTAACCGGAGTGGAGGATGTGGAGCCCCCAGCAGAAGTGCTGGCAACAGGGCAGAGTGCTACCCACCTCTGCCCAGCACCAGCAACAACTGGGGAGTTCCAGGGAGCCGGGGTAGTTGGCCCCTCTCTCCAGCGACAAGCTGAGGTAGTAAAGCTGCTACTCCCAGCCGAATCACTGGCAACAGGACAGAGCGCCGCTGGCGCAAATGTCACCCTGTCTTCTCTCCAGCGGCTGAAAAGACTCCAGGGAGTAGGGTCAGTCCTCTCCCCAGCGGCAGATATGTTCTCTGAGAGAGGCAGAGGTTGGCTGGGTGAGGAATACTCTGTTTGGAACCATTTGTTTGGGGTACTGTGTGGATACCAGCATTAGAGGACTGGAACCCCTGGCTAACTTCGGAGTCAACCCGTTTGGGGTCTCCTCCTGTGTTAGTCTCCTGCCGAAAGGGGAGAAATGTGACAGACCTAGCCGGGACACAGGCTTTTTGAGAGGACTAAATGCGAGCCTCTTGGCAACCGATTATGGGCCCTGGACTTTAAGGGGCACAGGGTGAATGAGAACCCCACTATAATCTGTGCTAGTCAGATTTAATTGCAGGGTTAATTAGCACATACAACAATAGGTGATATACTCTTTAGAATCTGTGTCAAGATAGACTGGACTCATTTGCATTATACAAGACAACAGACAGGTGGCTGGAGTTGATGATATTATCATCTAACATGTGTGAAGCTCGGTGACAACAAGTCTGACCTGTAGTGAAATCCTGATGGGCACAGAGTCACATTGGCTGCTTAAAGGGATTAGTTAATTAGCTCATGTTAATTTGTTACAGGTGTATTGTTAGAGTAAAATGAGCAGGAGGGGGGAGGGGTCTCCTATTCTACTGTATATAAATACTTGTCAGTTTGGTTCTAATAAAACAGTCCATGCTAGCACTAAGCAAGTCTTGTCTCGTTTAGTGCTTGGACTATCTGAGATCCATATTCAGACTGGGAGGAAGTGGTATTTGACGAAAGCACTCAAGAGGAGTGTGGGAGCGTTTGGTCACAGTTACCTTTCCTACACGGCACACTGGGTAACTCTGCTGGCAGCTGGGAAGGATGCAGAACAGGGTTCAGTGTTGTTGGAGCTTATTCTGCCACCACGCCTCCAAAATGCTAGTGGTGATTCTGCCACAGCTCTCCCCTTTTCCCCCCTCCTCTTCTTCTTCCTCTATGGCCTCTTCAGGGACACTTGACCCATGTTCCATGTTTGGCACACGTCCTGAATTTGGTGGTGCAGCGGTTCTTGAGCAGGTACCCAGGCTTACAGGGTCTCCTGAGGCAGGCCAGAAAAGTCTGTAGTCATTTCATACAATGCCAGTGCTTGGCTTGCTGACATTCAAGGGAATGCAACCTGCCCACCAACCGCCTCATTTGTGACATGCTCACCAGGTGGAACTCAACGTTGGAAATGCTGCAGTGGCTGCACACACAGCAGAGGGCCATCAATGAGTACCTGTGCGAGTATGGCACCAGTACAGGGTCAGGGGAGCTTGGCTTCTTTTCGCCACTCCAGTGGCTATTGATCAAGGATGCATGCACTGTCCTGTCACCATTTGAAGAGGCCACAAGGATGGTGAGCAGTGATGGTGAGCAGTCTTGCTGTTAGAGCACACGCTTTGTGGAATCATGGACAGGGCACTTGAGGCAGAACAGCGGGAGGAAGAGGAGGACTTCCTTACCTCTCAAGGCCCCCTTTATCCAGATAGCATTCCTGCGGGCCCACTAAACACACAGGAAGAAGAGGAGGAGGCTTGTGTCAGCATGGATGTAGGGGATAACACTCAGCAGCAGTCTTCAAGGGATGGTTTTCAGTCCCCAGAAACCCAAGGAGTTGTACGTGGCTGGGAGGAGGTAGTTCCTGACAACGACATCCTCAAAGACCCCAGAGGAGAGGAGGCAAAAAGGAAGTTCTGAACAGCCGCACTCCGGAATATAGCCTTTATTTGTAAAAAGTCCAACAGATACAAGCCACAGCAAAAAAATGGGACAAACGTACTGACGGGTTTCACACTTAACAGTGCTTAGTCATAACTACCCTACCACCACAAACAGTGCAATACATATACTTACTAAAATATTTCAAATATGTGACTCCATGTGTGGTTAATTACCCAATTAGATCTTCAATTGAAAGAAACCACACACGTTAATCACGTTTGTTAATCAAGGGTCTCTTTCAATTGAAGATCTAATAGTAATTAACCACACATGGAGTCACATATTTGAAATATTTTAGTAAGTATATATATTGCACTGTTTGTGGTGGTAGGGTAGCTATGACTAAGCACTGTTAATTGTGAAACGTGTCAGCTCGTTTGTCCCATTTTTTTGCTGTGGCTTGTATCTGTTGGACTTGACCCTGGGAGGTTACAATTTCCTGGTGCTGGACAAAGTATTGCTGATGTTTTGTTCAGTCAAGGGAAGAGCGGTGGAGAAGGTGGCTGGCTGACCGATGCCTTTAAATAATATCCAGTCCTCAGCGCCAAGGTCTGATCAGTTCAAGCAACCATCAGCAGTGTCTGCATTACATAGTGCAGAAATATCTAGGGGCAAGAGCAGACTTGGGGACCTTTCCAACAGAGCATCCACTGGGTTACTGGGTCTTGAGGATGGACCACTGGCCAGAACTTGCTCAATATGCAATTGAGCTACTGGCCTGTCCTGCATCCAGCGTGCTTTCTGAATGCACATTTAGTGCTGCTGGAGGGTTTGTAACGGCTCAAAAAGTGCACCTGTCTACAGACTCGGTTGATAGGCTCACATTCATAAAAATGAATCAGTTTTGGATCAGCTGCTATCAAGCACCTGATGCTGATGTAACTGATTGAATTTGCTATGGATCTGGGATCCCTTGAAGATTGCCTATGCTGACTATACTATTCCTCCTTGTTGTGGAAATTTTTATTAATGTATGTTGTCAGACGCCCCCCAGTGTCTGTTTTGCTGTAATACACTTATGCGAGGGTATTGACACATACAGATGCTGGTGGAAGACCACTGGATGCGGAAACCTTCCCGTGGACACGGAGGATCTATTTGCTCATTTAAGGATGTTTGTTTATGCCTCATCAAGGGACTGGCCACTCCATGGCATTTAACCTGGCATTTTAGATGCAGAGATCGATCGAATCCAGCGGATTGATCGTATTTCTCTACTAGAGGTACAACCCAAAAAGACCACTGACAATAAATTCAAGTGGTCTTTTTTTGTCACCTTCTCTACGCAGTCCAGACAGATCAAGGAGATCTTCAAAAAACACTGGGGAGTACTCCAAAACAATAAGGTTTTGGGCCCAGTACTCCCAGAAAAAGCGGGTGTTATTTTCAGGGGCGCCAAATCCATTCAGGGTCAAGTTGCGCCCAACGTTATAGATCAGCCTAAGAAAGTTTATTTTTTCTTTTAGCATCCCATTGGAGAGGTGAGTCCCGTTTACGCTGGGTTTCCCGCTTGGAAACGTACTGGATTTATGAACTTCGTACCTACTCGCCATTCGGTTTGAATGTCGATTGGGACATAAATTTGTTCATTAACCTAGCGTGACGACATCTATCTGGGAATTGTTTCTCTTTGGTTATAAGAATTTTTCCTTATTCGCGTTGCTTCAGTCCTGCTTTCTTCTTGTTTTGTTTTTGTAACTTCCAATGTTATATAATGATGTCCATCATGGTTTATTTTATTTTAAGAATGTCTATTATTAATGTCCATTTTTTTCATTTCTGCTGCAGTGTACATTCACACCATGAGGTGTCACTTTTGAGTAATTTTGACCATTGTCATTTCACTAATACCTCTACAGGGGTTCACCTACAGGTGTCACTGAGGAGATATATGGTCACGACCCTTTGATGTGATGATGTGCACTTCAGGAGTATGACCCATGTTTAGATACTTCTTGGGATTTTTAAGATATTTTTTGTCATCTTTTAAGGTACACCTATTTTTAAGTCTTACTACATATGGTGGCCTTTTTAATATTCAATTTTTAATATTTGTGTATTCTTGTACCATGGCGCCATCATGCCCCTGCCCTTACAATGAGTACGGTTGATGTTGTTCTCACGGCTTGCCGACGTTGTTCTCACGGCTTGCCGTGACGATGCGTGACGTCACTACGCACGCGTGCATGGGACGTCACGTGGCCGCGAGGGACCTCGCGGCCGATAGACACGCCGCGTGATTACATCTTGGCACACCGCCATTATCGTGGGATTTTGCACGAGTGACGGCAGGGCTCTAGGCTCTCGCCGTGAGTGTATCGGCGGTCACGTGATGCGCTACGTGGCTAGATTTTGGCACACCGCCTTTATCGCAAGAGTTCCTGCAATCGGCAACGCGATTGGAGGACGGTTAGGGCTATTGTTGTAGCATCTTCTAAATCTTGCCGCCCCTTGTCGTTCCACCGCTTTTGATTGGCCATTGGGACGGCGAATGGGCAGTGTGGAGACATCCTGGTTCGCCTCAGTTGGCTATGTTTTTTGGCTGGCTTTCTTTTGGTGTGGGGGATGTCTGCACACAGATCATTGGCTGTTGCGAATTGCGGAACCTTTGTGCTCCGTTTTTCACGCCTTTTTGGGACATGTGTTTGGCGTGACCTATGTGGGATTCCTTCTGGGTTGATGTTTGGGTGGCCACCCACCGGAGGGATCCCCCTAGAGACACGCATTATTGGTTCTTTCATTTTGAGGCGTTACTACATTTATCATGTGACACGCCTTCCTCCAATAAGGTACCTCAGAATTTTAAATATGTGGGGATTGTTGATTGGTTTGATTGTTTTAGAAACTTGTAAATATTTGTGAAGTGTGGGTGAACGGGTAGATGCCCCAGTTGAAGTATTTTTTAGACGAAACGCGTCGGGTGAGGTTCACCATTCCCCATACTGCTTTTTTACATTGTGATCACTTTTATACTTATTATTTTTGTTATGTTGGTTTTTATCAATAAAAGCTTCTGATCTGCACTATCGGAGCCCCCCCCCCTTTTTTTCTTCTTTCCTTTTACATGGTTTGAAATTATCTGGGGGAGTACCCTTTTTGAGTTTGCACCCACCTGCTGTGGTGATACAGTATTTGTTCCAGCCATCCCTTGCAGACTTTATTTTGGATTCCACTATCCTTGTTCCACAGTGGTGGTTTACAGTTGACTCAGTGATCCACAGTCTGACCATTGGTATCATCCTTGTGGGAACCGATGAAAAGAACAGCCGGGTACATCTGCAACTTCAAGGAGCACAGTGAAAGTCCAGCCCATTGGCTTCTTCAAGCCTTTCCATGCCTGTTTGACTCTCTGTCGCTGACAGAGGGTCCACCTGTTCCGGTAAGCACACATCTATTTCAGTTATATCCTAGAGAGTGCTTTATTGGAAGATTCATACGATTCAAGACATACGTGTCCTGACATCATCACTTCACTTTCTGTGGGACATTCACGTTTTATATCACGTTTTCACCAACCTTCTTCATTTTGTTTATGTGGGACATTTAAGTTCATATTTATGTATCACATGGATAATTTTTAGGTAGAGTGTTTAATTTTTCACACAATTGGTTTGACACCAATTCACTCTTTTTAGCGCTACATTTTTTACTCACATACAACTCTGTACCCAAATTAAATTTTTATCATTTTTTCCACAAATTGAGCATTCTTTTGGTGGTATTTAATCACTGCTGGGGTTTTTATTTTTTGCTAAACAAACAAAAAAAGATGTTTAATAGTTTGTTATAAAATTTAGCAAACAAGTAATTTTTCTGATTCATTGATATGCGCTGATGAGGCGGCACTGGTGGGTACTGATAGGCTGCACCGGTGGGCACTGATAGGCTGCACTGGTGGGCACTGATAGGCTGCACTGATGGGGACAGATAAGTCGGTACTGATGGGCACAGATAAGATGGCACTGATGGGCCCTGATGGGTGGCACGGATGGGCACTTATAGATGGCACTGATAGATGGCACTGATGGGCACTGATAGTTGGCACTGATGGGCACTGGTAGGTGACACTGATGTGCAGCACTGTTCAGGCACTTATTGTGGGCACTGAAAGGTGGCACTGACATATGGCACTGTGGGCACTGACAGATGGCACTGTGGGCACTGACAGGTGGCACTGTGGGCACTGACAGGTGGATCTGGTGGGCACTGACAGGTGGATCTGGTGGGCACTGGTAGGTGGCACTTGTAGGGGGCACAGATGGGCACCGTGGAGCCGGGGTACATCGCAGTGATCGGGACTAATATCCCTCTCACTACCGCCAGTGATCGGCTTTTTTTTTCTCCTTGCGCTTACCGGCTCTGTTGATATCACATGATCAGCTGTCATTGGCTGAGAGCTGATCACGTGGTAAGGGGTCGTGATCGACCTCTTACTCAGATCTGTGATCCAGCGAGTCTCACAGACGCGCTGATCACAGAGCGCGCCGCGCACGCCCCTCAGGGGGCACACAGGCCGCTCGTGAACGGGACAACGTCATATGATGAAGTCCCAGCAATATAGATCCGTGCTGTAGCCGTCATTCGGCGATAGCGCGGATGTCAAGAGGTTAAACTCCTAAGTAAGCAGGTCTGCGTCTATGGGAACCATAGCATAACCATACACCACTGGGCTATAATGTGGTATGGCTCGCATCATTGGTAACCGTGATGCCCCGTACACACGGTCGGATTTTCCGACGGAAAATGTCCTATCGGACCATGTTGTCGAATATTCAGACCGTGTGTGGGCTCCTTCTGACTTTTTCCGTCGCATTTTCCGACGGAAAAAGTTTGATCTCCTGCTCTCAAATTTTCCGACAAAAAAGTCAGATCACGCAAATTCCGATCGCGTGTAGCCTAGTCCGACGGACAAAGTGCCACGCATGCTCAGAAGAAATTCTGTGACGGAAGCGCTCGGTTAGGTAAAACTAGCGTTCCTAATCGACACAGCACATTCGTCACGCTGCAATGTTAAAATGTGTTTAATGCAGCGCATTCTCTTTATCTTTACAATGTAAGAAGAATTACATTTTTTAGCTGCTCATATTCACACTGACTTCTCCCAAACTTCTTTCTTTATTTTTTTTCCTGATTTACTGGCTAGAATTTTTTTTATTCGTCAGATCTTAAGAATGTTTATTTATTTTTTTATTGATTCGTCATTTATAGTGGTTTGTTTTTTAATCGAGATTTCCTTTATTTAATTTTTTTTTGTGGGGGGGGGGGGGGGGGGGGTTGTGTGTCTCACCTTATCCCAACACCATTATTATCATTTGTATTTTTTGCCTAAATTCACTAGGAGGTTGTATGGTGTTGGTGCCCCTTGTTAATTTGACTTTATGATTTGTGAAATGTACCTGCCTACTCACAAATAAACTGTCCTTTTTGAAGTAAAACACATAGGCAAGTATTTCTTCAAACCAAAAAAAAACGTTATTTGGTGTCATAAACAAAATAAACAGGAAGGCAACGCTGGAGAAACTGGTCCATTTCGCAAAGCATTTTGGTCCCCACGGCAGACATCAAATATGTAATAGCAAAATTGGTGGCCTGAGGAGTACATATCTAAAGGGAGTTCAATCTGGTCCAGAAGTCCAAGCGATCAGGAAGGTCAGATGACATCTATGTCCCCAGGATGTTGTCAGACAAGAGGCTACATCTTCTGACAGACCAGACGGAACCCAGGCCATCACTATCTGGTCTTCCTAAGGCACTTCCCTCCAGGCTTTCTTCCAGGCTGTGGCTCAGATCTTCGAGTTGTGGCAGCAGGTGGAGGAGGAGGAGGGCAAGGGGCAACCTCCTGGCTGCCACGTGCCACAGTCTCCTCCCGGCTGAGGTCTTCCTGTGTATGAAAATGGGACATAGTTTTAGTTCTTTGTTCATCAATCACACTATTTTCAGCTCATGACTGTTACAAATAGAATGTTAAGAAATAGAACATACTATCATTCAGAGCCCAGCATTTTTCATTCCTGGCCCAATCCTCTTTGGTCACTACTGTCTATTGATATGTCAACCACTTTGTTAACTCACAACTTAACAGATTAATAATAACATCTAGTTAACATCATTAAATGTACGTCAAGAAATATGTTCACCAATGCTATACCTGTCTCAAGCTGGGCCCCTCCACATGTTGTTGCCTGGAAGGCCCAGGTTGGACATCGGAAGCCTCAGCTGGGGGGGAAGGAAGCCTTGAAGGAAGATGGTAGGGTGATGCCATGGGTTCCCTCTGGTTTGTCAGAAAATGTAGCCTCTCGTAGAACTTCATCCTGGGAACATAAATGGCATTCGGATCTCCTGATCGCAAGGACTGCTGGTACCTCTGTCACTCCCTCAGATAGGTGCTCCTCAGGGCACCAATTTTGGCCATCACATAGGTGATGTCTGCCTAGGGGACCATGATTTGGACGTAATGGAGTAGTTTCTCCAGCGCTGCCTTCCTTTTAGTTCTATTGCCAAAATCGGGGTGGGAATTCTGCCACAGGCAGGGCATCGCCCTGAGCTCATGAATGATCAAATCATAGAAAAAAGGAAACTTAAATGGGTCCATAGTATTTTCTGCAAGACAAACCATAATACTGTCAGGCTAAACTCTCCTAATCTTGTACCCAAATAAGCCTCAATGGAGAAGCAGTCTAGGCTAGTGATGTACCAAGTTCAAATTGTACCTTCGTTATAGCGATCGATCGTCTCGTGCGTCAGCTCTCTCCCCTCTCCTCACAGATCGTCGGTACGACACACGCGCGTGACGTTTTATTTACAGTGCGCATGCGTGAAACTCCGCCCGCCCCTGACGATCTTTCTTGTCTATTCCCCACCCCTTCTCTTTACGGCGCAGTGGGGAGAGGACATGGCGGGGATACAGCAGGTGCGCCCTAACTATTCCAGCAATGAGGAGGAGGACGAGGAAAGCCCGGAGCCAGAAACGTCCCGATCCCGGAGGCTAAAATTTAAGGCGTCAAATATGTCTTTTGGAGAAATGTTGGAGATGGTGGACATATTGAAGAGGAGCAACTATGATGGGAAGTATGGGCATTACCCCAACCCAAATGTCAGAAAGGCCTTGATCATGGCTAAAGTTGTGAAGAGGCTGCAAAAGAATTTTGGGTTAAAACGATCCAAGAATCAAGTGAGGAAACGCTGGTCAGACCTGAGCCTGGGTTCAGACTAGTGCGGTGCGAATTCAATGCCCTGCGTGACTGTGCAGTGAAACGCCGGCTGTTCTGCGGATTGTACGCGTTTTAGGTGCGAATCAGCTGCAAATTCATTAGTAACCCTTCCTGCCTAATTTGAGTTGCTAATTTTGTGCTGAGCAAGCTTTTTGGCTGATTGTCTGGCTGCTTATAAAACCTGGTAGGTCTGTCTACACTTCCTGGTTGTCCAGGAGTCTGTACCTGTGTTTTGTGTGTTTCTTTGCAAGATGTGTGCTGCTCTGCCAATGATCATGCCAACTGTTGTTGCTGCAACAGCAGCAATCTTGCTGGAAGAAGAAAATCGTAGAAGGATGCGTACAAGAAGAAGATACTGGATTCATCCCATCATTGCAAATCATGAAGAAAGAGGCCAGTTCATGATATTGTATGGGCACCTCCGTGGGCATGAAGAGAAATTTTTCAATTTCACCCGCATGTCAATTAGTAGGTGAGTACTGTTTCTGCCAAACCATACTTAATTTGTAGCCATTGATGTATAGTGTGTTTTATATCTGCAAGACACAAGTCCATCCAGTCTAACCTATGTGTGATTATGTTATTTTAAGATTATTGTAACTAATAAGCCTTGTTCCCCCCCCCCCCCCAAAAATACAAACTGTACATTATTTCAGCATGCAACCTTAAGGGCACAAAATAAGCGTCACCTTGCACCCCCCTCCTGGTGTAAGCCAGGTCATATTCCCCCCCCCTTTTTTTTTTGGATGTTTTACCCCCCAAATACCTTGGCCCAAAATTGCTAGTGACAAGTTGCTTTGTGGGTGTTGGTGTTGCCACGCAGCTTTGTTTAGCATTTTTGGCTCAGACAATTGTTACTGTTAATTTAAAAGGCCAGTGGCTTCTTTTTTGTTGAAATGAGGACCCATATGCCTTTTTTTGTTCCTGTCACTTATTTAGCCATAATTAGATTGGAACTAAGGATGCCTGCCTTGTTACCCTAAATAATGTCCTTAACCACTTACCTTACTTTTTTTTTTACAGTATGCCCCAATGTTTTTCCCACATGTATTTATGTTTTTTTTTTTTTTTTTACTCAGTTTTGACGAATTGCTGGGCTTAATCTCCCCTCGCTTGGAGCGTCAGAACACAAGCTTCAGACCAAGTATCCAGCCTGCTGAAAGATTATTGATCACATTAAGGTAATTATCATCACTCATGTCATTTGTCATGCGTTATATTGACCATGTTTTTTGTATTTTTTATGTTTTTTTACCTGGGTATTTTTAAAAATATGACGGCACAAAAAATGTAGGAATAATTATTTATTCACGTATCATAAAATATGATAAAAATATAAACTTTACCCATGTATAAAACATAAATTAACTCTGCAATAACTTAAAAACAAAAAACTTGCCTGTCAAGTAGGCCTCTTCCCTGTTTTATCAGAATGTGTCATGTTGGTCCTTAACCATGAACAGACCTCATCACAGATTCTGATATGTTTTTTAGAAAGGGGCCTCATAGGAGTATTGAGTTGCGGAAGCTGGGTCATCACTGGCAGTGTGGGGAGCAGGCCTAGCCTCCCCATGTTGACTTTGCCCATACATACCCTGAGTTTGGGGGGGGCCCTAATTGAAGGAAGTGGGGATAGGATAGGGAAGGTTACTGTGTGGCGCTTCATATCTGGAGATTGGCTTGTCATAACTTGAGGGATATGATGGTGGATTATAGGGGTAAGGATGGTGTTGCTGCTCAGGGTAGTGCGTGTATCTTGGGTAGTGATGGGGAGGTCTTGGTTGGGGCACATTTGGGTAGTTAAAAGCAGGTTCCTGCTGTGGCTGGGAGAAGGAGTGCATCATTTTTTCTATATTTTTACGCATTTCATAGTACCGCTCTGGGGGTACCTTTTTAATTAGTGGTACAAAACTGAGCGCCAGGATTGTATCGGGACATTAAAATGCATCAACCTTTAGTCATGTTTTTTAACATGTCTAATAAGCGCTCACTTAGGTCAGGTTGGGATAGTGCTGGGCGCCTTTGTGGCATTTTGCCAGGCTGACCAATTTGTGCAGGAGCATAGAATGGCCCAGGGACTCATTGTTCTTCTGGATGAGTTTCCCAGAGACTGGAAGATGTTTGGATTAGTGCTAAATCCTCTGTGTCTTCTGGAATATCAATGGGTGCTTCCTCCTCTGTTTGTTGTTCTGGTTCTTCCTCCAAAACATATTGCTCCTCCCAACTAGATTCTGTCCTGTTTTATATTGTAAAAATGTTAAAAATTAACTCGGCATATTGATGATTACCAGATTGTGCGTTACATAGATGATGTAAATGAAAACTTACTCCCTCATCTCCACAATGGGTTGTAGAAACTCCAAGTCCATGGAAAACATATAGGGTACCCTAGGCGCTGCCCCGAGCCACTCCTTGTTTCTCTGGGGTGCCTCATAAATTTTCTGTAAGCATCACGCATGCTACGCCATCTTGTCTGTAAGTAGTGCACTGAAAAATAAAGAACAACATAATGACATAATGACGTACTTAGCAACAGGAAATTCCTTTGGAAGTTTGCACTATGAATTCAAGGTTGGAAAATCAACGATTAGTGGCATTGTTCATGCTACCTGCCTAGTCATATGGGAAGAACTGAAGGACATTGTTATGAAGAAGCCCAAACCAGAAGAATGGCTGATGATAGCGGACCTATTCTGGGAGAGATGCAACTTCCCCAACTGTCTTGGAGCCATTGATGGCAAACTTGTACGCATCCTCAAGCCTCCAGCTAGTGGGAGCCAATTTTTTAATTATAAAAATTATTTTTTGTTGGTATTAATGGCAGTGGCAGACGCAAATTATAAATTTATTTATGTTGATGTAGGTTCTTATGGCAGCAGCTCAGATTCTAGTGTATTCTCACATTCCTCATTTGGCCGCATGCTACGTGACAATACACTAGACTTGCCCAATAATTCTGCCCTGCCAGCAACTACAGAGCCTCTCCTCCCACATGTATTTGTTGGAGATGAAGCTTTCGCACTGTCCCAGAACATGCTCAGGCCTTATTCAAGTCGCTCTCTGACAACTGAAAAAAGAGTGTTCAATTATAGGCTGACTAGGGCACGACAAGTAGTAGAATTTACATTTGGAATTCTTTGCAATAAGTGGAGATTCATGCATACCTCTATTAACCTCAGTATTGATCATGCGATCAGTGCGATTAAAGCTGCCTGTGCACTGCACAACTATGTGCGTGAAAGAGATGGGTTTCTTTTTGAAGATTCCCTGTCCCATAACATGGAGGCAGCACATTGCAATGTTCCTAGGGGCAGCACTACTGGTACACATATTAGAGAAGAATTTAAGATTTTTTTTTTGTCACCAGCTGGGGAGGTACCTTGGCAGATGAATTCTATTGACTAAAAATAAATATGTATTTTTTTGCTGGATGTAAATGCATGATAATATAATGCTAAGTGTGCTGTATGAAAAATGTTGTATGTAATTTTGGCTATGAAAAATAAAACTTTTTTATCTCACATTTGTGGTGTATGTCATATTACTGACCTTAGAAATTATAAGAATATGCATTTATTTAGGGACTCAACCATCCCTAGATAAAGCTGTTATGTGCACAATGTTTACAGCATGTGGCCTGGTACAGATTTGGGGGTGACCACATGCTGTTTGTTAAAATCTAATAAATTACATTAATGTACACCATCTAAAAAATACAGGACAGCATATACAGGTAGTAAAAGGTAATAAAAAAAACTTACATTTGTCAGCCTGAACATGGGAAGAGCACCTGTTCCACTCTGGCAATGTCCTGCCATGCACGTTTTTTGGCAACGTTGTCCTTATATTTAGGATGCCGGGTGTCATAAATCATGGGTTTCTCCCTCACAAGTCTGATCAACTCCTCACAATCCACAGATTCTTTCTCCTTTGATGATGCTTTTCGTCCTCTTTTGGTTCCAGTCCGGATTTCAAAAGACACAAGGGAGGAACAGGAAGAAGGGGAGGTGTTGGAGTGGCGCGAATTTCTGTTCAGGACGCAAGCCAGATGCGAATCAGATGCGTGCCCATAGAAGATAATGGGCCTGAATTCGCACCTGATCCGTCCCGCACCAAAGTCGGTGGCGGATTTTCGGCAATTCGCAGTGCGCATGCACCGGACATGTGTGAACGTGCCCCATTAAAAACAATGGGTTTTCAAATGTCCTGCGAATTCGCAGTATTTTGCCCCGCTGCGAATTCGCAATAGTGTGAACCCAGGCTGAAACTGAGGGAGCACGATCAGTACAGAAAGATCAAGCAAGTTCTTCAAAAAAGTAAGTGTGTTCATCTTTTTTTTTCTTGCTTGCATACTGCTCCATGTGCTTTGTTGGACATTGGAAAATGGCCACTTTAATGTTCGTGTGTCCATTCGATCGTACTCAACCTCGATCGTTCGGCCACTTATAATACGCTGTTTGTTGAAGTTGGAGTTAACTACATTGTTTCAGGCCTGTTTTTAGTCAAAGAAAGTTTGTTGTCTATAGGGCTTTTTTCCAGAATGAAATGCAAACTTCTTCAGTGTAAAGGAGAGGTGACTCAGTAGTTTACACATCTGGACTCTAGAGCACTAGTGCTGGGACACCCAAACACCCTTTTTATTAGGGTGTCCCACACATGTGCTCCAGTGGATACTATAGGGGTGTCTCCATCTGACAAACTTGCACCAAACAGGTAATAAGTATTGCACCTTTACAAAGTGTCAAAATTAATGTTGTTCTTTGAACCTGGCCACAAACCACTATTGTACGTCAGTTCCAAGCAATGTTTCATATTTCCTATTTCTGCCCTCATAGATTGGTGTGCTAAGTATTCCTTTTGTACATTCTCATAGGGGAGAGAAGACTCGGGACGTCTGAGGCCACCAGGAACCCCACACCTCCCAAAGAAGGGGAATTACCAACACCAGAATCAGAGGAGGAGGAGGAAGGAGAGATTGTAGAAGTTGGAGAACGTGTCACCACAACAGGTGAGTGTCGGAGACCACAGCTACAGGTAAACTAATCAATGTATGCCTGCATCTTAAAAATACCCCATTTTTTGTGTTAATTTTTTTAGGTGATGTGGATGTTGTGGAAGAAGAATCGCATTTTACCACTGAAAGTGCACACGTCCTCATTGGGGAGATAATGGTGTGCAATCGAGATCTAGATGATATCAAGAAAAACATCAATGATGTTCAACAAAAAATGAAGAACATCATTGATGTTTTAGGGAAAATATGAAACCACACAAACGACTTATCACACATTTGTGGGTGTGTAACCCAAAAAATTTTTACGTCAGAACTAATTTGGAAGATGCACATAGTGTGTCAACATGTGCTAGCTCCCATCATGGTGGATCAATGACAACGTTTTGTGGGTGCAACCACTTTACTAACTACTAAAGTGGCTGAGGTGAAGGGGTTGCACCCCCAAAACACGTGGATGGGAGATTGCACATTTGGACATTCTAGGCATGTGTTCTTGCATCAAATGCCCATTTTGATCCCCAAATTGTGTGCATGTTCTAAATTTAGCTTTTCCAGGGGTGACACCCCATGTGATGAAGGCACGATCAAACACAGTTTGGACATAGTCATGTCTGATCTTGTCTTCACTTTTCAAAGTTGAACTTTGTAAGTTTCTGTGTTCAGTATGTTTTGCTTTGCTACATGCCTGGTTTACACAAATGCGCCAAGTTAGTAAAGAATGTTCTAAAGACCAAAGATCTTTTGAGTTTCCAAAAGGCCTTTTTGAAAGGCACTTGTGAATGTGTTTGAAGTAAAATGTTACCATATGAACAATGTGTGGCTTCCTTATTCCAAACCCCAAAAGCATTATTTGCGTCAAAAGTAGATGAATTAGGTGACAATGGGTGTTATTTACTAAAGGCTATTCCACTTTGCACTCCAAGTGCAGTTTCCGGTGCACTTTTGCAGTGCACTTGTAGTGCATAGTGGATTTGTCTTTTGGAAATTACACCCACAGTGCTTTGTAATAAACCACCTATCACGCCATTTTCAGGAATACACACATTTCTGTCATGGTGATGAAAAGGAGTATTTTTGGGGTCACTTATGCACTACATACCTTACCTAGAAAAACTATTATGTATCAGACCCACAACATGAGAAGATTCTTTTTAGGAAGAAGAGACTGTAACCTCCTCTCGCCAAGAAAGTGCATTCCCACTGTTGAAGATAAAGGCCCAAAAAGAAAACAAAAAATAAGCTAGAACACACCTACAAGAAACACAAGCAGTAAATGAAAAGAAATCTTAGTTCAGTTTCCAAAATAAATTTATTAAAAAATGCCTCTCACACATCGTCTGGCATATCAATGGCCCCCCTACCCACAAAGTACTCCATATACCTCTCGCAGACTTCTCGGGCATTTAGGGGGGGCAAGCCAGGACGTGCAGCTTGAAGGGCTGTGAGGTTGTAATTTTGTGGCATGTCTGCATCAGGGCCAACAGACACAACATAGTTGGTGCTATGTCGTTTTAAGAAATTGTGCAATATGCAGCAGGAAAGCACAATGTGGTTCAGTTTATATTCCGCCATGTTGATAGGTGTCAAAAAGATCCCAAAGGCTTTCTCCACCACTCTGCGGGCTCTGGACAGCCGGTAATTGAAGACCCTCTGATCCAGGGTGAGGGTCCTCATCGGGAAGGGCCGCATCAGATGGCTTGACAACGCAAACGCTTCATCCGCGACAAAGACGAAGAGGTGTCCTTCTGCATTCTCCTTTGGAGGTGGAAGACACAGACTGCCACTCTGGAGACGCCAGTTGAACTCCGTGTGCGCAATGGCACCACCATCCGAGATCCGGCCATTCTTCCCCACATCCACATACAAAAACTCGTATGTCGCCGACACCACCGCCAACATCACTATACTATTAAACCCCTTGTAATTATAATAGTACGACCCCGAGTTGGGGGGTGGGACGATGCGGACGTGTTTCCCATCAATTGCACCTCCGCAGTTAGGAAAGCCCCAACGGCTGGCAAAGTGGGAGGCCACAGTCTGCCATTCCTGTGGTGTTAAAGGAAACTGTGGAGTCAAACAAGAAAAAAAAAATTAGTCAGTTTGCACATAAACATTGCAAGCAGATTAGACAGAAACATTTTGGAACAAGATCAGACTAAAATTTAACCAAGAAAGTATTTCCAAACCAAAAGTACAAGTTCCCCTGAGCAGATTACTCACCCCCATCACACCCCCCACTTCTGATAGGCCATTGACAAAAACTAGGGGTTGGGGGGGGATTGGACAGGTAACCCTCTCCACTTCATTGAGAGCCGAATGGCTAAATAATGTGTGATAGTTTGGCCAGACCCTCCTTACTTAACACTATTGGCAGCCCACCGGAAAGAAAATAGAAGAGTCCTAATCCCAAAAAAGAAAAAAAAAAACATAAAGGGAAGCACATTTTGACATTCTGCAATTACCTATCAAGCTAATAATAGGAGAAAAAAACCAAAAAATAAACATTTGAAAGTATTGAGCCAGCCCCTTGCACTACATGCGTTGCTGAATTCATCCCTAAATATGACCACTATAAAGAGGTAGGTATATAGTGTGTATTGAGCTTGGCAAAGCCAGCAGATAGAGGATTGGTATCATCTGACCGAGCAGTTGGGGGAGGGGGGTTCCTAATGACCAAAAAAAAATGACCAAAAAAAAAAAAAGGGGGACTCTGCATGAAGTAAAACACACAGAAAACATTTGTGCATATTTTAGGGGGTGTTTGGGGGAAACCAATACTATGGAGCAGACAAAATACGTTGCTTAAGTGACTAGGCCATAGGTGTATATTAGACCAGAAGAGCGTGCTGAGGAGGTAAGTGAAGACAAAAATGCATGAAGGACAAAAGGGGCACAGCATATTAGAGCATATTGCAATCATGGTAATTAGGGAAGGTGGTCAAAAATACAAGACATTAGCAAACAGAGCATACATAGAAGGGAATAGTAAAGGAGAAATGTTACCTTAATATAGTCCTCCTGCAGGACCTGGATAATAGCAGAACAGGTCTCTGGAATAATGATTCCCAGAGCCTGGGGAGAGATACCTGTGGAGAACTTCAGATCCTGAAGGCTTCTCCCTGTCGCCAAGTACCTCAACGTGGCAACAAGCCTCTGCTCCGGAGTGATGGCTTGCCTCATGCAGGTATCCTGCCTGCTGATAAAAGGGGTCAGCAAAGCCAACAGACGGTGAAAAACGGGGTCCGTCATCCTGAGAAAGTTCCTGAAATCATCAGGAATATTCTCCCGGATCTCACGAAGCAAAGGCATGTGCGAGAATTGGTCACGCTGAAGCAACTGATTCTTGGTCCATGAACTCCACCTCGCCCTGTTCATGGACTGGTCTTGGGTCAAAGCTAAAAGCCTGACACCAAGCCCCTGCACAGCACGAACTGCACAGCACGAACTCTACGACGAGTACGTACACGAAGCATAGCTCACAAACGATCGGCTGGTCAGAACGGACAAACAGAAAGCACCGATAAACAGCAAGGCCTGAAAGAACGAAATGAATACCAGAAACAAGCAGACAATAAGCAGTGAAAATCAAAGCGTCCTATATCAAGATATAGGCCGCAATGACCAACAAATGCGAACTGACTACACGCACCGATAAACAGATACGCACGACAAGCACAAACTGAAGAGCAGTAACGATCTGAGTCTGAAAACTGAAAAGCGCGAATCGAATGTAACGAAACCTCTACTAACACGCAATAAACAATCAGCAGAAGGAGCCCAACGGGTGCCGGACGTGGTGCTGAACTTCCCTTTTATAGTCTCGTGGAACGCGGCTTACGTCACAGCGTTTTTGAAGACCGGAAATTCCGACAACGTTGTCCGACCGTGTGTACGCAACACCAGCTTCGGACAAATTCCGACGGAAATGATTCGACGGAAATAGTCATCGGAAAATCCGACCGTGTGTATGGGGCATAAGAGTGTGCACACGGTTGTGTTCGGAACCATGTGCTCGCTGCATGGTTTTGCACACCACAGTCTGCACACGTCACTACTGCATTTATTATTTGAATTTATGCATGTGTGTCATTGGTTCTTTTGAATGAATACAAGTGTCTGGCTGATTATGAAGCCAGCAGCCTCTTTTGTTATACATGTGTTTAGTATAAATAAAAGCAGCTTGTGCAGGATTATACTGAGCTTGAGGTGATACCAGCATCTGTTTGTGTTACTTGGAGAGATAAACGAGCGCGCTTTCCCGGCATTATATAAGAGAGCTGTTTGTGCTTTTAAGCGCAAAGAAAATGGAAAATTGTATACTTACCTTTCCGTAATTTTCCTTTCCTGTCGCATCTTCATGGCAGCATACACTCTGGGTTGTGACTCCGCCTCCACAACCTGATAGGACCACATAACTATAAGATGAAGCTACGGCCCCCGCCCCAGCATTCTCCGTATATATATTAATCACCTTCTATGGGTGGGTTTATTGTATGCTGCCATGAAGATGCGACAGGAAAGGAAAATTGCGGAAAGGTAAGTATACAATTTTCCATTTTCCTGTCGCATCATGGCAGCATACACTCTGGGGAGTAACTCGCAGACTGGGTGGGAATGCAAGAAAAATACATTTATTAACAAGAAACAGAGGAGTTGGCCTGAATTACGGCCCTTCCCAAATCTACTGTTGAAAGTTGTGCAGAATCCACCCTATAATGTGACAAAGGTGTTTCTGGAAGACCAGGTAGCCGCCTTAAAAATAGTCTCTCCCGAGACCCTACAATAGGCTGCCCAAGAAGTTGCCACTGCCCTGGTGGAATGTGCCTTTAAGCCTTCCGGAATCTGTTGCTCACTCAGTGAGTATGCCTTTTTGATAGTCTTCACCAGCCATGAAGCGATGGTGTGAGCCGAGGCCGCCTGACATTTTCTATGGGATGACTAAGAGGTTCTCTGATCTCCTGATCGATTCTGTTGCTGAGAGGTACTTCAGGATGTTGCCCCTGACATCCAGAGGATCACCTTGATCTGTGATAAGGGCTGGAAGGTTGATCTCCTGATTAAAGTGAAATGAGGAGGATACCTTAGGTACGAAACCATCTGAAGGTTTAGAACTATCCTGTCCGGGTAGACAACTAGATACGGTTCTTTGGCCATCAAGGCTTGCATCTCCGAGACCCTCTCTGTTGAAGTGATAGCAATCAGAAATGAGACTTTATCTGGAGGCACTTTCCTCTGTCGGTAGCAGGGAGATGTGGGCTAATTAAAATGATATGGATGCCACAACTCCTGTACATACTCCACAACTCCCCGATATGGATAGACAGAAAGTGGTTCCAAAAAAATTGAGACCCTATTCAGGGAATTAATCTGGAAGGGAGGCCAGGCTAGAATTCGCCTTGGTACCCTTCAGCTACCGGTGGGGGCAGGGGGATTCGCCGTCCCACGCCCAGAATGTTATTTCTGGTCCTCCCAATTGCAGCAACTCAGGGGATGTGGTGACTTAGAGGGGGGGGGACCCAAACAGGAAAATAATAGTGGCGGAGTCCAAACATAGCACCATTATAGAAGCATTAGAGGCGGATTCTTTCCGAGCTAGATACCCTACAATAGAAATGCTAGTAAAACTCTGGTCAGTAATTAAAAAAAAAATGGGCTATAATGGGATGTCTGACCATACTCCCCTATGGGATAACAATAACCTAAAAGAAGTCCTTCAGGTGGGGAAAAATAGAGAATGGGAACAACAGGGAATCAAAAGATTAAGACAACTATATAACGGCAATAGAATTAAAAAATTCAACGAGCTGGTAGATGAATTTAATATAACACAGGACACGTTTTTCTTCTATATGCAAATAAGACACGCCCTCGATGCTCAGTTTCTGGGCTCTCCTCCGATATGGAATGAGACTCACCTATGGCAATACATACTACACTTAGGCTCCACGAAGAGACTGATATCAGAGATATATGAGCAGATAACCCATAAAATGAACTCAGAGAGTGTACTTCACAATGTAAAACTGAAATGGGAGGAAGATATGGGGGTTATATCAAATGATCAGTGGAAAAGAATATTGGAAATGGCCCCTGCCATATCAGTTTCCCCCCCGCAAAGGATATCCCACCTGATGCTGGTTAATAGGGCCTACTATACGCCTAAACGGTTGTTTAAGTTCGGTAGGAGAGTGGACGACAAATGCCCAAGATGTCAGGGGGTTGGCGACCTATTGCACATGATGTGGAAGTGCCCAAAATTATTCCGATATTGGGAAGGGGTGACCAATATTTTAAGAGATGTATATGCAGTTAAACTAGAAAAGGAGGCCCTGGTGTGTGTTTTGGGATTTAGAAGAGAAAGGGGAGAGAGGAAGAGCACCACGGTTGCAATTCTAAGAAGCATGTTCCAGGCCAGGAAACTGATTGCAATGCACTGGCAATCAAAAGAGCCCCCCACAGTGAATAGCTGGATCAATACAATAAATGAGACCCTATGTCGGGAAAGAACAACATATCTAAAAAGAGGAAATCTTAAAGAATTTGGGAGGATGTGGAACCCATGGCTGATAAAAAAAGGATGTTCAGCGTAAATAGGGCAATTAATGAGAAAGAGAAATGACAACACCTCGCCAAGACAGTAGAAGGTACATTATTGTAGTGCTTGTGGACTCTGCTCCACTTCTGCAGTAAAAAGGTGATAGAGAACACTTAAATACAAGGCATTAATACACTAGGGGGGGGAGGAGGGGAGGGGATGAGGGAGAGGAGTGGGAGGTGGAGAGGGAGGGAGGGGGGAAGGGAAGGAAGAAAAAACCATGATACAAAAGGTATACAAGTCAGGCGTAGCAATAGACCGGGCCCAACGGCTCTTAAGAGAATGCTTTAATGTATGCTCCTGTAATAAAATGTGTTATAATTGTAAAGTGTAAAAAGTTGAATAAAGATTTAAATTATAAAAAAAAGAAATGAGACTTTAAGCGTCAGGTTCCAAAGGGAAATGTTGTCAAGCGGAGAGAATGGATCATTAGACAGTATTTCCAGGACAACTGAGAGGTCCCATGCTAGGAATAATGGTTTCCTAGGTGGCCTTAGTTTAAGGCAGGCCCTCTGAAATTGGATAACCAGAGGATCATGTGCCCATTTGACCCCGGTCAGGGCGGATAAGGCTGAAACCTGGACCTTCAGGGTACTGGATCGAAGACCCTTCTCTAGGACTGACTGCAGAAATTCCAGGATTTGAGGAGCTGTCAGAGAAGATATGTCCCAACCTTGTTGAGAGAGGGCGGTAAACTTCTCCCAGATCCTTCTGTAGGTGTTGTTGGTAGTCTGCTTCCTAGCCTGGAGCAATGTTCCCACTACCCTTTGAGAACAACCCTGTTCTAGGTACCTAGACCTCTCAGCCTCCAGGCCATCAGATGTAGCCTCTCCGGGTTCGGATGTAGAAGCTGGCCCTGAGAGAGCAGATCTCCTGACAGTGGAAGAGGGAGAGGATCCGTTGTGTTCAACTGAAGGAGAGTAGTGAACCAAGGCCTCCTTGGCCAGAAAGGGATCACTGCCACTACTAGTGCCGTCGACCTCTTGAGCCTCAGAAGGAACCTCGCTATGAGGGGAGTCGGAGGGAAAATGTAGCCGAGGTTGAAGTTCCAGGGATGTTGTAGACAATCTACTCCCTCCGCTGACGGAAAGGGGATTCTTGATAGAAACCTCCGGCATTTTGCATTGGCTGGTGTGGCCGCCAGGTCTATGTCTGGTGGGCCCCAGGTCTGAATTATTATCGCAAATGCTTGGGGACTCAGAGACCACTCATTGTTGGAAACAAATCTTCTGCTGAGTGAGTCGGCTAGGAGATTCTCGACCCCTGGGATATGGGTCGCTCTCAGGTCCAATAGGTTTGATTGTGCCCACTCCATCATGGGGCGAACTTCCTGCATCAGGGAGAAGCTTCCGGTGCCCCCCTGCCTGTTGATGTAGGCAACGGCCACCCTGTTGTCCATCGTCAGGAGGACTTGCTTCCCCCTCAGGTAAGTACTGAAGGACAGGAGGGCCTGAAAGGCTGCTTTCATCTCCAGCACATTGGAGACTGCATTCTGGATCCTGAATGGCCAGCGCCCTTGGGCCACGTAGTGCAGGTAGTGTGTCCCCCATCCCTCCAAACTGGCATCTGAGGTTACCGTTTCCTGAGGAGGGGGAACTATGTGCTTGCATCTCCTCAGATTGCAGGGACGAGTCCACCACTGCAAGGATCGCTTGACATCCTCTGAGATGTAGATCGGTTGGGTCATGGATGAGCCGTCCCATTGGCGCAGAAAGGACGTTTGAAGGGGTCTTGCGTTCCATTGGGCCCACTGGACCATAGGAATGGTCGCAGACAGAGAGCCTAGGAGACTGAGACATGCTCTGGCCGGAAGGGATGTTGCTGAGATTGCTCTTCTCACCCTCTGTGGACAAGAGACTCCTGGTTGCTTGAAAGGAGGAGGATGTCATGCAGGTAATGATGGACTCTCAACCCTTTCTCCCTTAAGGATGCGATTACTGGTAGCAGTACCTTGGTGAAAGTTCTGGGGGCAGTAGAGATCCCGAACGAGAGACTCTGAAACTGGAAGTGGCCCTGATTCACAGAGAACCGAAGGAACTTCTGGAAAGCAACATGGATCGGGACGTGAAGATATGCGTCCTGGAGGTCTATGGAGAGCATCCAGTCTCCCAGATTTATGGCCTGGAGGATTGATTGTAAACTCTCCATCTTGAACGAATCCACTCGAATGGAGCGATTGAGGTTCTTTAGATCCAGGACTGGCCGAAGGTCCCCAGATTTTTTCTTGACCAGAAATAACGGGGAGTAGAATCCCCGACCCCTCTGTGATGCAGGTACCTCTATTATCGCCTTCTTCTGGAGAAGCTCTTGGACGTAACTGGTCAACAGTAACCGTTTTTCCCCTGAAGGTGGAAGTCTGGTGGGACAAAAATGATCCCCTGGGAGACGTCTCTTGAAGGGCCATCTGTGGCCGAAACGGACAGTAGCCACTGTCCAAGGGTCCTTTATTGCTTCCGCCCAAACCAGCTTGAATTTCGAAAGCCTTGCCCCTACTACTGCTGGCTGGGCGGGTGCACCTTCAAAAAGACTTTTGGTCACTGGAAGCGGGAGTCTTGGGCTTCTGAAACTTTATAAAGGATGTCTGGGGGTTCTTCCAGCCCCTCCTTTATTCTTTTCCTGGCCTATAGGATTTAGCATCCCTGTATCTGTCTGACAGAATACGTCTGAAGGGAGGAGGCCTCTGCTGTTTCGGTTATCTGTCCGATGGAATCATTCCCGACTTCCCACCGGTCACCTTTGAAATTGCTGAGTCCAGCTTTGCACCTTTGAAAAGGTCCTTGCCGTCATATGGAATGCAGCACCAATTTGATTTGGAGACAGGATCTGCCGAACAGGGTTTCAGCCACAGTGCCTGCCTGGCCATTACGGAGGCCAACATGGCCCTTGATGACGATTTAATCGCATCCACCGAAGCCGCTGCCACAAAGTTCCCCGCGAGACTTAACTCCTGTAGAGCTTTTATTATGCTCTCCTGGTCCACGCCTTCTGAGACCAACCTCTCAGTGTTTGATGATCAGCTGGGAATGGCCCTGCCTACAGCTGCAATTGCCACAGCCGGTCTGCAAGCGCCTCCTGCTGCAAGGTAGGCCCTCTTCATATCGGTGTCGATCCTCCTATCCAAGCACATGCCTGGCTAGCCGCATGAGAGATGCGTCTACGACAGGAGAGGAGAGACAAGAGGACTCACTTTAGGTTCCTTCAAGGGATATAATTTGGAAAGCCTGTTGATCAGACTCGATTTCTTCTCGGGTCCTTGCCATTCCTCTTTAATTAAATCATCCAATTCCTCAATGAACGGAAAAGCCTCGTGTCCCATTTAAGGTTTGGGAAGTATTTTTTTTGCGCTTTGGTTGGACTTCCTGGGGTTCCTCCCATCCGATCGCTTCCTTGACCATTTGACAAATGGTTCAATTAGCGAAAAATCAAACCCTGCAGTTGCTTCCAACCCCTCATTGTCAGACGGGGAATCCTGTGCTGGGATGAGCAGGTAATGCACTTTGCGTTGATAACTCTGTCTCAAGAGTAAGAATCTGTGGAGCTACAGGCTCTCTAAACTGCGATTCTTTTTCCCTAGTAGCCTCCTCAAAGCATCTACGGTAGGCCAATTTATCGGGAAAGGCTGCTGCCCCGCATATCCAACATGCGTTTCCAGAGGGTCGCACTGGTGATCACTGTCTATGGACAGGAGATCCTCTATGATAGGAGCGGCTGTGTCTGGAGTAAGAACCGGAGCGACTTCTCCTGCGACTCCCTCTGTGGCCTGAGCGACTTTTCCTGCGACTCCCTCTGTGGCCTGAGCGACTTTTCCTGCGACTCCCTCTGTGGCCTGAGCGACTTCTCCTGCGACTGGAGCTGCTCCGTCTGTAGCCAGAATGGCTTCTCCTGCGTGAAGTCTCTCTGTGCCTTGAATCAGGAGATTTTGCGGACCTGGTAGGGCTAACCATTTAGGCAGCGTTAGGATTGCTCTCTTTTTTCAATCTTCACTACTTACCGAAAATCCTCCCCCCCTTACCTAATAGCTGGCGGTGATCTGCTAGGGCAGTGGTCTCCATAGCAAGGAATAAGGCAAGCCTAAGGAGATACTAATTGACATATACTAATTGACATAGGAAGCACAGGTGAGGTAAAACACAGCAGCTTATGCAGGAAGTAGATGCAGAGAAAAAACAACAGGCTTTTACCTCAGTAGGATGAAATAGGAGCTTTGTTGTAAGACAGGCAAACAAACTGCAGCAATTCAGCGATCTCTGGTTCAAGATACAAGGAACAGAAACAGGTTCATTCAATTTTCCTCAGAACACATCCCAGCGACCCTAGGAGGACAACAGAGCCCAGGAGAGCGCCCAGGCACACAGGTAGGAAGGAAAGGAAAAGAGAAAGGGAGACCACTGCAATTTGGCTAAACCTATTTAAGGTTTATATGCCAAGGTGTTTGAGGCATGATGTTAAGCCTGTTTAAGGCTTTAGTATATACATTGAGGCAGCAATATCAGAGCTTTTTAAAACTCATGCAGGAGACAAATCAAAACAGCTTGAGCCTGTTTAAGGCTGTTAATCCAAGGTCACAGAGAGACTTATAACATACCCCTGAGATCACCAGAGTGGGGTTCCTTCCATTTAGCTTCGTTTAGAGGCTGTACCGGTAAGGACTTCCAAACCAGGAGAGGCTTGAACCTGGCTGGGGCGAAGCGGTAAGGGGGTGATGTCCGTGCGGTCCCAACAGGTGAGGAAAAATAAGAGAATGCTGGGGCCGGGGCCGTATCTTCATCTTATAGTTATGTGGTCCTATCAGTTTGTGTATGCTGCCATGATGCGACAGGAAATTACAATATATGCTTATAGGGAGAAGCTTAGAATTTCCCTGACACTCCTCAATCTTGATGATGCTAGCGTCCAACAATATTTTTGGTTTAGGGCACCACCCAAGGCCCAATTTTTCTGCCCCTGTTTTTTGATATAATATTTCAATGCAGGGCCCATTCCTGCACCCAACAAAAGTAACTGTGAGGGGTTACAGTGTTGTGGCACCACCACCCAAAGCGCAATTTTTCTGACCCTGTTTTTTTTTTTTTTTAATTCTTTTATTTAGCGGTTCATCGTAAAAACTGTATAATACAATTAACAGTACAACTTTTTATCAGTACAAACATAGTGTCTACATATTAAAGCCAGTAAGTCGTACGTCTCTATACACTATGAACTCTCCAGAATCACTTCAAGTAATGTTACATCAGTCATATCTGCGATTTGGGTAAATATTAGAAAGGAGGTCTTCTGGGTCTATGAGAACCCATTGCGGGGTGATCCATTCCTGCCTGTGTCTCACTGCCTAAGGTGTGTGGCTGAGACTGTAGGACCACCTGCTCCCTCATATTTTCATACTTGTTTTATTGTACTTCAAATTAGAAATTACAGGTGAAGTTATCGGCCATGTTTAAAAGCGAAGGCTAAGAAATAGAAGAAGCAAGTTGAAAAAAGAAAGGAAAGGTAAAGGTAGAAGATATTATCTACTTGGGAAAGGCGGGGGGCGGAGGTGGGGGTCAAGAAAAAAAAAGGGGGGTATAAGTAAGGCTACCATTGTGTGCCAGTGAAGTATCTCCAGGGTCTCCACTTGTCGCAGAATTGTTCTTCCATGTTGTATAGGGTGGCTGTCAGTTCTTCCATCCTGAGGATGTGATTAACTTTAGTGTACCACAGGACCCTGAACGGGGGCTGGGGCTGAGGCCACATTGCTGGGATACAGGCCCTTGCCGCGTTCAGTAGTTGCATCGTCAACGTCTTTTTGTATTTTTGGATGGGTCTCTCTGTTAGGTGGAGAAGGCACACAGCAGGGTTATCTTTTAATTCTACGGAGGTTAAGCATTTTATTGTCGCTGTCACCCCCTCCCAGAATGTACCCAGTGCCGGGCAAGCCCAGAAGATGTGACCCATGGTTCCTATGTCCGTATTGCACCTCCAGCATTTATCTGGGATTGTTTTACTGATCTTATTCTGACCCTGTTTAACAGGGGCATGTAATTACAATTTTTTATATAATATTTCACAGCAGGGCCCGTTCCTACGCCAAACAAGGGTAACTGTGAGGGGTTACAGTGTTGTGGCACCACCACCCAAGGCCCAATCTTTCTGCCCCTGTGTAATTACAATTTTTTATATAATATTTCAAAGCAGGGCCCGTTGCTGCGCCCAACAAGAGTATCTATGAGGGCACCACCACCAAAGGCCTAATTTTTCTGCCGCGAGCAGTTTTAAATTAAATTTTTTCCTTTAGAAATGTAATTTGCTGTGGCACTGTTATAAACATGGGAAAGATGCGCTACTTTACAGGCATACTAAGGACACCTGTCAGGAAAGGTTCCCCCCACTGATGATACTGTCTGACATTTGGCGTGCAGTACTGTGGTCCACCAGCAGGTGTCTCCTGGCAGTCTGAAACTGCCAGGGGAGCCTTCCCCTGTTGATGGTATTATGTGATCCTTAGGCCGCAGTACTGGTGTCCACCAGCGGGTGGTTCCTGGCAGTGTGGGGCCAACATCATCTCTTGCAATCAGGCGTCACCTGAGTGATTGCAGGAGGTGTGTTTAAGTACCCGGCAGATACACTGATGCCTTGCCTTGGTATCTTCCTTGTGCCCCGAACCTGTCTGTTAACTGAACCCTGGACCCTGAGCCTTGTATCTGACCTGTACCTCCTGTGATCCATCCATCCTCTCCTTGTCCTGTTTGTCCTCCTTCCCCAGCTGCTGACCCCTCGTTGTCGACCCTGGCCTGGCCCTGTTTATGATTCTGTTTTTTTCTTTACTTGTATATATTTGTCTGTTATTACTTGTGGGTTTTTGTTGGTGGTTGTTTGGTTGCACATTGTAGTATATTGGAGGTGGTTGTATTTATTCACTTATCTTAATACATTATATATTTTCACCTTATCCACTTGACCACTGGGCAGTTAAACCCCCTTCCTAACCAGACCAATTTTCAGCTTTCGGTGCTCTCACATTTTGAATGACAATTACTCCGTCATGCAACACTGTACCCAAATGAATCTTGTGTCCTTTTTTTCACACAAATACAGCTTTCTTTTGGTGGTATTTAATCACCGCTGGGTTTTTTATTTTTTGCGCTATAAATCAAAAAATACTGAAAATTCGGTAAAAAAAAAAAAAATAATTCTTTGTTTCTATTAAAAATTATTGCAGAGTATTGGCGAGTATTGGCAGAGTATTACAGTGTTGCACAGTATTGGCAGAGAATTGCACAGTGGCGGCAGAGCGTTGCACAGTGGCGGCAGAGCGTTGCACAGTGGCGGCAGAGCGTTGCACAGTATTGGCAGAGCATTGCACAGTGGTGGCAGAGCATTGCACAGTGGTTGGTGGCAGAGCATTGCACAGTGGTTGGTGGCAGAGCATTGCACAGTTGGTGGCAGAGCATTGCACAGTGGTGGCAGAGCGTTGCACAGTGGTGGCAGAGCGTTGCACAGTGGTGGCAGAGCGTTGCACAGTGGTTGGTGGCAGAGCGTTGCACAGTGGTTGGTGGCAGAGCATTGCACAGTGGTTGGTGGCAGAGCATTGCACAGTGGTTGGTGGCAGAGCATTGCACAGTGGTGGCAGAGCATTGCACAGTGGTGGCAGAGCATTGCACAGTGGTGGCAGAGCATTGCACAGTGTTGGCAGTGTATTGACCAGTGCTGTGGGCACTACACATCCAGCCCACAGCGCTGGTCCCGTCTCTCTCCTCTCTGTACCGATCGGTACAGAGAGGGGAGGGAGGAACCGGCGTCATGACGTGACGCCGGTTTGTGTACATGTGATCGCTCCGTCATTTGACGGAGCGATCACTATCAGCGGCTGTTTACCGTGATCCGTAATGCGCCGGGTCCTTGGGACCCGGCGGTCACGGATGTTCCCGAGTGCGCGCCCCAGGGGCCGCGTGGGAGCAAGTTTCTGGGAGGACGTCCGTAGGACGTCCACTCAGAACTTGCCGACCGCGCTGTAGACGTCTTTGGACTATAGCGCGGTCGGCATGTGGTTATCTGCGTTTGTTCCTCTGTTGCTGTCCACACAGCTCTGGTCACACCTGATACGTGACAGTATACCAAGGCCATTCCTGACCAGAAGTTTCTGCACAGAGGAGCCATCACGGTTCCGTTTACTTCAGGTGAAATGAATTCGGATGTTATTAGTTACTATGCTCTGCTGGCGTCTGAGAGTGGTGAATATCTCCGCCAGACACTTAAAGAGTGGACGAGTGACCAGTTGTTTGAAATCATGCGTTTAGCTCACTCTCTGGTGGATCAGGGTTGTTTGCTGTTTGGGGATGTGCAGCCTTTAATCCACATATGTACAGAGTGGATTAAGTGTAAAGCCCCATACACACGGTCGGATTTTCGGACAATGTTGTCGGAAATTCCGACCGTGTGTAGGCTCCATCGGACATTTTCCGACGGACAAAGTTTTATCTCCTGCTCTCAAATTTTCCGACAACAAAGTCCTATCGGACTTTTTCTGATCGTGTGTAGCGAATTCCGACGGACAAAGTGCCACGCATGCTCAGATCACATTACAAGACCAAAGCTATTGGCTGCTAGCCTCTACGTAGTCCCGTCGTAGGCAACAAACGTCAGAATGATCAGATTTTCCGACAACTTTGTCCGACCGTGAGTATGCAACATTAGTGTCGGACTAAATCCGTCTGAAAAAATCCGATGGATTTTGTGGTCGGATTTTCCGAACGTGTGTACGGGGCATAAGAGTGTAATCAAGTTGTATCCCTGGTATGGCTTTTGGAGGATGATCCCACATACTTTGAACACTATTCAGCCTGCTCAGAACAAATGATCGCTGAGCGCATTGAGTCTGTTCAGTCCCTGGTCAGACAGGCAGAATGTAAATTACAGTTTGTGCAACCAGTATTCTTAGCATGGTCTGATATGCTACAATCTGCTCCAGCCAACCCACAACTAAGGATGAGCCAAACACCCCCGGGTTCGGTTCGCACCAGAACCTGCGAACGGACCGAAAGTTTGCGCGAACGTTAGAACCCTATTAGTTACAATGGACGCGAACGTTCAAAATCTAAAGTGCTAATTATAACAGCCAATATGCATGTTATTGTCATAAAACAGGTTTGGGGGACCCGGGTCCTGCCCCAGGGGACATGTATCAATGCAAAAAGAAGTTTTAAAAACGGAGGTTTTTTCGGGAGCAGTCATTTTAACCACTTACCGACCGCCACACGATGATATACGTCGGCAGAATGGCACAGGCAGGCATATGGGCGTATATTTACGTCCCTACCTGCCCGCGGGTGGGGGGCCCGATCGGTGCCTGCGGCGGTCGGCATCGTTGCAGGAGCGATCGGAGATGAGGGGGAGGCCACTCATTCGTGGCCACCCCCTTGCGATCGCTCCCGGCCAATCAAACACTTCCTCTAGCCCTGTCATGTAAACAGGGCTAGAGGAAGTGATGTCATCCCTAACGGCCGCGGGTGGGGGGCCCGATCGGGCCCGCCCCCGTGCCTGTAAATGTCCGGGTCATTGGGGGAGGGATCGGAGATGAGGGGGGGGCCACTCATTCGTGGCCACCCCCTCGCGATCGCTCCTGGCCAATGAAATGCCTCCTCTGGCTCTGTATTGTGAACAGAGCTAGAGGAAGTGATGTAATCTCTCCTCGTGGCGATCTTTTCGATCCGGCACCGAGGAGAGAAGACCATCTACGTGAGTTACACAACACTACACTACACTTTCAGTAGAACACTCTAGGCACACTTTTCACCCCCAGCCCCCCCCCAATCACCCCCCTGTACCCCCTGTCACAGTGACCAAAGCAGTTTTTTTTTTTTTTTTGTTTACTGCATTGGTGCATTGTGACTGTAATAACTGTTAGGGCAGTTTAGATTTAGCCCCCTTTAGGTCTAGGAACCCCCCTAATAAAGGTTTAACCCCGTGATCACCCCCCGTCACCAGTGTCACTAAGCGATCGTTTTTTTGCTCGCTGTATTAGTGTCACAGTTGACGCTAGTTAGGGAGGTAGGTATTTAGGTTCGCCGCAGCATTTTATAGCGTCAGGGACCCCCCCCATATACTACCTACTAAAGGTTTTAACCCCCTGACTGCCCCCTAGTTAACCCTTTCACCAGTGATCACCATATAACTGTTACGGGTGACACTGGTCAGTTAGTTTATTTTTTATAGTTTCAGGGCACCCGCCGTTTATTACCTAATAAAGGTTTAACCCCCTGATCGCCCAGGGGGTGATATAAGTAAGGTTTTAGTGTCAAATAGGGTCTGCGTCGCCCCAGGCAGCGTTGGGTCAGTGCCAGTACCGCTAACACCCAAGCACGCAGCATACACCTCCCTTAGTGGTATAGTATCTGAACAGATCGATATCTGATCTGATCAGATCTATACTAGCGTCCCCAGCAGTTTAGGGTTCCCAAAAACGCAGTGTTAGCGGGATCAGCCCAGATACCTGCTAGCACCTGCGTTTAGCCCCTCCGCCCAGCCCAGCCCACCCAAGTGCAGTATCGATCGATCACTGTCACTTACAAAACACTAAGCACACATAACTGCAGCGTTCGCAGAGTCAGGCCTGATCCCTGCGATCGCTAACAGTTTTTTTGGTAGCGTTTTGATTCAGTCGCTAACAGCCTAGGAGCTTTTTTTCCTGTGAGTCTCACTAGTGTACAACTAAATTTAGAGCCCAAAATGGCAAATCAAAAGTACACTAGTGAACAGGCCTACACGTTTCTGAGCCAGACAGATAGTGAAGAGGAGGTCACTCATCTGTCAGAATCAGGCTCAGAATACGATCCAGTAGACGACAGCGGCTCCATGACAGATAGCTCTGACGGCGGAGTTGTGGTCCCTGCTAAGGTCAAGCGTACCAGACCCCAAACTCCTTCTTCTGTTGTTGAGGTGCAAGAACCGCAGGTCGCTCGTAGGAAGCAGAGACGTACTAGAGCCGCTATTCCTTCTGGTGAACTGGCAAGCACCAGCGGCCTAGTACACCCTGGACGTACATCCAGCACTGCAGTATCACGTGGTGACGTGGCGAGTCCCATAAGTGCAGTTCAAGCTGGCGAGGTGGCAAGCACAAGTAGTGTCCCGCTGCCACCAAGAAGAAGACAAAGACAGGCCCGTCATGCCCATAGTGCCCTTCCTGCTGCATTCGCCAATCCTGATTGGTTGCCCACCACTTCTGCAGCACCCGTACTTCCCCCATTCACCGGCCAACCCGGCATTCAGGTGGAAACAGCTGATTTTACGTCACTTGATTTTTTTCTCACTGTTTTTCACCGAAGCTCTCTATAGATCTATTGTGGACCAAAGCAATTTGTACGCTGGTCAATACATCGCTGCTAATCCCCAGTCCTCCCTTGCCAGAGATTGGAGACCAATTACGGTCCCCGAATTTAAGCTCTTTCTGGGCCTTTCCCTCATCATGGGCGTAGTTAAAATGGGTACGTTGCGTTCATATTGGTCCACTGAGCCAATGTACCATATGCCCGTGTTCTCTGCTTCAATGTCCAGGGAACGCTACGAGATGATTTTGCGGTTCATGCACTTCAACGACAATGAACTCGTCCTCGTGGAGACCCTGAATACGATCGGCTCTACAAAATTCGGCCCCTCATAAACCATTTCAACCAACGTTTTGCAGACTTGTTTACTCCCCATCAAATTGTCTGCGTTGATGAGTCCCTGATTAAGTTTTCTTCCCGCTTGTCATTCAAACAATACCTTCCCAGCAAGTGTGCCAGATACGGGGTCAAGATGTATAAGCTCTGTGACAGGGCCACAGGCTATACATGTAGTTTTATGGTTTATGAGGGCAAAGATAGCCACGTAGAGCCGAAAAACTGCCCTGACTACATAGGGAGCCCTGGCAAGATTGTGTGGGACTTGGTGTCACCCTTATTCGGAAAGGGGTACCACTTATACGTGGACAATTATTACACGAGCGTGCCACTGTTTAGTCATTTGTTTGATCAGCAGATTGGAGCCTGTGGCACCGTGCAACCTAATCGCGGGGGCTTTCTCCAGCAGCTTGTAGATTCCCGTCTTAGGTTGGGGGAGAGAGCCTGCTTGCAGTGTAATAACTTGCTCGCTATGAAGTAGAGGGATAATAAGAATGTTTTTGTTCTTACCTCCCTTCATGCAGACACGACGGTCCAAATTACTACGGCGACTGGTGTTGTGACGAAACCCCTCTGTGTCCACGAGTATAACCAAAATATGGGAGGGGTGGACCTCAACGACCAGTTGTTGGCGCCGTACCTAGTTGCCCGTAAGGCTAGACGTTGGTACAAAAAAGTGTCTATTTACTTATTCCAATTGGCTTTGCTGAACGCTCATGTGCTATACGGAGCTTCAGGACGTACTGGATCCTTCCTTAAATTCCAGGAAGAGATCATCTGAGCCCTTCTGTTTCCAGACGGTGCTCCACCTCACCTTCCCAATCCAAATGCAGTAAGCCGGCTGCATGAGCGGCATTATATTTATGTCCTCCCGTGTACCCCTACCCAACGAGCCCCCCAAAGAAAATGTGTCTGCAGAAAGCGCGGATATAGGCGTGACACCCACTATTATTGTCCCTGCTGTCCTGACAATCCTGGTCTTTGCATTGGTGAATGTTTTGAACGCTACTATTCACTAGTTGAGTATTAGCGTAGGGTACAGCATTGCACAGACTAGGCACACGTTCACAGGGTCTCAAGAATGCCATTGCATTTTGAGACCAAAACTGCTGGAATTGTTACAACAGTTCCGTTAGAACTGTTACAGTTACAGAAAAAGTGTAAAAAATAAAAAGTAAAAAATAAAAAAAACAAAAAAATATAAAATAAAAAAAATAAAAAATAGTTGTCGTTTTATTGTTCTCTTTCTCTCTATTCTCTCTCTATTGTTCTTCTCTTTTTTACTGTATTCTATTCGGCAATGTTTTATTGTTAACCATTTTTTTGTTTTCAGGTACGCCATTCAGTTGCAGCGCGGATTTATCTATCTTGACAGCAACAGCGTTTGCTCCCACGATACATAAAGCCGTGACTCCAACGCTGTAGGAGGTGATTTCACCACCACAGTTAAAAAAAAAAAAAGAGCATATATGCCGAAGCATGGGGGCAGCAGGGGCGGAGGAGCGATTGGCTCCTAATGCCGTGTACATACGGTCGAAATTCCGACAGAGGCTTGCCCGTTGGTAAAGTCCGACCGTGTGTACGCGGCATAACTTTTTTGCGGGAGGATGCCCCATGCTTCGGGATATATATATATAATGCGTTAAAAAAAAAAATTTTACTATGTTTTTTTTTGTATTTGCTTTGCAGGTATGGTAAGTCTTACTGTTATACTGTAATGTTACTTTGTTTTATTGTTAACCATAATTTGCTTAGCAGGTACGCCATTCAGCTGCAGCGCAGATTTATTTATCTTAACAGCAACAGCGTTTGCTCCCTCGATACATAAATCCGTGACTCCAGCACTGTTGGAGGTGATTTCACCACCACAGTTAAAAACAAAATGGTGCATGTATGCCCATCATTAGAAGTGGGTGGATGAAGGGAGGTATTCTAATGGTGGGCATTCCCACCGATCAATCTTTTTTTTTTTCGTTCAGCCCACAGGCTGCATGAAAAAAAAGATTACAATATATGCAGAGCCCGCCAGGAAGTCGGCGCAGCGCTGCGCTAATCACAGGCAGTGAGACATTGCCCCGATGTGCGGCTGCAGAGATCGGGCAATGTCTCACTGCCTGTGATTAGCGCAGCGCTGCGCCGACTTCCTGGCGGGCTCTGCACGTGGACCATTCGAACACGCCTGAGCTCATCCTTATTTGGCATATATTGTAATCTTTTTTTTCATGCAGCCTGTGGGCTGAACGAAAAAAAAAAAGATTGATCGGTGGGAATGCCCACCATTAGAATACCTCCCTTCATCCACCCACTTCTAATGATGGGCATACATGCACCATTTTGTTTTTAACTGTGGTGGTGAAATCACCTCCAACAGTGCTGGAGTCACGGATTTATGTATCGAGGGAGCAAACGCTGTTGCTGTTAAGATAAATAAATCTGCGCTGCAGCTGAATCCAAACAAGGACCAGCAACGTACTGGTATGTTGCTGGACTTTGAGTGGTTATACCAGAATTATGCGGGCGGGTTTAGGTATTATATTGGTATCATTCTTTTCAGCCAGCGGCCGGCTTTCATGTAAAAGCAATCCTAGTGGCTAATTAGTCTCTAGACTGCTTTTACAAGCAGTGGGAGGGAATGACCCCCCTCCCACCGTCTTCCATGGTTTTCTCTGGCTCTCCTGTCCCAACAGGGAACCTGAGAATGCAGCCGGTGGTTCCGCCAGCTGACCATAGAGCTGATCAGAGACCAGAACGGCTCCAATCATCTCTATGGCCTAAGAAACCGGAAGCTACGAGCATTTCATGACTTATATTTCACAGGATATAAACAGTGCCATTGGGAAATTGGGAAAGTATTTTATCAGACAGATCTTGGTGTGGTCAGATGCTTTGAGGGCAGAGGACAGATCTAGGGTCTAATGGACCCCAATTTTTTCAAAAAAAGAGTACCTGTCACTACCTGTTGCTATCATAGGGGATATTTACATTCCCTGAGATAACAATAAAAATGATAAAAAATACATATAAATGAAAGGAACAGTTAAAAAAAAAAAAAAAAAAAAAAAGCAAAATAAATAAATAAAAAAAAAGCACCCCTGTCCCCCCCTGCTCTCGCGCAAAGGCGAACGCAAGTGTCGGTCTGGCGTCATATGTAAACAGCAATTGCACCATGCATGTGAGGTATCACTGCGAAGGTCAGATCGAGGGCAGTAATTTTAACAGTAGACCTCCTCCGTAAATCTAAAGGGGTAACCTGTAAAGGCGTTTAAATTCTTTTAAAAATGTATGTAGTTTTTCAACGCTGCACGTTTCTGCGCAATTTTAAAGCATGTCGTGTTTGGTATCCATGTACTTGGCCTAAGATCTTCTTTTTTATTTCATCAAATATTTGGGCAAGATAGTGTGTTTAAGTGCATTAAAATTTAAAAAAGTGTGTTTTTTCCAAAAAAAATGCGTTTGAAAAATCGCTGCGCAAATACTGATTGAAAAAAAAAATGAAACACCCACCATTTTAATCTGTAGGGTCTTTGCTTTAAAAAAATATATATTGTTTGGGGGTTCAACGTAATTTTCTTGCAAAAAAAAATTTATTTTTTCGTACTCAGGAGAAGCAGCAGAATTTATTTTGGGGTGTAATTCCACATATGCCCATGGCATGTGTGAGAAATATATCATTTAGTGACAACTTTTTTTTTTTTTTGTCATTATTCAATCACTTGGGACAAAAAAATAAAATATTCAATGGGCTCAACATGCCTTTTAGCAATTTACTTAGGGTGTCTACTTTCCAAAATGGGGTCATTTGGGGGGGGGTTTGTACTTCCCTTCCATTTTAGCACCTCAGGAAATGAGATAGGCAGTCATAAAGTAAAAGCTGCGTAAATTCCAGAAAATGTACCCTAGTTTTTAGACGCTATAACTTTTGCGCAAACCAATAAATATACGCTTATTGACATTTTTTTTACCATAGACATGTGGCTGAATACATTTTGGCTTTAAGTATGACTAAAATTGAGTTTATAAGATTTTTCTTATAACAAAAAGTAGAAAATATTTTTTTTTCAAAATTTTCAGTTTTTCCATTTATAGCGCAAAAAATAAAAATCGCAGAGGCAATCAAATACCATCAAAAGAAAGCTCTATTTGTGGGAAGAAAAGGACGCAAATTTAGTTTGGGTACAACATTGCATGACCGCGCAATTATCAGTTAAACCAGTGCAGTGCGAAATTGTAAAAAGTCCTCTGGTCTTAAGGCTGCAAAATGGTCCGGTCTGAAAGTGGTTAATGATGCATAAAGTGAAAAAAAAAGTGAAATATTCCTTTAAATATGGTACCTGGGGGGTGTCTAAAGTATGCCTGTGAAGTGGCATGTGTTTCCCGTGTTTAGAACTGTCCCTGCAAAAAATGACATTTGTAAAGGAAAAAAAGAAGCCATTTAAAACTGCTTTCGGCTTTAATGTCATGTCTTGTCCTGGCAATATGGATGAAAATCTTTGAGAAAAATGGCATGGCTACCCCATCACCCCCCCCCCCCCCCCAGCCCATTACCAGCCCCTTTGGGTCTTGTATGGATATTAAGGGGAACCCCGCACCCAAAATAAAACCCTATACAGGGGGTCCCCGAGTTACGAACTCGTTAGGGACTGGCCGCCTGTACGGAAGTCGGAAATGTTCGTAAGTCGGCCGCACATGCGCAGACCGACAAATACGGAGATTTCCGGACATTTCCGATGTGCCGTCTAATGCCGTTCTGCGCATGCGCGGCAAATTACGGACATTTCCGGCATTTTCCGACGCTCCGTATGGCCGCGCATGCGCAGAACGGCCGAAAGACGGCGAAAACCACCGAAAAATGGCGGAGGGTCCCCGCAGCACCCCGTTCGTAAGTAGGGGTTGTTCGTAGGTCGGGTGTTCGTAAGTCGGGGACCCCCTGTACCTACAACCCTATATACTCTGAACAGCAGTATACAGGCAGTGCAAACAAGACAGGGACTGTAGGTTTGTTCTTAAGTAGAATCTGTTTGTAATTTTGAACAGGTAAATTTGCCCCTGTAATATTTGTGCACCTGTTCAGAACATTTCACCTCACTTTCCGTCCCAATGACAAATGTTTTTGGAAAAGTGTGTTTTTTATTGAAACAAGGATTGGTGATAAAGCATCAGTAGAGAGGAGATACCTTTTTCCCAAATTAAATCTAACAGGATAGAATTTTCCTTCCTAGGGGTAGATTTCCTCTCACTTCCTGTTTTCTCCTTCCGTTTGCAAGTAGGAGTCGTTTCTAAGTTGGATGTTTGAAAGTAGGGGCCTGCCGTATATACGCAGAAATTTGCCCCATTAGATGTTGCTGTTGCCACAACACTGTAAGCCCTCACAGCTAGAGTTGAGCGGACACCTGGATGTTCGGGTTCGGCGGGTTCAGCCGAACTTCGGAAAAAAGTCCGGGTTCGGGACCGAACTTGACCCGAACCCCATTGAAGTCAATGGGACCCGGACTTTTGAACACTAAAATGGCTGTAAAAAGGTCATGGAAAGGGCTAGAGGGCTGCAAATGGAAACAAAATGTTGTTAAGAGCATGGCAAGTGATCTGCAAACAAATGTGGATAGGGAAATAACATAAAATAACATAAAAAAATAAAAAATAAAAATAAAATGCTGGAGGCCCCCTTCTCAGCAGAAGAGGTACAGGAAGTCATTAAGAACCTCAGAAACTCAACGGCACGATGCTGCACATATTGTGGGAATACCCCAGAATACGCACTTTCTGGAAAAAATTATTAACTTTCATCAGGAGACTGGGTGGGAGACAATGTGAAGGAAACGGAGGCACTGTCAGCAACCCAATCTACTATCGCCTGTACTTGTCCTGGCCTCAACATTCGTACAGCCTCATTAGGCGCGACAAAATACCGCTGCAGGCTCTGTCGCCTACTCGCACCTGAGGAAGGTGTTTCACTAGTGCGTGTAGCTGGCACAGATCGACCACGTCCTCTCCCTGCAACAGGAGCGCCACCAGCAGCACCACGACCCGGGCCACGTCCCCTTTTTGATGATCTCCTCATATTTTCAAAATGTATGATCTCGCCCTAAATGGGTGTTTTTGTCAATAGCAGAATACACGTACAGTGTCTAAAGCGTTTCTGAACACGCAGAAAATGCTATTGGGAAGAAAAAAAAAACGCAAAATTAAATTTTTTTGCAATGTTTTTCCAATATCAGAATACACGGATAGTGTCTACAGCGTGTATGTATGAAAACGCAGAAAATGCTATTGGGGAAAAAAAAACACTGCAAAATTAAATTTTTTTGCAATGTTTTTCCAATATCAGAATACATGGACAGTATGTAAAGCGTTTATGAAAACACAGAAAATGCTATTGGGAAAAAAAACACAGCAAAATTAAATTTTTTTTGCAATGTTTTTGCAATATCAGAATACACGGATAGTGTCTACAGCATGTATGTATGAAAACGCAGAAAATGCTATTGGGGAAAAAAAAAAAACACAGCAAAATTAATTTTTTTTGCAATGTTTTTCCAATATCAGATGTAATATTGGGGGTTCTTTAGCGTCTGTGTAGAGCACACCAGTGAGCAGAGTCAACGCCAGTCATGCCGTTTAAGGGCTTGTTGGCCCACTTTTATTAAAAGAAAGAAAAGAAAACAAAGTTCCATAAATGAAAACAAAAGATGGTTTCCCTCGCAGGGGGTTTTCACTGCCAGCAACAAACAAAAGGATATTCAGCCTCCTGGCTTACACATGCAGCATTGCAAAAATACCGAGCCACCTGGCTCTCTTCAGCAGCAGATGCACCACTGCTCAAGCTCCCACATGGAGCTCTCCTGACTACTGTCAGCAACCTCAGACTCAGGTCTCTGGTTTACACCGTGCAGCCTGCACTCTCTGGGTTCTCCCTTGCAAGCCTGGACTCCTCGGGAGGGTGGAGCCCAGAACCATGGTCAGGTGTCTACAAATAGCCCAGCACACACCTGACCAGTCAGTGTGCTGGTGGATCTCAAAAAACCCGGATCCAGGATTGGGGATTTCATCCCACCCAGATCTCTAAGAAATCACCGGGCTCCAGGTCCCAAAATGGATTTTAATAAACAATGAGGAAACTGAAAAGCCAGTTTCCTCCCAAATAAACAACTCCCCTGGAGCCCCTCAACCTGCCTGGTTGAGAACCCTGCATCATTCTGCTGGTGGGGTACCACACTACCACATATCCCCCCCCTTGTTTCGACCCAGAGGGCGGAACACACAAGTTTATTTTGGCACCTCTGTGCCAGCTACCATTTACAGGAGTCCAATCCTGTCCAACCTCACTTCTCCTAAAGGGGAACTCTACCCAATGCCTCCTTTGGTGTCTCCCTCTAATCCTCACTGTCACTCTGCTATGAGCTTTGATGCGACCTTCCCAACTTTTCTTCCGAGTGCATTTCCATAAGCACTTCCTCTCCTGAAATTTTAACAGGTTACCCCTGGTCTTTCTACCAACCCTTCTGCCTCCACGCTTCAGGTTCCCAGGTTTCCCAACACCTCTCTCAGCATTTGTTAGGGCAGTGTCTGCAGAGGCCACACACACCGGAGGTTGGCAATCACCCATGAGAACCTCACAGGATGCCACCTCCCATGGAGCAGGCAGCTGTCCTACCACCTGACCTTTTTTAATACCACCTAGATTTCTATCCAAAACCGGAACAGGCGAGCTCTCGTCTGATCCGCATACCAACCTTACTGAATTTTTTACCCATTTTCCTGTCTCAGGGACGTTGTCAGGTTTGTCACATAAACCTATAATTAGACTGGTGACCCCAGTCTCATTAACCACCTCTGTCTGAGTCCCGGTCAGGATTTCTGCTGTTTTCTGGTCCATGCTCGGCCCTTCTATCTCATGTGGTTTGTCCACTGGTGCTGTATACGCGCCCTTCACCGAAAACTGATCAGCACCACCCAGAACCATAGCAGCAGAAATGCTTTCCACCTGGCTGTTAAGAGGCAAAACCACAGACATTTTGGGCTAATTTTCCATTTTTCCAAAGTCTCTCTCATATATTATATCTTCCGGACGTAATTCAGAAGCATATGCGGCGGCAACTTTTAACAAAACTAGCAAATTCAGGAACAAAGCCTTCCTGTCCTGTTCTTTGTTCTGTACAGCCTGCCATTTAGTGCTCCACCTAGTGGTACTCTGCAGTACCAGACCATCAGACTGTGGAGGAGACACACTAGTATGGATTGGCTGCACATCCCAAAGTTCAAGCATCTCGTTTAATGCTTTAGTTACAGACCAGACCCTTGATCCCAGACCTAAGTCCTTCCTGGGGACTTTCATGACACTGGGGATGCAGAGAGACTCACTTGCTGAGACTTGAAAAGTTGCAACGGTTAACGGAACCTCCTCCCAGCTGGAGGTAAACACAGCCTGGTGCTCCACCAGAGCGCTGCCAGGTGTTAGACTCATACCCAACTTCTCAGGCTCAGCATCAGTCAACTGCTCCAGAACATTACCAGTGACAACGTCAAAGAAAAAAAGGAACAAGAGGGGGTTTAGCCAACCTGATGGACTATCTCGGCACCTGAACAAACACGGATATTCCGTAATCAATATTTCATTGGTTTATTTAGAAAACATACAAAACAATATACAAATATACATCACAAAAAGTGAAAAACAAAAAGAAATTATTTACAACAGTTTGGCCATCGAGTATCGGATATACATTAGGACCTAAAAGATTCCATAATTATGTTTTACTTGCTGGTCAGTTGACGGTTGATGCGTTTCGCTTTTAGCTTCATCAGAACCGTAGTACAGCAATTTTTATATCTAAATATAGTTGTAAAACAAGAAAAATTGAGAATTATTCATCAATGGGCAAATAGTTGCTCCAATATGTCCCATCAGTAACATGATCATCACCAGTCTAGCCCGCGATCTAATTAGTAAGTAGATTGCCTACCTTCTAGGTATACCCTATTGATTATAAGATACTCAATTTGTGGCAATTCACATTTTCATTTTTAAAAGCAATTTCCTGGAAGGTAGAAGTGAACGTCAGTTTCGGAAGGAATTTCCTTACACCTGCAGATGGTAGAAGAGAAGCCAAGAGGGCAACAGAAAAACAAGAACAATGAGAAAAAAAAAAAAATATATAAAAAAAAATAATATATAAAAAAAAAAAAATAAGACAGTCTTATCTGCCCCTATTTTTACCCCCCACGGTGGTGGAGTAGCGGTGGTGGTTCCGGAGAGACCGGTCACCGGCCCCCCTCCATTTCTCTCTCTCTCTCTTTACATGTAATACTGCCTGAAAAGTTAAGCCATTGGCAATGAACAACAACTGCAAAACTATCCCGTCTTTTTTTTTTTTTTTTTTTTTATATTTTATTATTTTTTTATATTTTTTTTTTATATAATATTTTAATTTTTTTTTTTTATATATATATTTTTTTTTTATATATTTTTTTATATATTTTTATATTCTTCTATTTTATATTCTATTTCAATTCATACTTATCTTTATTATCTTTTCTTATTTTCTTTGCTCCTTTTATTTTTATTTCTATTTTTATCTACATCCTATTTTTCAACCTCGTATTCTATTTTAATTCACTCTGCTGGATTGATGGTCATAAATGGAGTTAACTAATATAGATTAGATTATCTTCTCCTCTTTGGAATTTCTCCCGATCAATTGCAATGCGACACGGCCCTTATGGAAGCTGATTTAACAGGTCTATCTGGTATTTGTATGCACTATTACTAATGTCCACTTGCTGAGTCTTTGAAACTGACCAACACTTGCCTAGACGGGCCAACCCCTCAGCTCCAGCTGATTCAAATGACACTCAAACTAATTTCCGCCCTGATTTCGGCGGGAAAATAGGCTATTTAAGCAGTACTCACTCAGTAGTCTGCAGAGAAGGCACTGGGAAGGCTGCTTATGCTCTAGCTCCTAGGTAAGTTTTTAATCTATATGGCGTACCCAGACTCTATAGACATGATACTATATAATTACCAGCCCCAACTCTCTCAACGATTTACCTACCAAACTTTTTGCTTGCTACTTTACCAGACTCAGCGTTGGATTATCCAACCCCTGGGGGCTGCCCTCCAATAGGGCTATAAGGCCGCCCTTCCCATACGACCTACACCGGACATTAACAGGTATAGGTTTTCATTTTTTACTATCTAGAAGTAGCAATTCGAGGATTGGGCTTTTTTTAAAATGGTCATCCATTATTTATAATTACCCTTACCCTGTTCATTAGGTTCTTCTAATATTGGGGGACGCAGATACGGTCTCTCTATAATGTACCGGGACTTTTTCTGACCCTCTTGAACCCAGGTAGGATTTAACCTTCCTAATATAAGCTTTAATTCCCATAATATGGATATAACATTCTAAATAATGATAAATTATAAAATAGATATAAATCTCCCCTCCTCTTCTCCCCTGTCTTTTCCCCCCCCTTTTTTTTTTTCTCATTGTTCTTGTTTTTCTGTTGCCCTCTTGGCTTCTCTTCTACCATCTGCAGGTGTAAGGAAATTCCTTCCGAAACTGACGTTCACTTCTACCTTCCAGGAAATTGCTTTTAAAAATGAAAATGTGAATTGCCACAAATTGAGTATCTTATAATCAATAGGGTATACCTAGAAGGTAGGCAATCTACTTACTAATTAGATCGCGGGCAAGACTGGTGATGATCATGTTACTGATGGAACATATTGGAGCAACTATTTGCCCATTGATGAATAATTCTCAATTTTTCTTGTTTTACAACTATATTTAGATATAAAAATTGCTGTACTACGGTTCTGATGACGCTAAAAGCGAAACGCGTCAACCGTCGACTAGCAAGTAAAACATAATTATGGAATCTTTTAGGTCCTAATGTATATCCGATACTCGATGGCCAAACTGTTGTAAATTTTTGTTTTTCACTTTTTGTGATGTATATTTGTATATTGTTTTGTATGTTTTCTAAATAAACCAATGAAATATTGATTACAGAATATCCGTGTTTGTTCAGGTGCCGAGATAGTCCGTCAGGTTGGCTAAACCCCCTCTTGTTCCTTTTTTTCTTTGTATATTCCCTAGGACGAGGTACCACCCATAGCTTATCTTTATATTTTCGCAGTGACAACGTCACTTTGACACTCCATGTCAACTTCAGTTTTGTGGGTCACAGGCAAGGTCTCTGCTGTGCGCTCGCCCTTATTTGGTTCATCCTGCTCACAAGGGTTAACCCCTGCAGCAGCCACTGCACCCTCAGGTACAAGCTGTTCTGCAGTCCTTACAGCAGAAACCGTGTCCACCTTATTTTTGTGCATAAAAGCCTTATCTATCAGGGAGATTAGATTTTTACCCCAACTATTCCAATCTACTGTATGTGCGCTCCCTTCAGCGGTACTCCTCAGCACCGATCCATCTGCCCAAGGAGACACATAAGAACAGACTGGTGTGGCAGAGCAAGGCTCTGTCCCTTTGAAAATGGGGTTAAAGTGGACACAGAGTCTGCATATCAGCTGAGTGCAAAACTACAGAGCGTAGATTTGAAACAGAGAAAACTGCTCTGGCAGTTTTCTCCGGACTTTGCTATTTCTGGAAGGGGTTCTGTAGTTTGGAGATCTTTCAGAGTCTTGGGTGGGATGGGATCTCCAACCCTGTGTCCGGGTCTTGTGGACAGCCAGCAGGGTGTGTGCCCAGGTGCACACAGCCTATATAACGAGGGTCTGGTGAGAGCAGAAGGGAGAAGGAAGGTGGAGCAGTGGCTGCTACTGAGTGTCTCTGTGTGAGGATAGATGCTGTGTGCGTCTAAGAAGCTTAAAGCTGTGTGCATTGAAGGGCTTCAAAGCTGTGTGCGTCCAAGAAGCTCAATGCTGTGTGTGTCCAAGGGCTTCAAAGCTGTGTGCGTCCACGGAGCCCAAAGCTGTGTGCATTGAGGGGCTTGAAGCTGTGTGCGGCCAACTTCCAAGGAGCCTAAGACTGTGTGCATCCAAACAGCTTGTTTGAGAGGCAAGTACCCTATAGCAGCAGTACGGTTGAAGAGTAGCCAGGTGGGCTAGCATTTTCATTTGGATTTTGTGTATTTGATTGGAGCTTTGACCCCTGCGTGGGATTCCTAGATGGACTTTTGTTTTGTTTTCTCTTTCAATAAACGTGGGCTACCAGGCCCTTAAACATAAATGCCTGTCTGATGTGGACTCACTGCACCAAAAACGCATCTATCCACTTGAGCTAAACACCCCAATGTCACACTGGCTTAGCTGCAGACTCATTACACAAGTCATTGTAAATCAGGTCAGGTTGTGGTAATACGTATTTTAACACAGCAGGTTGCAATACATCATATTCACCACCATGCTCGGATGGCGCTTCACAAACTTCAGCGACCTTTGCACTTTCTACAGGTTGCATTAACCCACTATTCACCTGCACACATTTAGTATTAGCAGCTTGCACTAAGACATCACCACTATAAGGTGCAGTTCCACTCTGCCCCACCAGAGTGACATCACCGTTGTCCAGGGCAACCTCCGGCTCCAATACATGAAGTTCCCTGGAGATGTCTGGGGACAACTGTGCTGTCTTACCACCAGTTGCTATGGGCAACGGCCCATCTTTAACCACAACTTTTGCTTTGCAAGAACCTGGGGTTTTCCCAACAGCAGTACATTTTCCATAATCATCAACATTGATAGTATTTGTACCTCTTGCAGGCTGTCCTAGCCCACTGCCAACTTGAGACTGGCAAACATTAGACACATCACTATGCCCCTCTTGAGAAGCACACACAGATGCAGGTTTGACTTTAACCCCTGCTTCCCCACTGTACAGGGTACTGCACAGGGAAAAGTCCCCCTCAAGAACAACTTCAGTGGCCCCACTAACTGGGGTCACTTTCACATCACGAACAGTCTTATAACCAGTCTTTTTCCACAAACTCAGCATTTCCAGTCATCATTCCATTAAAGTCAGTCTTACCCACCGCAGTAGTAGGGGTCACCATCTTCACTTGAGTACGGCGTCTCACGAACCAGTCCTCTGCTGCACTTTTACTGGGCAACTCCTCCTGAAACTACAGCAGGTATCGCCCACTGTTTAGCACCCCCTACCGACACAAAAAGGAAACTCCTTCTTGTTGCTAAGGGTGACTGCAGACATATTTTCACAGGAATCTGAGCCTGCAAATGAAAACCTTTGCTCAGCAATATTATCTCCAGCCGCATTCCATAATCTAGGGCAAGAAAACATACCATGCCCCAGCTGGCCACATTCCAGGCATGGTACTGGATGAATTTTTCCCAGGGTGCTTCTCTCCTGGCGACTCACAGATGGCAAAAACGCACAGGCCTCTTTGTGGGGACGTTGAGCCAAATCTCCCCTGCAGCTCCTCCCTCCAGGCAGAACTTCCACTCTCATTGCCATGGGAGATCGCACTCTCCCAGCAGAGCTTTGCTGGATCTTTTGAATATGCTGTATTGGCTCCTCCGGAAGCCACTTGCCACGACCCTTGGAAGGAATACCCCATGGTCCACAGACAGCCCGACTGGCCTCCTCTGTGTTGCTATGGGCAACCACTCTCAGTCCTGGCCTTTGGTCAGCCTCTCTTCTGGCACATAACACAGGCTTCCCTCCGCTGGACCCTGTCTCAAGCTGTGTCACTTTCACACTTTTCGCAACAGCTGCTGGTTAAACTACAGCAGTGCTGCCAGGGGCAACAAAACCCCTCTCCCAGGTATGGACATCCGACAGCTCTCTCTTTGTAATAAAGGTTGGCTTGCCTTTCACTGTAGCTTGGTTCATTCCTGCCAGGTGCCGCTTGCACCAATCCACTGCAGATTCAAATGCTGGTGGACTCTCCATATTCGCAGTTATTTCACTGCACAGAACAGGAGAACTGTCTCTTTAAGGGGCCTCTCCCTTCCAGGTACACCACTTGCTGCACACACTGCAGAGCACAGGCAGTTTCTGGCAATAGCTCACTGGTATATGCGATGATCTTCAGTTATGCCCGCATTCTCCACCACTTGTAATATTGGGGGTTCTTTAGCGTCTGTGTAGAGCACACCAGTGAGCAGAGTCAACGCCAGTCATGCCGTTTAAGGGCTTGTTGGCCCACTTTTATTAAAAGAAAAAAGAAAACAAAGTTCCATAAATAAAAAACAAAAGATGGTTTCCCTCACAGGGGGTTTTCACTGCCAGCAACAAACAAAAGGATATTCAGCCTCCTGGCTTACACATGCAGCATTGCAAAAATACAGAGCCACCTGGCTCTCTTCAGCAGCAGATGCACCACTGCTCAGGCTCCCACATGGAGCTCTCCTGACTACTGTCAGCAACCTCAGACTCAGGTCTCTGGTTTACACCGTGCAGCCTGCACTCTCTGGGTTCTCCCTTGCAAGCCTGGACTCCTCGGGAGGGTGGAGCCCAGAACCATGGTCAGGTGTCTACAAATAGCCCAGCACACACCTGACCAGTCAGTGTGCTGGTGGATCTCAAAAAACCCGGATCCAGGATTGGGGATTTCATCCCACCCGGATCTCTAAGAAATCACCGGGCTCCAGGTCCCAAAATGGATTTTAATAAACAATGAGGAAACTGAAAAGCCAGTTTCCTCCCAAATAAACAACTCCCCTGGAGCCCCTCAACCTGCCTGGTTGAGAACCCTGCATCATTCTGCTGGTGGGGTACCACACTACCACACAGAATACACAGACAGTATGTAAAGCGTTTATGAAAACGCAGAAAATGCTATTGGGGAAAAGAAAAAACACTGCAAAATTTAATTTTTTTGCAATATCAGAATACACGGATAGTGTCTACAGCGTGTATGTATGAAAACGCAGAAAATGCTATTGGGGAAAAAAAACACAGCAAAATTAAATTTTTTTGCAATATCAGAATACACAGATAGTGTCTACAGCGTGTATGTATGATGTATGTATGACCACGCAGAAAATGCTATTGGGGGAAAAAAAAGAAAAAGCAAAATTAAATTTTTATGCAATGTTTTTCCAATAGCAGAATACACACAGACTATGGTGTATCTCTTAGTATATGCATTGTTGGTCCTAATGGTGCACAGAGCTTGCAGGTAAAACTTTTATATTTTGTCTGGCACTGGCCTCATGGCACTGTTAAGACTGTGCACTGCACCCCAGCCAGGGTACAATTGATTTAGGAATCTCTTCAATAATTCTCTCTGCCTCTTTCTCTTCCTTACTAAAGAAACTCCCTACTCTAGCTATGTAGATCGCTCACTGATCTAACTAATTAGAAGCAAAGTTAAGGAATGCTGACTGACTGAATCACACTAACTCCTAAAATCCTCTCAGCAGCACAGGAACCTGTCTATAGCAGAATGACGCTGTGTGCTGTGTCTGGACTATATATAGAGGCTGGGTCACATGCTGCACTGCCCAATCACAGCCATGCCATTAGTAGGCATGGCTGTGATGGCTTCTAAGGGCACACTAGTGAAACGATCGTCGATTGGCTGCCCTGCAGCTGTTAAAAAGGCACCAATACAGAACCGAACACCGGACCTGAACCCGAACTTACAGCCAATAGTTCGGGTTCGGGTCCGGGTCCCAAACACCCAAAAGTCTGGTACGGACCCGAACTTTACAGTTCGGGTTCGCTTAACCCTACTCACAACTACTCTTGGTGGGCACAGGAATGGGCCCTGCTGTGAATTATTAGATCAAGAATTGTAATTGCATGCACCTGTTGAACAGGGGCAGAAAAATTGGGCCTTTGGTGGTGGTGGACGGTGTTGCCACAACACTGTAAGCCCTCAGTTACTCTTGGTGGGCACAAGAATGGGCCCTACTGTGAATTATTAGATCAAGAATTGTAATTACATGCACCTGTTGAACAGGGGCTGAACAATTGGGCCTTTGGTGGTGGTGGGGACGGTGTTGCCACAACACTGTAAGCCCTCACAGTTACTCTTGGTGGGCGAAGGAATGGGCCCTGCTGTGAATTATTAGATCAAGATTTGTAATTACACACCCCTGTTAAACAGGGGCTGGAAAATTGTGCCTTAGGCACTGGTGCTGGTGCCACAACACTGCAACCCCTCACAGATACTGTACTTGGAGCATGGTGGAACATGACTGCCAGATTGCTGTCCTTGAGCATCCCCTCTCTCTGCGCTCACGCTACTGCCTTCCTCTAGCTGGGTATTATCATCGGAGCCTTCAAAACGCTGGGCATCCTCCTGGAGCATGTACCCAACACTATGCTCAAACAGTTCGGGGGACTCCTCAGGAGGACATGGTGGGTCTAGGGAAGGGGTGCCTGATGACATTGAGTACGCGTTGGCAGCTGCTTTGCCAGTACCCTGAGCCTGGGTGAGAGAGGATGAGGAGGATGAGGAAGGCTTGGTCATCCACTCTACCAAGCCTTTCGGCATGATGCGGCTCAACATGTCCAGCTGCCGAAAATAAGGACAAGCGTGTCCCATGGCCACGTGCTGATGACTATGCACCGCGTCCACGACCAGCACTGTCTCTAGACACAGAGCCTGCTTGCCCTGTTTTCTTGGCTTGTGACTGTCTGCCTCTTGTTGGTATTCCAGACATTGTAATGGCCTGCAGGGAGATGGGAAAACCAGCAATTGGGTAGTGTATATTGTGCTGGAGTCACACAGCACACACACTAACTCCTGCAGATGGCTGTCTTAGATGACAACAGGGCAGAAGGGCAGATACAGGGTGAGGTGGTTTAGTGTGCTGTGCTATACTCACACAGCACACACACACTAACTCCTGCAGATGGCTGT